>OZ024747.1:38447794-38480294 GCA_964016885.1 Eledone cirrhosa | reverse complement strand
AGTTATGATTACTACAATTCTGTAGACTACACATTGCTTGAATTTTGATCATTTTCTCACATAATCCATGCAGTTTGTGTCTTTTATATTTTCATTTGGTACATCAAGTGCAGAAGTGCGTAATTATAATTTGCTATTTCCACCTGCCTATAGGCCTTGCAAAACGCTGAATATTTCCTCATCACACATTCTCTTGATAGCCGTCTTCATGTACAATTACTATGATGCAGCAAATGTCGGCCAGGACTTCAGAGATTGTTTCATAGCATCAACTATCACCAGGTGACACTTCTTTTCATTAAGATTATTTGACAATGATGGAGCGCGGACGAGAACCATTAATTTAGAACCTAATTATGTCGAAATAAACGGATAAAGCAGTTATGATTTGAAACAAATATAATGCAAAACGAGGATAACTGTCTGGGTTAACGAAGCTGTTAAAATGCAGAGAGATAGGACAATATTGAACCTAAAATAATAAAATCGTTAAACAAAGACTGTATGCCACAAAGTGTACACTGTTGGTGTAGAGCACTCGTAACAATTGCTGCCGATGCCCTAGACATGGCCATATTCTCCTTAAATGACGGCTCCTGTTTATGAAATTTGAGGCACGAGGCCTAGAGGAAGGTTGTTTTACTTATGATCACAATGACATGAGTTAGATTCCTTGATTAGTTTATGTACTGTGTTCTTGAGCAAAGCACTTCATTTCACGTCACTCTAGTATACATACTGAAAATGAGTACCAACAGTAGCTGGGAGTTTAACCCTGTGATGAATTGGCGTCTTGTCCAGGAGGGGCAATGTACTCTCAATCACTTAACTTGACGTAACTAGGGTTATGCACCAGCCTGATGAGCATACGCATTCGAGACAACCTTTAAGCTTTTGACTATTTATGAAAGGAAACATTAATTCAAAACCATAATGATCGAGGAATAGTCAACTTCGTTTTCATAAGCTTGTAAAAAATAAAGCAAGTGGCATCCGACATTTGTTGATCTGTCAAATGCTTTTGATACTGTAGATAGAGAATTTATCTGTAGTAGTCTAAGAATATTTGACTGCCTATCCAAATTGATAATTATTCAGTAGTTCAAGACTCGCAGAATATCCCAAGTTGTTGCTGGAGAGCAGAAATGTGAGTATATCAGTGTAAAAACGAGTGCCAAATACACCCGTGTGCTGAGCTGTATTCTGATTTGTATCTTATTCCCCTATGATGATCACCATGTTACACAGAATATCTGCAGCACCCGAAGGCATTAATTGGAAACCAATTTCAGGGTGTATGACTTTTACTAGCTTACGCTGAGGACACTCTGCTCAAACATATCAAACATATCGACCTGCGACGGCAACTGCGTGCGTTTGTTAAATGGCAAAGTCGTGGCGTGGACTCGTCGTAGGTCGAATGATTTATCGGAGGGGTTATAAAACGGAGAGTTCCAGGCTGCTGCTTTATGTGTACTAGTGCTATTGTTATTGTTAGTTGTGTTGTTTCTATTTCCACCAACAGCAGCAGCCTCAGCTTCATGGTTGTTTCTATGTCTCTCATAATTACTCCTGTCTCTTTCCACTGGCTCAATGTTGTTATCTACCCTATTTTGTGTGTCTGTGTGTTCGTCTTGGTTATTCTCTTTGTCCTTAGTCTCCCATCTCCTTTTCCTTTTAATCCTATTACTTTCTCTTATTTCTCTGATTTCTGTGCTACTGTCATTACTTGTTTTCTGTGTCTGTCTGTTTGTTAAGATTGTGGTGGTGGTGAGAGGCATTGAATGCGTGTGTGTTGTTGTTGTTGATGTGTGTTGTTGTTGATGTGTGTTGTTGTTGTCTCCGTGTGTGTGTGTGTTATCGTTGTTGTGTGTGTTGTTATTGTTGTTTGTGTTTGTGTGTCTGTTGTTGTTGTATCTGGGTATGTTGCTATTGTTGTTGTTGTTGATGTGTGTGTTGTTGTTATTGTTGTCTCCGTGTGTGTTGTTATTGTTGTTTGTGTCTGCGTGTCTGTTGTATCTGGGTATGTTGCTATTGTTGTTGTTATTGTTGTTTGTGTCTGTGTGTCTGTTGTTGTTGGGATGTGTGTTGTATATGTGTGTGCGTATATTGTTGCTTTTGTTTTTGTTTTTGATGCTCCAGCGTAGTTTCGTAAATGATTTTTCTATTTCTGACAGACAACTAATCATATTTACCTTCTTGAATGTCGCAAATTTGGGTGGCAGACGTAGCACAGACATTTCATTATTATCTATTTCCGTGTTTCCATAAATGTTGGTATTTTCATTGTTGAACTCTTCAGATAATGAGGTGTCGGCCATGTTGATACCGTCAATTTTGTCGGGATATCTATTGGTATACTCTATAGTATCCCGATTTAGCTTTGCCTGTTTAAGCCACTTTAATTTTCTGTTAAAGTGCTTATTACATTCTTGAGTAATGTACTGTTCTTCGGGGCGTATAAGGCTTATAAATGTTAGTTTTTCTGCTGGTGTGGTGATTTTAGATATTTCTTGTATTAGGTTACGCTTTAGTTTTTCTTGATGACTTAATTCTCTATAGATCTTCTTTTTTATGTTTAGAATTAAAGTTCGTTTTAGCCTATCTGCTTGTTTTTTGGTGAGTTGTAATCTTCTAACGTCGGTATTGATGGTGTTGGTGTAGATTCTAGAAGTGGTGCACAGTTTTATGAAGCGTAGTTGTCGAGATGTTATGGTTTTTCGTAGACAACAGAACATGGTGGTTTTCAGTATCTTGTTAGCCTGGCTAAGGCTTACGATATTTCGTTTCTGAATTTGTTTAGCAAGATTCTTTATCTGAAATCGTGTGTTGAAACCGATATTGTTGTACTTTGGGAGGGTCATGTTGCCAATAAGAAACACACGCACCAGTTGCTTTCACTTCAATTTAATTTATTATATATTTATAAATTTACAAATTTATAAATTTCTGGTTGGTTGGTTGGTTCCACAACCAGATAGTTGTTTATATATATATAGTCATAGTTCTTTCGTCACACACTCTGTGACCTCTTCAGTGACTGGGGATTTCTTTCTTCTATCCTACGCCATTTTGTTTGTGTGTGGGTTGCGTGCTCAGTTTGCGCATGCGCCACATCCGGGTGTCTGTGTGTGTTTGTGTTCATTTTTCTATTTTTCTATTTATATTTTTCTATTTGTTTGTTTATTTATTTATTTATTGTTGGTTGGTTGTTTGTTCTATGTGTGTGTGTGTTTTCATTTTGTCTTGTGTGTGTTTTCATTTTGTGTGTGTTTTCAATTGTAAGTTGTTTGTTCTATGTGTGTGTGTGTTTTCATTTTGTCCTTAATTGTAAGTTGTGATGTTGCTGTTCCACTCATATTTTCTATTTAATTTTGGTTTTAATTCTTTTATGCTTACTGCCTCTGTAATTTGCCTAAACATTGCGTCTTTCTTGTGTGTGGATTCTATTTTTATTTCTATGCTCTCTAATTTACCCCTGTGTTCTATCTTAGCATGTTGGTAGAGCACAGATGATTCTTTATTATCTTGGAGGTCTCGCCAGTGTTCATTTATTCGTTCCCCTATACTACGAGCTGTCTCACCTATGTACACTATATTTTTGTTTCTACATTGTCCTTCAGTACATCTTATGCTATATACTACATTTCTAGTTTTACAGTTAATATGGGGGCTTATTTTACAGGTTATACATTTCTTATCTATACATGAGGGTCTTTGGAACGGGTATGTCTTGCTAATAAGTGTTTTTACGGAGGTACCAGCTCTTTCTACTATCTTAATATTGAGATTATGTTTCTTTAGGGCCCTTCTAAGGGCACCTCATTATCTGAAGAGTTCAACAATGAAAATACCAACATTTATGGAAACACGGAAATAGATAATAATGAAATGTCTGTGCTACGTCTGCCACCCAAATTTGCGACATTCAAGAAGGTAAATATGATTAGTTGTCTGTCAGAAATAGAAAAATCATTTACGAAACTACGCTGGAGCATCAAAAACAAAAACAAAAGCAACAATATACGCACACACATATACAACACACATCCCAACAACAACAGACACACAGACACAAACAACAATAACAACAACAATAGCAACATACGCAGATACAACAGACACGCAGACACAAACAACAATAACAACACACACGGAGACAACAATAACAACAACACACACATCAACAACAACAACAATGGCAACATACCCAGATACAACAACAACAGACACACAAACACAAACAACAATAATAACACACACAACAACGATAACACACACACACACGGAGACAACAACAACACACATCAACAACAACACACATCAACAACAACAACACACACGCATTCAATGCCTCTCACCACCACCACAATCTTAACAAACACACAGACACAGAAAACAAGTAATGACAGTAGCACAGAAATCAGAGAAATAAGAGAAAGTAATAGGATTAAAAGGAAAAGGAGATGGGAGACTAAGGACAAAGAGAATAACCAAGACGAACACACAGACACACAAAATAGGGTAGATAACAACATTGAGCCAGTGGAAAGAGACAGGAGTAATTATGAGAGACATAGAAACAACCATGAAGCTGAGGCTGCTGCTGTTGGTGGAAATAGAAACAACACAACTAACAATAACAATAGCACTAGTACACAAAGCAGCAGCCTGGAACTCTCCGTTTTATAACCCCTCCGATAAATCATTCGACCTACGACGAGTCCACGCCACGACTTTGCCATTTAACAAACGCACGCAGTTGCCGTCGCAGGTCGATGAACAAACAGAAGCACAATTTAGTATAGCTAAATCCGAACTTAGAAATATTATAGAACAGTATAGCAAGAAGCATAATAGAATAGAGGCCCAGCAACTGGGAGAAGAATCTGCAAATGGCTTGCGTAAGCTCATGCAGCGCTCGCGTAATGGAGAGATAGCATGCTTTCCAACAGACAAGTCTGGCAGAATGTCGGTTGACAGCCTGCCAAACTACATCCAGGCAATGCAACCCCACATCACTAACACAAGAGAGGTAACACCACAGGAGCATGAGGATAGAGAAAAAACCCTCAATGCCCATATGGTGATGTGGACAAATATAATGCAGCCCAACAAAAGGACTGCCAACAACTTCCAGGCCTGGAACAATGACGTGCTGGCGTTGTATGGGCTTCGAAAAGACCATAAAACGGGCTGGGACCCTGTCGCAGGACCACCAACACGGCCAGTCTGTGGGGCTAACATTGCTAGTAACTACAGACTGTCCTACTTCCTCTCCCTGATCATACGCCCCATCATTGAGATGTCCCCAGATGTGTGTGACAGCACGGAGGACCTCCTCAGCAGAATCGGCGCGGGTAACCGATCTGGGGACCTAACAAACTGCATAATAGGCAGTATGGATGTTGTGTCCCTGTATCCATCTATTGACGTGGTTTTTGCTGTGGAGAAATGCGTCGAAATGATCAGCGAGAGCAAGGTTGAGTTCCGTGGGATTGATACCAGTGAGCTGGGACTTCTACTTAAGCTTACCCATAGTAATAGTTACCTAGACACTTATGACCTTAGCAACCTGTGCCCTACAAGACCAGCAAGAGGCAGACCACCTACCATTACCTCAATGGCCAAGAAAACCCACACAGATAGATGGAACGGGTGGACCAGAGCCATACGGACACCCGAAAACCACGATGAACTGAAGAAAATGATTGCACATGCGGTAGGGGCCAGCATAAAATTAACCCTTAAGGAACATATGTTCAAATTTAATGGTAAAACATATGCCCAAGAGGAAGGAGCAGCCATTGGTGTTAGCATTGCAGGCGACATAGCTAACTTATTCATGGTATGGTGGGACAGTAGACTTAAACAAAAACTTAATGAACAATTAGAAGACAGCTTAACCCTGATAATGTACTCCCGCTACGTAGATGATATAAACATCGTAGTTAAGACACCCCCACTAAAGAACAGTCAGGAACTAGAGAAAAACACAATGGAAAGCATCCAGCAAATAGCAAACTCCATCCACCAGAGCATTAGAGTTACTATAGACTACCCAAGTAGACACCCCAACCATCGATTACCTGTACTAGACACAGAGCTCTGGTTAGATACAATTAACAACCAAAAACAAATCCTCCATTCCCATTATGCCAAACCCATGACTTCCAAACATCTGATCCACCGAAACTCGGCCATTTCGGACCATACCAAAATCAACATACTGATTGCGGATTTGGTACGGGTGATGAGAAATATGTCCCGCATGTGCAACCCCGAAGAACTAGAGAGACACATACAACACTTCATCCACCGTATGTAGTTCTCTGGCTACAATCAGAGAGATAGAATCAGAGTGTATAAAGGAGCCAGAACCAAATGGGAAAAAATGGTAAATAATGACATAAATGGGACCTGCCCCTTGTATAGGAGCAAATTTTGGAATAGAATAGAAAGAACTAAGAACAAGGCCAATAGAATAAACTCATGGTATGATAGCAATAAATACCAGAGTGTAATGTTCATCAATACAACCCCTAGAGGCGAACTAGCCTACCAATTTAGAAGGGCCCTAAAGAAACATAATCTCAATATTAAGATAGTAGAAAGAGCTGGTACCTCCGTAAAAACACTTATTAGCAAGACATACCCGTTCCAAAGACCCTCATGTATAGATAAGAAATGTATAACCTGTAAAATAAGCCCCCATATTAACTGTAAAACTAGAAATGTAGTATATAGCATAAGATGTACTGAAGGACAATGTAGAAACAAAAATATAGTGTACATAGGTGAGACAGCTCGTAGTATAGGGGAACGAATAAATGAACACTGGCGAGACCTCCAAGATAATAAAGAATCATCTGTGCTCTACCAACATGCTAAGATAGAACACAGGGGTAAATTAGAGAGCATAGAAATAAAAATAGAACCCACACACAAGAAAGACGCAATGTTTAGGCAAATTACAGAGGCAGTAAGCATAAAAGAATTAAAACCAAAATTAAATAGAAAATATGAGTGGAACAGCAACATCACAACTTACAATTAAGGACAAAATGAAAACACACACACACATAGAACAAACAACTTACAATTGAAAACACACACAAAATGAAAACACACACAAGACAAAATGAAAACACACACACACATAGAACAAACAACCAACCAACAATAAATAAATAAATAAACAAACAAATAGAAAAATATAAATAGAAAAATAGAAAAATGAACACAAACACACACAGACACCCGGATGTGGCGCATGCGCAAACTGAGCACGCAACCCACACACAAACAAAATGGCGTAGGATAGAAGAAAGGAAAGGCACAGAAACGAAGAAAGAAATCCCCAGTCACTGAAGAGGTCACAGAGTGTGTGACGAAAGAACTATGACTATATATATATAAACAACTATCTGGTTGTGGAACCAACCAACCAACCAGAAATTTATAAATTTGTAAATTTATAAATATATAATAAATTAAATTGAAGTGAAAGCAACTGGTGCGTGTGTTTCTTATTGGCAACATGACCCTCCCAAAGTACAACAATATCGGTTTCAACACACGATTTCAGATAAAGAATCTTGCTAAACAAATTCAGAAACGAAATATATATATATATATATATATATATATACATATATATATATATATATATATATATATATATATATATATATATATATATATATATATATATGTGTGTGCGTGTGTGTGTGTGTGTGTTAACATGTATGCGTGTAAGTGTCAATGATCTACTGGAATTTATTGACTAAGAGGACAAACCTGCAAATATGGTCAGCGAAGAAACTAATTTTACTTTACTTTCACGAGAAAGCCCCGCCCATATTCTCATGTAACAATTTTGCCTAAAATTTTCACTCAACATCTTCCAAGTTGTTAAATAAGAAACTTGAATTATGTGTTATTTTTACGTAGATATGTGGGGTGCATATTATGGGCAGGAATGTAGTTAAAAGCATTTGTACAAACACACATAGACACGCACACATACATATATATATATATATATATAAGTAGTAGTTGTAGTAGTAGTAGTACTAGTAGTAGTAGTTGTAGTAGTAGTAGTAGTAGAAGCGGTAGTAGTAGTGGTGGTAGTAGTAGTTGTAGTAGTAGTAGTAGTAGTAGTAGTAGTAGTAGTAGTAGTAGTAGTAGTAGCATAGTAGTACGATTAGAGTATATTCAAACTTCAAAAGTTAGATATTTGATCATAGGGAGATAGGGAGGGTACTGCAAATCAACACATAATCAGTACGATGATTTATATGAAAATGAAGTAAAAATGCAAAGCACGATGGAGGAACCAAAAAATATACCACAAAATGAAAATGTGCATTGTTTAGTATCAAATGGAAAACGTCGCTGTTTATTTCGAAATTCAGTATGAACGTATATACATAATTCTACAAAGACCTATATATAGGAAAATAGTTAACCCCGACGGCAGAGCTCAAGCCGTTTCGACGGCTATTTCTGGACTAAAGTAGAATTTTTATCGTGGTAATAAATAGCTGAAATTTTCAAAGGGTAATTCCTTATATGGGAAGATTGTAGTTATCAAAAGAATTGGTCAACATTTCTTGTAAACACAATTAAATCTTTCATGGCAGTGGATGGGAGGTGGGGGTGGCTGAACTTGCCTGTAGAACAATGAGGGAGTGGGTGGAGACTGTCAAGCGTTGAAAGTGAATTCTATACAGCAAATTCTAAGGAATGTGTATGAAATTAGTCTAGCTAGAAAGCAAGCGAAAAATGATTCTGGAGGAATTTGGGAGTGGGACGTTATAGAATTAAAAGGATAATAAATTGAGATTAAAAGATAATAAATAAAAAAAAGGGAAAATAACAAAATTAAATAGTAAAAAGTAATAAAAAAATCTCTAGAGTCTAAAGCAGCTGCTATATTTTTAGTTGGTATTGCGCTGTCCGTGTAACTTATGCTCGGAGGAAACATTAGAAATGCTGTTTACGAAAGAAAAACTCCTAAACAAAATATACGAACTTTTAACTGCATGTAAACACCGATTGCGTAGGACTTACCTCGCCCTCAAACCCCTCATGACCCGGGTGGGTAGACAATGGCTGCAACATCCTTCTTTTTCCCACTTGCCGAACAAGATAGGGGAAACTCCAGCATACATAGATAGATGTACTTCTCTCCTTTTCTTTTTCTTTTCTTTTTCCCTTTATCTCTTCTTATCACTTCCTTACACCCCCCCTCTGCTCTTCCTTTTCCTTCTTTCGCCTACACCGAGGGAGCCCATCGGGCTTTTGTAGCCTCATTACCCCACCCCAGTAAATTATATTTAGCATTGGCCGAAAACGCAATACCAACTAAAAATATAGCAGCTGCTTTAGACTCTAGAGATATTTTAAATTACTTTTTACTATTTAATTTTATTATTTTTACTTCTATTTATTATATTATAATCTCAATGTATTAACCTTTTATTTCTATAACGTCCCGCTGCCAAATCCCTCCAGAATCCTTTTTGCTTGCTTCCTAATTAGCCAAATTTCACACACACTCCTTAGAATTTGCTGTAATGATTTTCAACGCTTGAGCGGCTCCACCTACTCCCTCATTGTTCTACAGGCAAGTTCAGCCACCCCACCTCCCAGCCACTGCCATGAAAGATGTAATTGTGTTTACAAGAAATATTGACCAATCCTTTTGACAACTACAATCTTCCCATATAAGGAATTACCCCGTGAAAGGTTCGCATATTTATTACCACGATAAAAATTCTAATTTAGTCCAGAAATAGCCGTCGAAACGGCTTGAGCTCTGCCGTTGGGGTTAAACATTTTCCTATCACCAACATTACTACCGTAAGTATTGAGTACTCTGGTCCGTTATGGTCCATCTGGTTCCTTACCACACTTCCTTCGTTATATATATATATATATATATATATATATTATTTTATATATATATATATATATATATATATTATTTTATATATATATATATATATATATATATATATATATATATATATATATATATATATATGTAGGAGGTGAGTTTTATTGTAGTACAATAAAGCAATGCAGATATCGGATAAGAAGCACTCTACAGTTTGTAGGACTGGAGTATACATAATATAAGATCAAAAGATGGTTAAAGGAGTTCCATGTATTTTATTATGCGCATTTCAAAAACAAACATCATCATGCAATAATATTTGTGTTTTCATCAGATAAAACAGGAGAACATGATATGAAGGCTAAAAAACACTTGTGGATAGTGCAGTTTTAAATCAACATATATATATATATATATATATATATATATATATATATATATATATATATAAAATAATAGGAAGAAGACGCACGTGGTGGATTACTTGTTATGGAATCGCTCCGATAAGTTTTTGATTTTTAACGTATTTAAAACAATTGTGATATAACAATTCTTAGTACAAATGGGACATTAAGGACCAGGCTCAGCTCTCAGGAAATGAGAACCCATCATATCTTGTTATATCGCTCAAATATTCAATTTTGTATTATATATGTTATATTCAACAAAGAAAATGGTTATAAATGGAAGAAAACCCCCTCTGTCTACACTATATAGAACAGCCAAATAACAGCAATTTCAACACCACAACAACCTATATACACTACCTATCCCATCACCCCTCTGTGTACACTAAATACAACAGCCAGATAACGGCAATTTCACCACCACCACCAATCCCAGCATAATAATAATAATTACTATTATTGTATCTCAAGTTTTCTCAAAATGTGTAATTCAAATATTAGGAAAATATGTCAACACATATATTAAACATACGCGACAAACCGCATAGATATACAGATCAAACAAACGCATCCTACTACAGTCTATTCAACAAAACTCAGTAACGACAACGCCATCACTTTAGTCACCGCCGGCACCACTCCATCATTGCTATCACTATCCCATCACTTTCGCCACCACTCCTTCATTGCTACCACCACTATTCCCCCACTACCGTCTGTTAACATAAGAAAGAGGAAGGTGGCGGTATCAGTAGACAAGGGAGAGGCTAGCCAAATATATAAATAGACTGACTTAGTGACCCGGTCAAACGTCAACTACTGTTGCACTGCTGGCTCTCCCCTTCCCCACCAACAATAGAAAAAGCCCCAGCACCACCACCGACATAGCCAACAACAATAACAGGCAACTTCAACAAAAAGTATATTATATTATTAATAATAATTTCATTCTTAAGCCACGCAATGCTCACATTAAGGAACCACTCATGATAATAACAATTTAAAAAACAACAAAAAAAGAAAATCCCGTGACCAAGAAATACCGGGATGCTCAAGATGAAATTCAAAATGAAAACAATGAGATCATAAATGATAAAGAAATGAATGAGAATGAACTTGCCAACTTGAAGGATGAAATTATGATCGAATGGATGAAAACGAAAGAATCTGACATGGGGGAACGAGACACTCTCCCTAAGATACAGAACTCCAAACAGAACGAAAATATAATACACAAGACTAACATAATTCTCAAAAACATTATCATCACAAACAAACTAAACATTACTGATTTAAATCATCTCTATTATGCATCGGCTAAAGTCACCACTCACTTATGTGGAGTGAAGATGAAAAAACAAAGGAATTCCCACAAGAAATCTACTTGGAAAGAGAACATCAATCACCAAATAAACCTTCTCCGATCTGACATAGAAATTTAACACACTACAAAGTAGGTGAACATGTTAAACAAACTAAACTTAGAAAATTGAAGAGAAATACAGTATGAAATCAACACGTGACATAGACATGCTGATAGAAATAATCAAGCAAAAGCTGTCGGCCAAAGCTGCTCGTATAAGGCGCTTTGAAAAACGATCTAGATTCTATAAGGACAATAATATGTTCAAAAACAACCAAAGAGACTTCTACAGAAAAATTGGCAAGTCAACAATAACTGCTAAATCAATACCACCCAAGGAGGAAGTGCAAGAATTCTGGGAAAAGATCTGGGACGAAGAAAATGTTCATAATATACATGCCCCATGGATAGACAGATGAATGAAAGATACAGCTCACCTTGAGGAACAAACATGGGAAAATATAACCGTTGAACAGTTGCGTTTGGCTCTTAGAAAAACCAGCAAAAGGAAATCCCCAGGAAAACACAAAATACAAAATTTTTGGATAAATGCCTTCACAGAGTCTCATGAGCTGTTAGACCAACTTTACAATGAAATAGTTAAGGAGCCAGAAAAGATACCATACTGGCTAGTTAACGGCATTACATTCCTGCTTCCGAAGAATGATGAGACAAACAATCCCCAAAATTACAGACCGATAACTTGCTTGACCAGAATGTATAAAATGTTAACATCAGTCCTAACTGAATATACATATGACCACCTGATAACAAATGATATATTTGCCAATGAACACAAAGGGAGTAAACGAGACTCATATGGCTGTAAAGGCCATCTTTTGGCTAACAAAATGATAAAGGAAGATGGTCATAATAGACACAAAAATCTATCAATTGCTTGGATAGATTAGAAAAATGCATGCGATAGATTGCAACACAGTTGGATTGAAAAATGTTGAGAGATTTTCAAAATATTTCCCGTTGTCAGAAGGTTCCTGTCATTCAGTATGAAGACTTGGAAAAAGACACTCCGTTTGAATAGTGAAAAAAAATCACTGGAAGCTGGAGAAGTAAATATTAATTGTGGAATTTTTCCTGGTGACACTTTATCACCGCTTTTATTCTGCATCGCACTTATACCATTAAGTAAAATGCTCAAAGAAACAAAACATGGATATAAAGTCTATGACAAAACCATTAATCACTTGTTCTACATGGATGACCTGAAACTATTTGCAAAAAATGATGAACAATTGCAAGGGCTATTATCCACTGTGGAGCAGTTCAGTGATGACATTAAAATGGAGTTTCGACTAGATAAATGCGCCAAAGCAACGTTCACCAGAGGAAAGCTGCTGAAAAGTTCAGATATTAATCTTGATCGGGGGAATGTGATAAGAGAACTTGATCAAGAGGAAACTTACAAATATCTAGGTGTTTGTGAAGGAGACGGAATCAAGCACTCGATGATGAGGGAAAGGATAAGGAAGGAATGTTACCGTAGAGTAAGAGCAATCTAAAGAACGGAATTGAATGCAAGGAATAGGATCGATACCATAAACACGCTTCCCATACCAGAAGTAACCTACATTTACAATGTCATCAACTGGTCAAGCACAGAGATCCGTAGGCTCGATACAAATATTCAAAAATTCTTAACCATGGACAGAATGCATCAGCCTAAGGCAGATACAGATAGAATATATCTCTCTATGAAAGCAGGAGGAAGTGGGTTAATCCAGTTAGATATTGCGTTGAAAACTGCAACAATTGAATTATCTACATATCTAAGGGAATCACATGATTGGATGATCAAACTCGTTTTGAAACACGAAAGCATCAAAAGATCATATTCCATTACAAAAGATGCACAAAGATACAGTAATGGACTACACATTTCAGAAGTCCCATTTACTGCTGAAATGGAAAACACAGAAAAAGCAAAGCAGGTAAAAGTAACTGAAAAGAAAGAACTGCTACAGAAACTGGCTAAGAAATGGCAAGAAAAACCTCTGTATGTAAAATAACCAGAACGAGCTAACAATCCTGATGTTGACAAAACTTTAACCCATCAGTGGTTGGCATCCTCTGGACTGAAATCGGAGAATGAAGGACTGATTATATCAGCACAATATCAGTGTCTGCCAACAAAGAATTACCAAGCCAACATAATAAAAAATGGGTGCAGCCCATTATGCCGTGTATGTAAAAAAACAACCAGAGACCATTGATCATATCATTTCAATGTGCAGTCCTATAGCTCCAACCGAATACCTAAACAGGCTTGACAGAGCTGCACAATACATACATTGGAAGATTCTGTCAATAGAAGTACATCACAAGTCTAAACACCTAAAGATGCATGTGTGAGTATGTATGTTCATTCTTGAACATGGCGGACCTTGTTGTCTCTTGAGTTCACTGGTTGTGACTTGGTGATAACTCGTATGAACATAAAGCAAGATAAATGCAGCTGTAATAATAATAATAATAATAATAATTGATGAAGAGGGGTAAATTGAGCAGAAGCAACGGAATCCAGGTACCAACAGGTGAGATGATAAAGGAAATTGAGACTGAAGAAGGATACTGGTATTTGGGTGTTCTGGAGGCTGATGACATCAAGAACAAAAAAATGAAGGAATTGATATGATCTGTATACATTCGGAGAGTAAAGAGCGTATTAAAGTCACACCTGAACAGTAGGAATGCCATACGTGCAGTAAATTCCCGAGCTGTGTCTATTATTAGGTACAGTGCGGGAATTCTGAGATGGAATGTTGCTGAACAAAAAGAAATGGATAGGAAAACTAAGAAGCTATTGAATATCTACAACATGTTCCACAAGAGGAGTGATGTCGATAGATTCTACTTAAGGAGATCTGAAGGTGGAAGAGGTCTTATCAGCATGGAGGACTGTATTCAGATGGAGAAAAACAACCTACACAAATATGTGACTTAAAGTAAGGAGCCAATGCCTGGAATTGTATTGAAGGAGAGGACAATAGACCAGGGGATGTCCAAGGAGGAAATAACAACAAGGAGAAAGAGCAGCCTTCATGAAAATCCCTTCATAGTACCTTCTTTGAGAAAACGGAATTCAGAGATCCACAGACATGGAACTGGTTGAAAAGAGGAGACCTTAAAAAGGCTACAGAAGGAATGCTAATGGCTTCCCAAGAGCAGGCCCTCAACACAAAGTGGCTGAATCACCATATTTACAAGGAGGAGGCTATCCCACTGTGCAGGATCTGTGGAGAGAGGAGACTGTGGCTAACATTGTCTCCGAGTGTAAGCACCTAGCCCAGACTCACTATAAGGGCTGGATACATGATGTGATGGGCAGGGTGATCCACTGGCACCTATGCAAAGAAAACAATTTACCACATTCTGAGAAGTGGTATGAGCATAAGCCAGAGTCGGTGATAGAAAACGATCAGGTGAAGGTGCTGTGGGATTTTAGGATACAGACGGACAAGAAACTGGAACACAATAGACCTGAACTGGTGGTTTTGGACAAGGAAAAAAGATCGTGCCTGATGGTGGATGTGGCCTGCACATTCGACACGAGAGTGCAAGAGAAGGAGAGGGAGAAGAAAATTAAGCGATACCAGGACTTAAAGTGGGAGGTAAAAAGGATTTGGAACTGCCATGAAGTCAAAGTAGTCCCGATTGTCTTTGGCGTACTAGGAACTATCTCAAACATTTTAAAGGGATGGTTAAGGAAAATTGGCCCCGCCACGCTTTTTGGAACGCTTCAAAAGGCATGCTTGCTGGGAACAGCAAGAACACTCCGATACGTCCTGAATATCTGAGGCTGCAGGTGGTGGCTTGATATTCATTTCAACAAACTTTCCAGTTAACTAACATCAATGACTGAGACTCAAAGAACAATAATAATAATAATAATAATAATAATAATAATAATAATAATAGACACACTGATCTTGCCATGGGATGGATAGACTTCAAAAAGGCATTTGCCTCATTCTTGGATCACCAAAAGCGTAGAGATATTCAGGGTGGCAGATAATATCAGACAGTTGTTGAGCAAAAGTATGAAGTCCTGGAAAACAGAGTTAACATCAGTTGGAGAATCCTTGGGAGGCGTTAAAATCAACAGATGTATCTTCCAGGGAGATAGTCTGACCCCTCTGTTGTTTGTCCTTGCCCTGATACCCCTGACAATTATACTGCGAAAAGTGAGAGCAGGATACAAGTTGGGAAAGGGAGAGCTTACCATCAATCACCTCCTCTTCATGGACGATCTTAAGCTCTTCGGGAAGAGTGAGAAGGAGTTGGATGTGCTTGTTGACACTGTCCGTATTTTCAGCAATGATATATGTATGCAATTTGGTATTAGTAAGTGTGGAATCCTTGTGACGAAGCGGGGTAAATTGAGCAGGAGCAACGGAATCCAGGTACCAACAGGTGAGATGATAAAGGAAATTAACACTGAAGAAGGATACAAGTATTTGGTGTTCTGGAGGCTGATCACATCAAGAACAAAAAAAAACGAAGGAAACGATAAGATCTGAATACATTTGGAGAGTAAGGAGCGTATTAAAGTCACATCTGAACAGTAGGAATGCCATAAGTGCAGTAAATTCCCGAGCTGTGTCTATTATTAGGTACAGTGCGGGAATTCTGAGATGGAATATTGCTGAACAAAAAGAAATGGATAGGAAGACTAGGAAGCTATTGACTATCTACAACATGTTCCACAAGAGGAGTGATGTCGATAGACTCTACTTAAGGAGATCTGAAGTTGAAAGAGGCCTTATCAGCATAGAGGACTGTGTTCAGATCGGGAAAAACAACCTGGACAAATACGTGACCGATAGTAAGGAGCCAATGCTCGGAATTGTACTGAAGGAGAGGACAATAGACCAGGGGATGTCCAAGGAGGAAATAACAACAATGAGAAAGAGCAGCCTTCATGAAAAATCCCTTCATAGTACCTTCTTTAGAAAACGGAATTCAGAGATTCACAGACATGGAACTGGTTGAAAAGAGGAGACCTTAAAAAGGCTACAGAAGGAATGCTAATGGCTGCGCAAGAGCAGGCTCTCAAAACGAAGTGGCTGAAACACCAGATTTACAAGGAGGAGGCTAGTCCACTGTGCAGGATCTGTGGAGAGAGAGAGGAGACTGTGGCTCACATTGTGTCCGAGTGTAAACACCTAGCCCAGCCTCACTATAAAGGCTGGAGACATGATCTGATGGGGAGGGTGATCCACTGGCACCTGTGCAAAGTAAACAATTTTGCACATTGTGAGAAGTGGTATGAGCATAAACCAGAGTCGGTGATAGAAAACAATCAGGTGAAGGTGCTGTGGGATTGTAGGATACAGACGGACAAGAAACTGGAACACAATAAACCTGACCTGGTGGTTTTGCACAAGGAACATAGATCGTGCCTGATTGTGGATGTGGCCTGCCCATCCGACACGAGAGTGCAAGTGAAGGAGCGGGAGAAAATTAACCGATACCAGGATTTAAAGTGGGAGGTAAAAAGGATTTGGAACTGCCATGAAGTCAAAGTGGTCCCGATGTCATAGACGCACTGGGTACTATCTCAAGGAGTTTCCAGGGATGGTTAAAGAATATTGGTCCAGCCCCGCTTTTTGGAACACTTAAAAAAGGCATCTTTGCTGGGAACAGCAAGAACCCTCCGATACGTCCTGAATATCTGAGGCTGCAGGCAGCAGCTTGATATTCCTTTCAACAAACTTTCCAGTTAAATAACATCAATGACTGAGACTCAAAGAACAATAATAATAATAATAATAATAATAATAATAATAATAATAATAATAATAATAATAATAATAATAATAATAATAATAATAATGTTTTCTTTATTGGCCAACAGGGCTAACATGAGGAAAACCACACAAAAGACCACAGCCACCCTGACCACCAGGACAAGCGCACTCTCTCACTTTTCCAACTCTTCAGTCTACAGGAGCATACTCAGAGCGGGCCCGTTCACTCGGACCAGACTCACCACTTTCACCCACCTTTCAACAAACTTACTAGAAGACAGCACTTGCCCATCCATCCTAATTTTCCTCTTCAAGTGAAATTTGAAAAAGGTAATCAGGGATTCGCCGAAAAGGAAAATGTCCGTCTTCAATACTTTCAACCTTGTCCAACATCCCTCACAACCTAGGAAAAGAAGCTATCCAATTCTGGCTGTATAATTACCACAATGAACTCCCACAACGCATCAAAAAAGAATTCGTGATAGAGGGACTCAAATTTATTTTGGAGAACAATTACTTCCTTTTCAATAACAAACCTTACAGGCAGAAATCTGGGACCGCTATTGGAACGAAAACAGCCCCAACTTATGCCAACCTAGTCATGGGATACCTGGAAATCACCCTCTACACTAAAGTACTAAACAAATTTGGAAACACTCTCCACTTACACATAGAAAGGAACTGGAAGCGATATCTAGAAGACTGCTAAATCCTTTGGCACGAAAACATCGAGAAACTTAAAGGATTTCACACGAATATTAACTTCACGATGGAATACAGCCATCAACAACTCCCCTTCCTCGACATCCTCATTAAGATTCATAACAAAAAAAATAGAAACAGACATATACTACAAGCCCACAGACTCCAAGCAATATCTTCCTTTCAACTCCTGCCACTCTAGACACGTTAAAATTAATATTCCCTACAACTTAGCCAAGAGAATCTGTACTATAGTCTCCAATAAAAAACACCTGTTACTTACCGCTACAAGAATTAAAGGACACACTCATAGGCAGGGACTAACCTGCATCACTAATTGACAACGGAATCCAACGTGCCCAAAAACTCAGTACCCAGGACCTTAGACATCCTAAAGTAAATCAACCGAAACTAAAAGCTCTTCCATACATCTCCCCACACAACCCCCTCAACAATGAGGCCTTTGACACCATCCTCCAGAACATCCCTGTGTTAAAAAAGGACCATAGAATGAACCAAATCCTACGAACACACGATATCATAAAGAGCAAAAACAATCTAAGTCAATGAAAAACATCCTAACACATGCCAAAGTACAGCCAACCACAACAACGAAACCCACAGTAAAAAAATGCGATAGACCCAACTGTGGCATATGCATCTACCTAATAGAGGGTTCGGAATTCTATTTCAAAGAAGGACAACGTTTTATAGTAAAACACAATTTCCCATGCGCATCAGAAAATCTAATATATGTATTAACTTGCTCAGGCTGTCGAGAACAATACATAGGCCAGACCAAAATCAGCCTCCGCATGACTGTCCATAGATCCCAAATTAAAATACGGGAATATAGGAAAATACCACTGAGTGAACACATTGATACCTGTGCCGCCCAAAATCATCCCACCTTCAGAATCTTTCCCCTCGACAAATTTAAAGATAATGCCACCCACACCCAGCGCATCAGCAAGGAATCTCACTTTATTAACAAATAGGAACCCCGTCTAAACACTTCTCCCTAAGACGAACCCACAACATACACACGTCAACATACATACCTACATCAGCATACATCCTACATACATCTCCATCCACATATAAACACAATGACATACGTAAACACACATGTTCTATGGTGCAACACAAATATACACAAATTTGCATACCTTTTGATGTCTATAGATATAAACGTGCCGACACACACACATACATATTCGCACACATGCATTGCACACTGATGGACACATACATATTTGTACACAAGTATTCCAATACGGCAAGGCCTAATGGATTCCCCTTGCAGTACGTACAATCTGGACACTTACACACACCTTGGTGTTATGCCAATACTATATATCACTTCACACCTTTTATTATTAAGGTTTTTGTTGTTCTATTGAGAGAATCATTTTACTGAAAATATCGAATCATGTACACCATTTTTACCAGTATCACAAAAATACTGGTCCACCCACACACACTCATACATACATACACACACACATATATACACACACACATACACACGCGTACACTTGCATACAAATAGACACACACACACACACACACACACACACACACACACACACACACACACTTCTCCGTATAAGACAAGAGCTGAAAAATATATTTTAACATGTTAAAATATCCCCCACACACGTACAGACACATTCCTACTGACCGATCGCTCTACCACGAATTACTCTGCTACACACACACACACACACACACACACACACACACACACACACTTGTCTTAATAGGCATCTGAACTGTTGACCTGTCAACAAACTGCAATTCACACACACATCCCTACTGACCATTATCACAACAATGAACCTCTTTACTACTACTATTACACACACACACACACACACACACACACACACAGACACACATATACTTGTCTTGAAAGACTTATTTTTCAGTGACTTCTCGATCAGCCGAGACAAACCTATATTTGGCGCAAAATCAATTTTTAACATTCACATGACCTCTACCGACCAATCAAAATCGTTTTGACCACAAGAATTTTTGCAACACGAATTGGCGCGAAACTTATTTTAATACATCTGGAGCCACTTTTTTCACATAAAAAAGGTAGAATTTCCAAAACTAATCAGATTAGAGCAAACATCACGGGCGCTCTATCTCAAAATTATTTTTGAAAAGCATTAGAAATGCGCAACCGGTAAAAACTTAAAACTAAAACTGAATACTAACCAATACTATTACTAATTTTTACTTATTCCTAATTAAACTATTTTTCACTGGGAAACATTTGTCAGCATTTCCTTTTCTTTTTACCAATATATCATATGCATACGTACGTACATACGTACATGCCTACATAGATACACACATATATACATACATCCATACGTTCATACATACATAATGGCTGCCCCCTCGTTATCGAGTATGGCCATTGCACGTTATACTATTATTAATTAATTCTATCGTGCAATGCCTGTGCATGAAGATATTTTTTAAAGTGAGGAAAGAGTGTGCACTGAGCCAATCCCACTCTCTGAGCGACAGTAGCTATAACCCGAAAAAGAAGAAAAGATCAACATCATCGGTAACTACTGAGCCGCAAGTTTTATGTCGGAGTTATCCCAATTTCCTGAGTTGCCTTCTAGAAGAATGCCCTGACAAAGACTGGGGGTCCTTCACTCTCACAGGTTTACATACATAACACAACTAGTTAGGAAATTACAAGTACAATCTATTAATGGAACAGTAAAAGTATGTAAAGATACCCAAAAATGTTGCATCTAATAACTGTATGTACAGATGCAAAGCATATACACATGCACACATACAACTCAAAACATCCACATCCACACATACAATAACATCCATATCTACACATGCAGGCATACATATCTACCTAGTTGATGTTGTGTAAATTCCAATGAGAGAGCCTGGTGTTTACGTTAGAAACCGATTCTCTCTCTATTGGTAAAACTTTGTGAAATTATAAAACCAGAAGAACATACATACATACTTAAATACATACATACATACATACATGTTGTGGAGATCAGCTGCCCACTTGATGTAAACGTTGTCAGAAAAATACAGGAGAAGGAGGACATCTACGGACCATTGATGATGAGTTTGCAAATCCAGTATCCAAGATACACCTTTAGTTTCATACCCATCATTATTGGAGCTACGGGTTATATACCAACCCGCTTGGACCAAAGTATGGCTGAACTTGGATTTGCGGGCAAAGAGCGCAGCTCCCTAAATCATAGTCTACAAATGCCTGCGCTTGCTTGCGCCTTCAAAATTTGCAAAACATTCTTGCGATTCAAGGGATGACAATTTCTTTTCTTTTACAACCTTGCCACCAGGAAGGTGGCCGGTCAAAAAAATATATTCGAAATTAAGAGAAAGAGATAATATACATACATACATACATACATACATACATACATACATGCATACATACATAAATACATACGATCATAATATTCATACATATTCTTTGAAACGACAATGTGTGTTTCCCCGTGTACGTGTGTAGGTGTGTCGATGTGTTCATGCGTGTGTCTGTTTGTTTGCAGGAAAAGAAAAAGAAAGCAGAAATAGACAGTGGTAAAGATACAGTAAATGAGAATTCTGAAGTCATAATGCAGCACGTATAATCAAATTTCAGTATTCTTGCTCTCTCTGTATAGAGAGAAAAGGTCGGGAAACAATTGACGTCGTCATGTTACTATAGAAACCCAGCGTGTACTTACTAAACTGCAAAACGAATGCTATTCAATGAAATACGCTTTGCTACTAAAGAAATCTTACATTGTACGAATACTACTGGATAGACTACTAGATTAGAATGAAAGAAAAAATGACGGAAGCTGCAGCATATAATTTAACGCGCATGTGCAAAGTATATGTAGAGATGTATAAGAAACATGAATATTACTTTTCATTTTTCTTATGTGACCATTTTTTGTTAATATATATAAATTTGAAGATACTTAAACAATGGAACACCTTACTTAAATTACAGTTTAAAAGTAGCGAGTGAAGCGGAGAAAATATTATTTTTTTGCAATAGTTTTTTTCTAAACATTAGCACAAAGCCAACACGTTTAAGTGGGGAGAAAGTCGTTATATCGACCCCAGTACTTGATTGGTACGTTTGGAAGGAGGGAATGCAAAGTTACCCTCGGAAATATTTGATCTGAAAATGTCAACTGCCCTAAATAAATACTGTTAGTTATTTTCTCCATTTTTTCATGATTCTGTAAATCCTCCACCTTAGTTTGTCTTACGATAATTATTTCTAATTTTGACACAAAGACATGAATTTGAACGGAGAGGAAAGTCGATGTTAACAACCACAGGAGGATAAAGGGCAAAGGTGACCTCATTGAATTAAAAAAGCCAAGGGCCGTTAAGTATTTTGAACTCAAAGCATAAATGGATGTAAAGGGACGTAACTATATGCCACATAGTAATTTGTTCGACGCGCTAATGATACTGACAATGTTCCGTCTTTACCGCCGACTGTCCTAGATTTTGCGATGATCTTTCCCTGATTTCCATAAAGGGCCGCGCAGAATCCCTGCAGAAATCGCTTGAGCAAACAACACATCAGGTCGGTCTCTATTGTAATGAGAGCAAGACAGAATATGTCTCAACCTCCCCTGAACCATCTGATATGAAATCACTCAATAATACATCCATCAAAAGGGTCGAGAACTTAAATACATTGGCTCTCATGTCAGACTCCCAAGAAGATTTCAATATCTGTGAAGCTGTGGCATGGGATGCGTGCAACAGGCTTGACAAGATTTGGCGCTCAAATTTATCAACCACCTTAAAAGTCCAAATCTTTCGAACATTGATTGAACCAGTACAACTATATGGAACAGAAAGATGACCTTATCTGTTCGTCTTGAAAGACGCCTGGATGGAGCATATTAAATCTGCTCAGAAGAATCAAAGACATAAGCTGGAGACAACAAGCAACACTTGAAACCATCTATGGAGATTTGATTCCAATATCCCCCAGACTCAACCAAAAAAACTACAGTTCGCTGGCCACTGTCATCGAGCCGACAATGAAATAATTTCCTCTCTCCTTCTGTGGCATCCCTCAGGATGTGTCTATTCATGAAAATTGACTTTCGCAGACACCATAGCTCGGGACTCAGGGTTGGACAAAAGGGATCTAGGGACAGAAATGCAGGACCGAACAGTGTGGAAAAGGATTGTCAAGAGAGTTCCGACTGCCCACAGAGGAGTCGAAGGATGATGATGAAAAACACACACCAGAAAAAGAGTCAGAGAATGACAAAGCAACCATTCTCTGTGATATGCCAATACATACAGAGAGATCAAGTCACCCGACACGATATTATAGTCAAAGACGACGAAAAGTATGCCTTCTAATAGATGTATCTAACCACACAGACGACAATATATCTTCCAAGGAAATAGAGAAACTCTCCAAATATAAAGATCTAGAGATAGAAATAACTCGAATCTGGAAAATGTATGATAATAAAACACAGACAAATACATAGTCAAAACCCCAGGAGTTAAAATTATATGCAGCATACAAAATATAGCACTACTAGGCACTGCACACATATTACGAAACGTACTATTAATACAATGAAACAACACCAACAAAAACTAAACTGCTCATACCCATACAGAGCTGTGCTCGGTAAACAAGTCATGATGCGCAATAAAAATGATAATGGAAATAACTATAATATAATTATTATTATCATTATCATTTCAAGTACTAAAGCCCATATAATTGACATTCCCTCACCCCCAAATTGCTGGCCTTGTGCCTAAATTGGAAATACTTATTATCATTATAACTCCGCAGTTCTCATTGCAGTATATATTCTAGCAACTATGCATAATATAGAAATTACATACAACATTTAACATTTTCGAATATTCTGATGCGCTATGTCGGTTAATTGGCCGTAACAATATTTTTACATATATGCTTGTTACCTATAGCAACCAATGGGCTTCAGCAGAGCATCTTAAAAAGAAATTCTTCATCTTCAGCTACTCTACTTGCATAATTGATAAGCAGTTATATCCAAGTCGTATGTGTATGTGTTATGCTTCAGTTTGTCTGTGGACGTGCTTAATTAGAGCTGTGAATCATAAAGTCAACAGAGAAACGGAGTGTTCTCGACTTCCCACATTTCCGACAAGTGTTTCAGTTTTTCATTTGTTTTATTTTGTAACTATAATAGGTCCAAAGATAATTTTATTTGTTCTCTTAATATTCTTATCTAATTTATTTATTGAAACTATTTCAACGTTTGAAAAGAGAAAATACATGGCACATTCAAGTTATTTTCATTTCGATTTTCTCTCCAACCTATTCCATCTGTAGAATATATATGCTTAGTCATGTATCTTTATATGTGAAATATCAAATCAATTATGGTCTATTTCCTCAGGCTTAAACTTCAACTAATAGTAATATAGTGTCTCTTCACCTGTACCTCAGCTTTGCTTTTTATAGCTTAGTAATACTATACGAAATGACAATCGCTCTACGATAAATAATTGTTTCTACGTTAGGCACAAGGCTAGCAATTACCCAGTGCATTACTGGTACTTTATGTTATCGACCCCGTAAGGATGAAAGGCAAAGTCAACTTCGGCGGGATTTGAACTCGGAATGGCAAGGGCCGTAATTCTATACGTCAAAGCATGGCGTCCGACCCTCTACCAATACTGCCAATCCACCGCCCTACGATAAATAATATTATGTGGTGTGCTAATGAAAGTTACCGTCCTTTTGGTGTAATATAACTGCTTTTTAACCCTACGCCAGCAAACCAATTATGATACATCTAGCTTCACTATGTTATTGTTTTTTTCTTCATCTTTCTGTCCGTATATGACTTCATAAACAAATGTGTGTTTCATATTAGCAATTGCAATGTGTGCATTTAGGGACGTTTATTACTATTAATTACAGAAAACATAGTGACCTTTTACAGCTGCCCACATTTGATCAACCACGTAGAGGTCATCTTCTTGAAACGTTGGATGTGTTTGGATTGTTGCTGTTGATATCATATTGCTGGAATAAATCTTGGAACTATAAATGAAACAACAACAACAAAAAACCAAGAACAATAACATAAAAAACAACAAAACCTCATATTATTACTTCTGATATCAGGTATCGGGTAATGAAAAATCAGTGTAAATGAGCTCTGTAAAAGATGTGTACTTGTTTAACGACGTCGTTAAGATTAAATGACAATTTAACTCCCATATACACAATAATTGATTCTACATTTGGCAGGCGGCCAGCAATTTCAAAGTGAAAGTTGATTAAACCGATGCCAGTGCGTTACTGGTATTTTATTTATCAACCCTGTTAGGAAGACAGGCAAAACTAACCCCTGAAAGTACATAAAAAACTAGAACAAATACTGCTAAGTATTTGTTCCAATACAATTACAACCCTTCCAATCCACAGCCCTTCCCACGGAGTAATAGCAGGGTATGATGTGTAAAGAGAATATAATTGTTTCTACTTTTGGCACACGGCCAGCAATTACTCAGTGCATTACTGGTACTTTATTGTATCGACCCCTTAAGGATGAAGGGCAAAGTTAATGATGTTTAAAATAATTGTTTCTACTTTTGGCACAAGGCCAGCAATTATCCCAGTGTATTACTGGTACTTTATTTTATCGACCCCGTAAGGATGAAGGGCAAAGTTAACCTCGGCGGGATTTGAACTCAGACTGTAAAGGGCTATAACTCTTTGCAGCAAAGCATGGCGTCCGACCCTCTACCGATACAGCCAATCCACCACCCTGATTAACTCTATGACAGTGACGACGGTGATTATGACGTTGATGCCGATGATGTTGGTGATGATGATGATGAGGATGATGATGAAGATGGTGATGAAGAAGAACACGAAACCGATGGTAATGAATGAAAGAGAAATCTTAGAAGAACAGGAGAATATGTTATACCACTTTATTACCTTTGAAAGTACGGGGGGGGGGGCAGGTGTTAGTTTCAGGTTCTCTTAGAAGCCATATATAACAGATTTAAATAGGTAACGCTGATTTTCTATTGCCAAATGCTCAGTTAGATGCCTCTGCGGGGCTGATAAATTCGTTGGCAAACAACTCACGCACACCAATGAAACTCGTAAACCATAAAAGGAGCTGGTGAAAATAATGGTTTCTGATCTAGGCACAAGGCCAACAATTTTGTGAGCCAATTAAACCAATTAAACTAAACCCAGTACGTTACTGGTATTTTACTTCATCGACCCCGTAAACATGAAAGGCAAGGGTAAGCTCGGTGGGATTTGAGCTCAGAATGTAAAAGTACGGAAGTATATGCCGGGAAGCATGGTGTCTGATGCTCTTCCGATACTGCCCATCGATCACCCTTGAATTGCTAGAAATACTAACGAAATCTTCCTCTTGCAAAATAATTCATATTAGATAATGTAATGCTGGATACACGTTGCATAGGGGAAAGTATGCCCAAGGATAGAAGTTGTTTGTACATAGCTCTGTTGGGTGCAAATTTATATAACAATAGATAACAATTACTATAAGAAAACCAATCTTGAATGACGCCTCCAAAATAAACAGAATTACGTGACTGTCTGATATTAATTCGTTATGTGTCTGCATCAGGATATACCTCTTTATTATTAGGAGATATTGTATTTCTTTTAAGTTTTTTTACGCAATTCACTGTTTATCTGCTAATGTTCTCTAGATTCTTCAACAACCTTACCTTTGGCAGAATAGATTAAGCTGTACTTCGCTGATGAGATCTAATAAGATCGAAATACATCAGGCGTCACCGTAGCGTCAGTAATTCTACTCATTTTTCCTTTGTGCTGTTATGTTTAATTGATTCTACTTAATGAAAATGATTGTGCTTCCTCTCCAGTTTTTCTTGAACATGTTAATAAGTAATCTAATGGTACCAACAAAATGAAATTTTAATTGTAATTAACATTTCTTAGCTCACTACATTAAATATGTTAGCACTAACTTTACTATTTGAGACATACACAATTACGTGTAATTGATATTTATTCATTAATATCTGATCTGTTATGTAATTATGAAATGACTAATTATACAATGACTAATTAAACAAATATAACTGCCTTTTTCTTTCAAACATTTCCTTAAAAACATATCAAAATATATTTAATTCTTTATAGTCGCTTATTATTATCGATGGTGGATTGGCAGTATCAGAAAAGCATGGGATAGCATGCTTTGCAGCGTAGATTTACGTCCCCTTATATTCTGAGTGCAAATCCCGCCGAGGTTAGCTTTGCTTTTCGTTCAAACGAGTTTGATGAAATAAAGTACCAGCAATGCACTGAGATCGATTTAATCGATTCTTCTCTTCCCTAAAATTGTTGGTCTTGTGCCTAAATCAGAAATCATCATTGCTATTGTTGTAATGGCAGTATCAGTAGAACATCGGGTATAAGGTTTTGCTGTATTTAGTTACGATTTTCTACATTTGAGTTCAAATCTCCATGAAGTCAACTTTGTCTTTCATCTTTCTGAGGTCGAAAACATAAAGTACTAAGAAGGTACTGGGGTCGATATAAACGATCCCCTTCCAAAGAATTTATGGAAATCTTTACTTCAACATTTTCAAGAGAGTTTCTACTGTATTAGTAGAGGCACCTTCGTATCGCTAAGGAGTGTGAAGCATCGTATTTTCGTGGTGGGTTTGTGTAAACATGTGCTAGAAGTGTTCTGTTTCTTACGGAGTTTAGCTTCCTGATTCCAGTATTACTGTATGTTTCTTTTCGTACGAGAAGCATGTGATATGCGGTTTATGTAGCCATACTGAGTTGAAGCAGTGTAGAAAGTGGTTTGTGTTGTCTAGTAGAGTTATAATATCGAGTAGCGTTTATGTGGTGATGTTTATTGAGTTGGTTTATTAAGTGTCAATCGTGAATAATACATGAGTTTTGCGTTATGATATCCCATTACCTACTTCTTATTTTATAGGAAATACACTGTATATTAGTTGCATACAGCTAATGTGCACCACGCCATGTTATTTTCTTCCTTTCGAATATTGTCTTCCCATTCCATCAGGAGTATAAATGATATGAATTAATTTTGGATTAAGTGTATTTGATTTGTATTAAATATCAGTTAAATTTACTATAAAATTAATCAGAAAAGATTGTGGGTTCAGATCTGTTATAGAGACAAATATTTACGCAGTAGATGGGCGGTACTTGTTAGAACTATCTTTTGGATTTCATAAATGCTAGCTGTATCAGGTATGTTTTGTAGAAACATTTGAACACCGTTTTTATGACACCTAGAGCTCCTAACACTTCCGGTATGGTTTGAGTTTTAAGGTGCCATATTCGGTTCATCTCAAATTCTAGATCGTCATATTTTGTAATTGTTTCATACTCATTTGCTGACACATTTCTATTGGAGGGTATAGTCTTGTTGTTGTTGTTATCTAATTATACCTTCGAATTGAATTACATCCCCCTTCATTAATATTCTCTACAGTCAAAGAAGAAGAACACTAATCAACTAGCCATAATTATTTCACATATGCCTCAATGAATTTCTGTAAAGTGTATCTCTAAGTGGATATAAATGTGTCACTTATAAACGTGTGAAGATCTTCAATGTCTTTTTTGTTTACTCATCTCTCTAATTCTTTGTAAATGCTCTAAGTTGTATGACAGCACCAAGAAATATCCTGAATACAGTTAGTTAATTAAGTATGATACTACTAAGCAAGGCTCCAGATTATATAAAGCAATGTTCTCTTCTTTCGAATGTTCTGTTATCCTAATCTAATGTACTTATAATACAATGAACGAACGTAAACATAGAAACAGACAGACACATCTAAGAACGTTTGTTAATGCGTCAGCGTGAGATAGAATCTTTTTTCCAAGCGTACTAAAATGAAACCATCTTGTCAGTCATTTTTGCCATGTTTTTCTGTAAAGATTCTTATTGAATTAGTGGTCAATCCGTCGAGTAGAGGTGTTGACGACTGCCTGGTATTTAAATTATGATTATACGCCATATTTGTCGACATTTTGCTATTTCTCAAACTGAAACCTTTTGTCTGGCGTTGATAACGAGAATTGGTCTGCGAAAGTACAGCATTATCAATAGAAGGTAAGCTAGATAGCTTCTGTTCAGTAAATTCGTTTATTTTTGTTTCTTGTTTTATTTCACACCTAGATCTACCAGGTAATATATTTGCTTCATTTTTGTCTTCACTTTTTCGAGCAATTTTATGTGGTTTCACCTTCCTTTTGGATAATGTATTCACTATTTTGTCTTCTCTGTAGTTCTTCCAATGTCTTTCTCTACTACTTCTAATTACGGATTCCTTTACTTTCTCACTGTTTTCTTGAACGTCATCCAGAGATACATTAATTTGCTGGCGAATGAGACTCATTGCCATTGTCTTTAACGAATGCACTTTATTTGGTTGTGTAGACTCCTTGCTTATTTCTTTATAATGTAATAGATTTTTAATCAAAGTATTTTTGTCACGAAGAAGCTGGTTCTTCATGTTGATATCCTTTTTTAGGTTTAGGACATTCTGTTCTGAATGGGAAGCAAAATCCTTAAATGCATTTACAAGATTTGGTGTATTTTGCTTCTGCGGAGCAAATCCAAGATATGTTAAAACCCATTCATTTTCTTGGTGCAATTCTTTGTAATGTTTTTGAGTTTCTTGGAGATCAAGAAACACGTGGTAAAATGTTTCAAAATCATCCCAAAGGAATGCAAATTCATTTTCTACTAAAGCTATTTCTTCTATATCTTTTGTTCTTGGCTTCAGAGATATAGTTTGTGAAATATATTTATGAATATTCCGAAGAAGAAATTCAGCAGAAGTTAATTTGCCTGCGAGTCGTTCTTTTGTGGATTCAGTTGCCCTATTAGAACGTATTTGTATCATTAGATCCTCTCTGTGTTTTGCTTTTAAACTAGAGATGTCTTTCTCAAAAGCGTTTACTTTCAACTGCAGATTATAATATGCGGATTTATACTGATCGGCTCTCATTTTTAGTTCTTCAATTTCATTATCTTTGACATTCATATTCATTTTGAATTCATGAAACTGCTCTAATTGTTGACTTTTAAATTCAAGCATCTTCTCTTTCTCTATATTGTCTTTCTTCCACGCACGCATTAAAGTTAATTCTTTAACCTTGTAAGAAGAAATGAAACAATCATATTATACAAAAGAAACATGCATGGAGAAATAACAATAATAGTTATAAATAGGGAGACGCAAAGCATGATTTGTTTACAAACTGCTAGGGAATTTGAAAATTAGATAGTAACATGTGCTTATGCTGTATTTGACTAAATAGAATTAGTCTGTTAATTGGGATTTTAATAATAGTTATATTTCTCGCTAACATCTGCCTTTCATTGTATGACTACCTGACAGCAGATTGTATGATAGGATATAAGGAAGATAGTTTGCATATATAACAAATGTTTTGCCAGTGTATTACGAACAATGTTTTGCTGTACTGTCTTTACATCGAGTTGATTTTGTGGGGGCGACTTCTCTAAAAGTTGATGATTTCAGAACACACTATTCATTAACCGCAATAAAGTACTATGACCCTGCTACGTGCAGCTCTTTGCGTATTGTAGGAATGTGCTGCAGGATATGTGATGCTTTAGATGATACCGTGGAAAATGTGTTGGAGCTACGATCATAAGGTCATAGGTTCGATTCCTGAACTGAGTTTTGCATTGCGTTCTTGAGCAAATCCTTCATTTCATATTGCTCCATTTTACTCATCTGAAAATGGATATTAGCCCTGTGATGGACAGATGTCCTGTACAGAGGGAGTCTTCGACCATCAGTCAATTAACGCCACGGAAACCAGGTGGAACACCGGCATGATGAGCCTCCGTGCGCGAGACAAACTTTAGCCTCAATCATCTCTAGAGGTATCTTTCTCTGGGGCGATTACTTAATATGGGCCCTATATGTGTCATATATATGTATTATCCGGCTCGTTGAACGCTAGAAAGTAATGATTTTCTTCTGCCCATTTGTGAAGTATACTCACTTGAGAACAGAAATTATTTAGAATAAACGTCAGCCATTAAACTATGAAATAACTGTGCTACAATTATTTCCATTCATTGGACGTTATACTGAACTAAACTATTATAAGTGTTTTGCAAGGAACTAAGTGGATATTGCAATATTTTTCAATAATTGAAAAACAAAATGTGCCTGGTTTGGTCATATGTATATATATATATACATGAATATATGTATATATATACACAAGAATAGTAGTTTCAAGTGCACATAAAGTCTAAAATCTTTCTTGAGCCCGAGGGTCACCAGGTTGGTGCTAATTTTCCCGGTTCCCGTGGCGTTAAGCGACTGAATGTACAAGTCTCCCCATCTGGACAAGACGCTAGTCTATCGTAGAGTAAACACCCCAAGTTATTGTTGATACTCATTTACAGCTGAGTAGATTGGAGCAACGCGAAATGAAGAGTTTTTCTCAAGAACATAACACACAACTAAGTTCAGGAATCATCTAACCCACGACAATATTAGCGTACGTTCAACACCCTTACAAATAGGCCTCGCGTCTACGGAGTTCACGTAAAATGCATTGAATATTGAATAATGAGTAGTTAAGAAAGTATTGTTTCTATTACCTCTTTGGAAGGCGATCTTCCACAACAATGGGCTAGCATCGCATTTACATACTGACGAAGATTCTGGCACTAATAGCATACATCGCAAATGAAACTACCTATCAATTCACATATATTCATATTTTACATAGAATGAAGAAAATGAGGTTTTTGAAACATTTGAAAAGAAGACTTGTTTTTTATCAAGATAATACATTCCCTTTTCTGTGGTCAATAAATATTCAAACATAATTATTTTCATCCTTTCTTGTGTCAATACATTTAAAAAGATATTTTTGACGGTTTGATCAACTTCATCCTTTTCTCGTATAGAGACAAAATAAATGATAGTTACACTATTCGAAGTCCATAAGCATTTTATTGTGACTTTACGCTTCCCGAAGTTTTATAGATTTCATCATCTGTAGAACAAAGCTAGAAAATCCTGGTGCTGTTTCTTTTAAATATAGTATTAAATAGAATTCAAAGATAATGGAAAATAATAATGTGATATTAAAAAAAACATTTTCTTTAGAATATAATCAAACCATGTTTGATACTTAAGAATTTTCTAAATAATTGAATTTTCTAGAGGATTTTGTTGCTGGAAAAAAGAATTATAGTTAATGCCTTCAGCAATGTAT
>OZ024747.1:38425294-38442794 GCA_964016885.1 Eledone cirrhosa | reverse complement strand
CAGTCCGGTTCAAACTGAATTGGTCTGTCCCAGTCATTCATTGAGCAACATCGGTGAAGTTGGCACCCTTAACTCACAGTTGGGTGCGGATGCATTCATGTATATATGTGTGTGTCCGCATGTATCTGTGTGTTTCTAAATATATTAACTCCCTCTGGTCGAGCAATCTTTGAAGTGTGGGGACAACTGGAAAGCTTCCATTACTCATACTTCTCGCCTTCTTCAATACCTCTTCTGCGGCCTCGATATGAATACCCCCTCCGCCTCCGTGGTATTTTCTTCGTGGTTATAAGAGGCTTAGCTCTGTTTCTCGACCGTTATATCGCGTGACTATCTCCCCCTCCGCCTTTTGGGATTCTTTCTCACGTCGTGTAGACGCGTTCTTGAGACTAGTAAAATGAGGTATCCTCTTGATAAGTCGGCAGACCTCGCAAGGACTCTATATCTTTGATATATTGTTTTTGTTTATGCCACGAAACTACGTAGTCGAGGAATTTAGGAACAGTTTAGGTATGATACATTTTATTACTAATTATATCTAAATGTTTCTTCTCTCTTCATAATGTATTTTTAACTCTGATACTGGTTCAGTCCGGTTCAAACTGAATTGGTCTGTCCCAGTCATTCATTGAGCAACATCGGTGAAGTTGGCACCCTTAACTCACAGTTGGGTGCGGATGCATTCATGTATATATGTGTGTGTCCGCATGTATCTGTGTGTTTCTAAATATATTAACTCCCTCTGGTCGAGCAATCTTTGAAGTGTGGGGACAACTGGAAAGCTTCCATTACTCATACTTCTCGCCTTCTTCACTACCTCTTCTGCGGCCTCGATATGAATACCCCCTCCGCCTCCGTGGTATTTTCTTCGTGGTTATAAGAGGCTTAGCTCTGTTTCTCGATCGTTATATCGCGTGACTATCTCCCCCTCCGCCTTTTGGGATTCTTTCTCACGTCGTGTAGACGCGTTCTTGAGACTAGTAAAATGAGGTATCCTCTTGATAAGTCGGCAGACCTCGCAAGGACTCTATATCTTTGATATATTGTTTTTGTTTATGCCACGAAACTACGTAGTCGAGGAATTTAGGAACAGTTTAGGTATGATACATTTTATTACTAATTATATCTAAATGTTTCTTCTCTCTTCATAATGTATTTTTAACTCTGATACTGGTTCAGTCCGGTTCAAACTGAATTGGTCTGTCCCAGTCATTCATTGAGCAACATCGGTGAAGTTGGCACCCTTAACTCACAGTTGGGTGCGGATGCATTCATGTATATATGTGTGTGTCCGCATGTATCTGTGTGTTTCTAAATATATTAACTCTCTCTGGTCGAGCAATCTTTGAAGTGTGGGGACAACTGGAAAGCTTCCATTACTCATACTTCTCGCCTTCTTCACTACCTCTTCTGCGGCCTCGATATGAATACCCCCTCCGCCTCCGTGGTATTTTCTTCGTGGTTATAAGAGGCTTAGCTCTGTTTCTCGACCGTTATATCGCGTGACTATCTCCCCCTCCGCCTTTTGGGATTCTTTCTCACGTCGTGTAGACGCGTTCTTGAGACTAGTAAAATGAGGTATCCTCTTGATAAGTCGGCAGACCTCGCAAGGACTCTATATCTTTGATATATTGTTTTTGTTTATGCCACGAAACTACGTAGTCGAGGAATTTAGGAACAGTTTAGGTATGATACATTTTATTACTAATTATATCTAAATGTTTCTTCTCTCTTCATAATGTATTTTTAACTCTGATACTGGTTCAGTCCGGTTCAAACTGAATTGGTCTGTCCCAGTCATTCATTGAGCAACATCGGTGAAGTTGGCACCCTTAACTCACAGTTGGATGCGGATGCATTCATGTATATATGTGTGTGTCCGCATGTATCTGTGTGTTTCTAAATATATTAACTCCCTCTGGTCGAGCAATCTTTGAAGTGTGGGGACAACTGGAAAGCTTCCATTACTCATACTTCCCGCCTTCTTCACTACCTCTTCTGCGGCCTCGATATGAATACCCCCTCCGCCTCCGTGGTATTTTCTTCGTGGTTATAAGAGGCTTAGCTCTGTTTCTCGACCGTTATATCGCGTGACTATCTCCCCCTCCGCCTTTTGGGATTCTTTCTCACGTCGTGTAGACGCGTTCTTGAGACTAGTAAAATGAGGTATCCTCTTGATAAGTCGGCAGACCTCGCAAGGACTCTATATCTTTGATATATTGTTTTTGTTTATGCCACGAAACTACGTAGTCGAGGAATTTAGGAACAGTTTAGGTATGATACATTTTATTACTAATTATATCTAAATGTTTCTTCTCTCTTCATAATGTATTTTTAACTCTGATACTGGTTCAGTCCGGTTCAAACTGAATTGGTCTGTCCCAGTCATTCATTGAGCAACATCGGTGAAGTTGGCACCCTTAACTCACAGTTGGGTGCGGATGCATTCATGTATATATGTGTGTGTCCGCATGTATCTGTGTGTTTCTAAATATATTAACTCCCTCTGGTCGAGCAATCTTTGAAGTGTGGGGACAACTGGAAAGCTTCCATTACTCATACTTCTCGCCTTCTTCACTACCTCTTCTGCGGCCTCGATATGAATACCCCCTCCGCCTCCGTGGTATTTTCTTCGTGGTTATAAGAGGCTTAGCTCTGTTTCTCGACCGTTATATCGCGTGACTATCTCCCCCTCCGCCTTTTGGGATTCTTTCTCACGTCGTGTAGACGCGTTCTTGAGACTAGTAAAATGAGGTATCCTCTTGATAAGTCGGCAGACCTCGCAAGGACTCTATATCTTTGATATATTGTTTTTGTTTATGCCACGAAACTACGTAGTCGAGGAATTTAGGAACAGTTTAGGTATGATACATTTTATTACTAATTATATCTAAATGTTTCTTCTCTCTTCATAATGTATTTTTAACTCTGATACTGGTTCAGTCCGGTTCAAACTGAATTGGTCTGTCCCAGTCATTCATTGAGCAACATCGGTGAAGTTGGCACCCTTAACTCACAGTTGGGTGCGGATGCATTCATGTATATATGTGTGTGTCCGCATGTATCTGTGTGTTTCTAAATATATTAACTCCCTCTGGTCGAGCAATCTTTGAAGTGTGGGGACAACTGGAAAGCTTCCATTACTCATACTTCTCGCCTTCTTCACTACCTCTTCTGCGGCCTCGATATGAATACCCCCTCCGCCTCCGTGGTATTTTCTTCGTGGTTATAAGAGGCTTAGCTCTGTTTCTCGACCGTTATATCGCGTGACTATCTCCCCCTCCGCCTTTTGGGATTCTTTCTCACGTCGTGTAGACGCGTTCTTGAGACTAGTAAAATGAGGTATCCTCTTGATAAGTCGGCAGACCTCGCAAGGACTCTATATCTTTGATATATTGTTTTTGTTTATGCCACGAAACTACGTAGTCGAGGAATTTAGGAACAGTTTAGGTATGATACATTTTATTACTAATTATATCTAAATGTTTCTTCTCTCTTCATAATGTATTTTTAACTCTGATACTGGTTCAGTCCGGTTCAAACTGAATTGGTCTGTCCCAGTCATTCATTGAGCAACATCGGTGAAGTTGGCACCCTTAACTCACAGTTGGGTGCGGATGCATTCATGTATATATGTGTGTGTCCGCATGTATCTGTGTGTTTCTAAATATATATATATATATATATATATATATAGTTAAAAGAATAGAGGTGTAACACACAAGTTATTATATATTGGTAAACGGAATAGAAAATGCTGACAAATTGTTCACAGTTGAAAAATGGTTTAATTAGGAATAAAAGAGTATTAGTGATTGTATGGGTTAGTATTCAGTTGTGGTTTTAAGTTTTTAAGTTTTTACCGGTTGCGCATTTCTAAATGCTTTTCAAAAATAATTTTGAGATAGAGTGTCCGTGCTGTTTGCTCTGATCTGATTAGTTTTGGGAATTCTACCTGTTTTTATGTTAAAAAAATGGCTCCAGCGTTATTTTTGTGTTGCAAAAATGCTTGTGGTCAAAACAATTTTGATTGGTCGATAGAGGTCATGTGAATGTAAAAAGTTGATTTTGCGCCAAGACTGTTTTTATGTTAAAATGTTAGAAAAGTGGCTCCAGCAAAAATTATTGGTCAAAACAATTTTGATTGGTCGGTAGAGGTCATGTGGATAAAAAATTGGTTTTGCGCCAAGATTGAGAAATGACTCTTTCACAACAAATGTGTGTGTGTGTGTGTGTGTGTGTGTGTGTGTGTGTGTGTGTGTGTGTGTGTGTGTGTGTGTGTGTGTGTGTGTGTGTGTGTGTGTAGTAGTAGTAGTAAGGTGTTCGATGCTGCGACAATAGCCAGCAGCGATGTGTGTCAAATGGCTATTAAGATAAGTGTGTGTGTGTGTGTGTGTGTGTGTGCGTACATACACACAGCAGAGTCATTCGAAGGTCAAAAGATATTTTTCAGCTTTTGTCTTATACGGAGAAGTGCGTGTGTGTGTGTGTGTGTATAAGTCACTTTGTATGTTGATGTCCGCGTGTGTATGTGTTTGTGTATATATGTGTGTGTGTGTGTGTGTGCGTGTGTGGGTGGACGAGTATTTTTTTCCCCCTGGTAAAATGGTGTACATTATTCGATTTTTTCAGTAAAATCGGTTCTCTTAATAGAACATCAACAATCTTAACAATAAAAGGTGTGAAATGATATTCACTATATATATATATACACACACACACACACATATATATTTTCACTACATATATATATATATATATACATATATACATACATATATATGCACATATATTTTTTTGTATTGCACCATAGAGCATGTGTGTTTACGTGTGTCATTGTGTTTATATGTGGGTAGAGATGTGTGCTGATGTAGGTATTATGTTGACGTGTGTATGTTGTGGGTTCGTCTTAGGGAGAAGTGTTTAGACGGGGTCCGTATTTGTTAATGAAGTAAGATTCCTTGCTGATGCGCTGGGTGTGGGTGGCATTATCTTTAAATTTTGAAAAGCATTTAGAAATGCGCAACCGGTAAAAACTTAAAAACTTAAAACCACAACTGAATACTAGTCCATACAATCACTAATACTCTTTTATTCCTAATTAAACCATTTTTCAACCGTGAACAATTTGTCAGCATTTTCTATTCCGTTTACCAATATATATATATATATATATATATATATATAAATGAAAGGTATTTCTATACCTTTCATTGTTTTAGCGAGAGGCTAACAGTATTCTATAATATATATATATATATAGAAAAGATGAATATAAAATGAAAGTGCTTTTATAAAGAAATTTATTAGGTATTGACATATGTTTCTGTAACAGACGGAATACCTATGTATCGCTGCTTGCGTAATCATATAATGTTAGCAAGTATTCGATAGCAAATGTATAATCAGTTGTCACTTCTTCAGAGATATTGGATAAATTGGAAAAAATCAGAAAATATTTTATATATATATATATATAAATATATATTTATTAAAATAACAGATTAAAGTTTAAGCAAAGAATCGCTTCTTTCACCCTTAACGGGATCTTCTGAAACTCATTCATATAAATATATATATATATATATATAAATTAGAATTGGAGCTCTGAAATAGCAATATATATATGGATGTATATATAATGTATTTTGCAATACACTTTATGCTTAATTAAAAGCATTTTGAAGACCGTAAGCTATTGTTTTAAAGTAGTGACAAATTCACTCACTTTGATCTCAGCAAACAGGGGAGATAAGCCGACAAGTCTTGTTTCGCTTTGGTTGAAGCTTATCAAGGCCAACTACCCCACCTGTCTACTGAGATCATTGATGTTATATTCTTATAGAAATCTAGTAAATAATCAGGAGCTGATTATGCAGAGCGGTTGTTGGTCAGGGAGAAATTAAAAAAGTAGAATTAGAGCTCTGAAATAGCAATATATATATGGATGTATATATAATGTATTTTGCAATAAACTTTATGTTTAATTAAGCATAAAGTGTATTGCAAAATACATTATATATACATCCATATATATATTGCTATTTCAGAGCTCCAATTCTAATTTTTTATTTCTGCCTGACCAACAACCGCTCTGCATAATCAGCTCCTGATTATTTACTAGATTTCTATAAGAATATAACATCAATGATCTCAGTAGACAGGTGGGGTAGTTGGCCTTGATAAGCTTCAACCAAAGCGAAACAAGACTTGTCGGCTTATCTCCCCTGTTTGCTGAGATCAAAGTGAGTGAATTTGTCACTACTTTAAAACAATAGCTTACGGTTTTCAAAATGCTTTTAATTAAGCATAAAGTGTATTGCAAAACACATTATATATACAACCATATATATATATATATTCTGATTTTTTCCAATTTATCCAATATCTCTGAAGAAGTGACAACTGATTATACATTTGCTATCGAATACTTGCTAACATTATATGATTACGCAAGCAGCGATACATAGGTATTCCGTCTGTTACAGAAACATATGTCAATACCTAATAAATTCCTTTATAAAAGCACTTTCATTTTATATTCATCTTTTCTACATTTTCTCCGGAATATAATTTATACTCGTTGAGCAAACCCACACGTACGCTGTTCATCTCTAACGTGACGATATATTATCAGTACATTATTGATAACTTGAATTTTATATATATATATATATATATATAATTTGTTTTTGTTTTTTTTTTTCTCTAAAATATACAGTGACTGGTCGGCCTGATTTGCATATTAGCAGACTGGCTGATCAGTATGATATGCGTATTATCAGACCCATTGATCAGCCAGATTTGCATATCAGCAGATACGCCAGTTAGTTTCACGTATAAGAGCGATTAATGGCCGGCTTTGCCATATTCAAATAACAGTCACTATATATTTTAGAAAATATATATTTCACTAGCTGTGACAGTTGGTAATTAAGCAGTATACTTTACTGATGAAGGGTAATCACCCAGAAATATTAGTGTCTGCGGCTCTGTTTACATCCCAACACAAGAGCAAGAATGATGGAGTTACTTTACTGACATGGCTTTAAAGAGAAGGTTTGCATAATTGCAAATGAATCGAATATTATTATCAATATTCGAAAAACTCATATTACATTTATTGTATTCAGCCATGTACAACGATAAACTATGTGTTAGTTCTTTGAATATGGCAAAGCCGGCCATTAATGTCTCGTATACATGAAACTGACTGGCATATCTGCTGATATGTAAATGTGGCTATAGTGAGTCTTGTATGGTAGATAGAGAAAAGAGTTTTGACAGAGAGTTTCACGTAATAGACATTTAGAGGGGAAGAGTTTACTGGTGATTGATTTAGAAGTGAGGTTGGATATGGTAGATATAAAGAGGAAGAGAGCTTGGTACTAATTTATATAAAGAGGAATATAATGAAAGTGTTGCAAGGTAAATATAGAGAGGGGGAGGGTTTGGTTATTTGTATAGAGAGGGAGGATTGAGAAAGATAAATATAGGTAGATATAGAGAGGGCGATGAAAGGAGACTCTGTCGTGGTAGATATAGAGAGGGCGAGGGATTTGTGGCAATGGATATAGAGAGGAGAATTGTTAAAGAGTGTTGTATGGTAGATGTGGAGAGAATGGTAGTAATAGATTGAGTGACGGGGATTGGGAGAGAATGTTGTATATTAAATATAGAGAGAAGGAGGGTTGACTGGTGATGAATAGAGGGAGATGGATTGAAAGAGAACGGGAGAGTTTGGTGGAAACTGATGTAGAGAGGGGTATTGAAAGAGAGTTCCGTGTAGCAGCTATAGAGAGGGGAATATTTTGGTGGCAATTCATATAGAGAAGGGATTGGAAAATAGTTCCATGTAATAGATTTAAAGAGGGGGAGAGTTCGGTGGTAATTGATATAGAGAGGGGGATTGGAAGAAAGTACCGTGTTGTAAATTTAGAGAGGAGGAAATTTGGTGTTAATTGATATAGAGAGGAGGGTTTGGGAGAGAGTTCCGTGTAATAGATATAGAGAGGGGGAGATTTTGGTGTTAAATGATACAGATAGGGGTATTGGGGCACAATATAGTTGGTATAGAGAGTGGCAGCGTTTGGTGGTAATTGATATAGAGGGGCGTATTGAAAGGGAGTTCCGTGTGGTAGATATAGAGGGGGGAAGAGTTGGTGTTATTTGATAAAGAGAGGAGGATTGCAAGAGAGTACCGTGTAGTAAATATAGAGAGGGAGAGAGTTTGCTGTTAATTGATATAGAGAGGGGTATTGGGAGAGAGTTCCGTGTAGAGAGGGGAAGAGTTTGGTGTTGATCGATGTATAGAGGGGGATTGGAGAGGGTGTTGTATGGTTGATGTAGAGAGGAGGAGAGTTTTGTGGAAATGAATACAGGGATAGAATTGTTAGAGATAGGCATTGATAAATATATAGAGAGAGGGGGAGTTTTGTAGTGATGGATTGAGTGAGAGAGAATAAGAGAGAGTGTTGTATGATAGATATGGAACGGTGGAGAGTTTGGTTTTAATTTGATGTAGAGAGGGGTATTGTAAGTTACATGTAGCATATATATAGAGGGGGAGAGTTTTGTGTTATTTGATATAGAGAGGGAGAGAGTTTGGTAGTAATATATGGTGCCACATAATATGAATCACTTACGAAAAAATTCGCCGGTGACAGATTAGCAAAATTTAATAAGCGGTGGAAAAAATCTGAAAAAATTAATAAGCGGAACTGGTGGTCGTCTGCGTGAATTATTGACGGAAAATTCAGTACCGAAGTAGAGTTTAAATATTCATTTATTATTGCTAAGTTGTTGGCCATGTTACTCTGGTGTTTCACCTGAATACTCACAGGATTATTAGACAAGACTGGTGATCCGCTGAGTGTGCAAGTAGTAAACATTTAGAGTAACAAAGCTCGCCACTGGCCATAAAAAATGAATGTATATATATATAATCAAAACCAAATTAAGGAAGTCATGTCTGAGAAACATGCGCCATAACCTCTGTAGAATATGTTCAAAGATTCCAATGAATAGATCCAAGCACTTATATCAACTAGAAATCAACTGACATATATATATAAATATATATATATATATATATATATATATATATATATATATATATATATATATATATATATATATATATTTATATATATATACTGGAATTGTATAATCAAGAACGTAGCGGTATGTCATATATCAAATCATATATTTTATCTGATGAAGACGTACTGAAAAAAAAAAATACAGTACCTTTGAAATATATATAATAAAGCATATATTTTGATTATGTGAATATCTTTCATTTGTTAATATTTTGAATAATATACATATATATAGATATAAAATAAACATATGAAAAAATCACAGGGTATAATTTGTAAAGAGTATAAGCACACACAGCTAGTTAGGTAACTAATTAAAGTTTAGCAAGAACTTCAAATATAGAACCCTTTTAAAAATTTATTTGATGAAATTTATTTAATGAAATATATACAAAAGGAGATTAATCATTTTTAAAAGGCATCTATATTTGAAGTTCTCGTTAAACTTTAATTAGTTACCTACTTAGCTGTGTCTGCTTACACTCTTTGCAAATTATCCCCTGTGATTGTTTCATATATTTATTTTATATACATATGTATATGTCAATCGATTTCTACTGTGTATATATATATATATATATATATATATATATATATATATATATATATATATATATATATATTCAATTGAAGAGTATTGGTTGATCGAAAATCTGCCGATTTTCCTTAACAGATGTAAAGCACTCCATGGTTTTTCTTCATCCGGAGTTTTATCATAATAATTAACAACAAAGACGGTATTCATTTCTACATCCCTATTTATTTTGTTAGACATATTTCAAATACATAAGGCAGTTGTATCACCCATTCATAAGTTACCAGTCATACGTGTTATTTCCTTTGCCGACCAGTAAGCATATGTCCGAAATTCTCAAGTAGCAGTTCTTATATGTGTGGAAGATAGATATTCCAATTGGTGTTGCTGTTTGTGAACTGGCTACGGTATTAAGTTACCAGATTGGTCGTTTGATTCCTAGGGACACATGTATGAATTGTTAGTAACATATCAATGGATATTTACATTTGCATTTACTCGTTTGAAGCCTTGTCTGACGAGAACAAGTATAGCAACTGTTATACGTATAACAAATGAAACCGTCTGTCTTGCTTATTGTTATTAATAATACGATCGGTGGAAACTCCACCTTGGCGTTCTATAGAGGGTTTGGGGAGATAAAGAGCGACGACGTCTTTAGGGAGACTCTGGGCGTCGATGAAATTCAACTAGCCAATCTCTTCGGGAGAACTTTCGGGCCGGGGCCCATGGACAACTTCAAGAAATCCCTGACGTGGCAGTGTTACCGAGGAGCTTTGCCAGTTCGGGATTAACTCTACATGTTGTAGTTATGGAAGCCACTTGGAACGTTACTGTGTATTTTGTGTGTTAATGTTTAGTGTATTAATTACTTAACATTGTTCACGTTTGTTTCGAAGACGGTGGTGATTGAAATTGGAAAACTGAATTGAATTATTAGCTTTCGGCGTATTATTGAATACAGAAAGTAGTCTAATAACAGTGCATATACAAGCCCCCAGAACGGACGAAAATGGGCTTCCCCTCCCGTTTTGGAGGTTTATATATGCCATATTATTAGACTACTTTCTGTATTCAATAATATGGCAAAAGCTAATAATTCAATTCGATTTTTAAATATTTACTTTCTATACTAGTTGTTTATTTCAGTTATTCGGGGGTGTTCCTGCTGATTTTGTTTTTGTGATCATCACAATATTTATTGATATTAGTAAAATAATTGTTTCTACTTTAGGCACAAGGCCAGCAAATACTCAGTGCATTACTGGTACTTTATTTTATCGTACCCGTAAGGATGAAAGGCAAAGTCAACCTCGACGGGATTTGAACTCAGAACGTAAAGGGACGTAACTATGCTGGAAAGCATGGCGTCCGACCCTCTACCGATACTGCCAATCCACCGCTAAAATAATGGTTTCTTATATAGGCACAAGGCTAGTAATTTGTGGGGAGGGGAAAGTCGATTAAATCGACCCCAGTGCGTCACTGGTACTTTATTTTATCGACCCCATAAGGATGAAAGGCAAAGTTAACCTCTGCGGTATTTGAGCTCAGATCATAAATAGCCGTAACTCTATGCTGCAAAGCATGGCGTCCGACCCTCTACCGATACTGCCAATCCACCGCTAAAATAATAATAACAAAAGTGAGCAGAGTTATCCCTTTCGAAAACTGTGAACGCCCAGGAAGGATCTATGCTACCCGGTACACTATATATCTTCAGTTTATATTATTTGTCCAACATTTTATATATGATATTTTCAATTTCTGTGAAATATTATCAATCAAATTACATTTTATGTACCTTTTTTCTCTCAGTGATTTGTGGAATATTTAACAGTTAATACTAGCTGGTCGAGAATCATTATGGAGACATTCCATCTGACTGGAAATGTATAAGTCTCTTACCATAATGTTTCAACCCATGAAACCCAGTGTTGTCTATTCAATCGATCACACTAAATATTTTGCAATGTGCCATGGCAAATGGCATCAACAATACAGAAAAGAAGTGATTTGAAGAAGAGACCCATACGAAATATCCTAAAATATTCAGATTCGTGTACTTTATTTCTTAGTTCAAATTGTGCATAGACAGATTTCGTTTCTGTCTATCTATGGTGCATAGTGTGTTCACTAACTTATAATGAAATCGATATGATAAGATACACTCCAGTACAATATGGTTATATCAATTTAAATTAGTTGAAAGGGTCGCTTTTAAGCCAATTCAATTCACTTAGAATTCAAATTACGTTGCCATACACTCCTAAGTCACAGACCACATTACTACACTATTTGCAATTTAAACTATTACTACAAGGTTGAACGAAACTAAGAAATGGTATATCTAATAAATCAAATAGTGTATTCGATTGAATAGCTTTAAATATTATGCAGATAACGATTTTATTATATATATTTCTCCGGCACAAAAATTAGCTTACTTGTCTCTCTCTCTCTCTCTCTCTCTCTCTCTCTCTCTCTCTATATATATATATATATATATATATATATATATATATATATATATATATATATATATGTATGTATGTGTGTATGTGTAGTTATATATATATATAATTACTTCTTTGTTTTATAATCACATCAAGGCTATCAATATGCTATCTGTAGTATTTTCTGTATCTATAAACACAAAGACCAATGAAAGTATTAAATTTTAATAAATATTTCGGATACACAACACTCACGATTTACAAATTCAAATATAACCTACCAATAACCATTAAAACCATTAAAACGTCTGACATTTATTTCATGAATTTTCATGTAATATAAACAGTTGCTAAAATGATTTTTAAATAGAAAATAGAATCGTTTTATGATAATAGTCATAACTAATTTCGAAATTGAATTACGAAGTCTAGAATACCATTGAAAAAGCCTTGCGGCTCAGACTTAACAGTATATTTTAGTTATATTCCAAAAACAACCATGAACCAGTTTACCTCTTGGGATTGCAAACAAATGAGTTGATGAACGTCGTAGCCATGGATACAATCATTAATGTTTCCCAAACTATAGGGGAGCACAAGATAACATTAAACTTCGTAATTGATCATATCTTTTCTCATTTTCAAAAATAGCTAAACTGTTGAAGGCAGTGCTATATTTATCTAAACACTGACAAACACATGTATATACATATATATATATACATATGTAGATAAATCTACCAAGAGTTTACGGTAGTGTCCAATCCGTATGAAGAACTCAATGTAATCCGGATATCATGGAAAGAAGAGATGCAATGAAAAATCACTTTCGGTGAAAGATAAAACAGACCTGTAATTTTGAATTGTTGTTATTATCAATAAATATATTTCATTATGCCTGAAGACGGCATATATATGTGTTGGTATGTATATTTAATTTTGATAGTTTGTATAATTTTGTATAATTTTGTACATAGATCTGTTGAATATACATGCCAATTCTAACACATATATATCCTAGAAACGATCGTTAAATAATGAACTTTTTTTGTTTAATATAAGGAACTGTTTCATTGTTTTATTCATTATTTTTTTTTATATTTTATATATACATATATATCTTTATATAGATGTGTGTGTGCGTGTGTGTGTATGTGTGTATACATATGTGTATACAAATATATGTATTTATATATATATATATATATATATATATATATATATATATATATATATACACACATATATATATATATATATATATATATATATATACCATGTGTGTACGTCTGAGTGTGGGGCTTTATCGGTTACAATACTTTCGTAATTATAATTTTGATTAAAATATGTTTTTATGTTTAAATATTCGTAATCATGTAAATAACTCTAGACTCTGAATCCTTAACTCTATAAATGCTAAACTAGGAATCATTAAGAATAATATTTTATACACAATTATAAACCATCTGAGTCTGTTCAATGAAAAACACCATGTCCTCCATAGTCTAATATATGTGTCCGTCATACAATCACTCCTTTTTACCTCATTAAATATTAACCGTATAAATAACTAAACACTTATTTTTATAAACTTAGATTTTTCCAAACAATATAAAGATAATAGCATACATATAAAATCAAATGTTAGAAGCTAGTTCTTGTATTTCCAATAATGAAATATGAGATATGAGTCAAAGCAGACTAGATGGAATATTACGATGTTAGCATGGAAAATGATTCCATTAATCTAACGAATCTAATCGGCTTATATACGCTCAATTTGATCCATTTATGGTTCAGCATTATTCAAGGTGACATCTGCGATATTGATGGCTTGGTAATCTCTGAACATGTCAACGGTCAGCATGCAGACGAATTCGGAAATAATCTAATTAAGCTATGTAATGTATTATACCTCGAAATTACCAATACTATTATCCTTAATTTTTTTTTTTTTTTTGCATTTTTAACGTAAAATTAATCTTAGATTACAATTTTACAAACATATCCCAATTCTAACCACAGATATTTAATATCAATTCGTATTTCCACCAAATAATTCAGAAACATACCAAATGGTTTAAGTAGGAGAAAACAATTTACTACGGAAATAAATAAATATAGTAAAGCACTAACAAACAGTGGTGCTAAAGAAAAGAAAACAACTGGTTATTTTAAACACAAAAATAATCTAAGTAAAGATGGAGGATTAACAGTAGGGTATTCCACTTATTGAATTAATGGTAATACACCGATTGGAAAAATACTTCCGATTTTGTTACATCTGTTGGTTTTCATTCAGTGACCTCCTCAGTGACCAAGATAGTGTAGGAGAGAACAAAAGAAAGACACAACATAACAAATTAATCACTGTGGAAGTCACAGAATGCGTGACGAAAGTGCTTTGACAAAAAATAAACAAACACCAGGTTGTTGAATTAAACATGTGGACATTTATAAATTGAAGTGAAAACCAATTGGTGCATCTGTTTTTTTTTTGGGGGGGGGAGGCAGCATGTCCTTCCCAAAATATAACACACATACACACACAAATACACACACACACACATACACACACACAGACATACTCACACACACATATCCACATATATATATATATGTAATCATTTGTCTATTATTTCTTCATAAGCACATTTTAAACTTATAGCCTCGTTTAAATGATTTTTTTGTGTGGTTGATTAATACTGATTGGGAGAAGAAATACTGTATATAATCTAATGATTCCTTGGACATACTCTGTTATATATAGCTCTGATTAATAATTATTTAATTAATTCTTCATTGAGCCACACCATGAATGGTTGCCAAACTCATGTATGTATCTGTGACTATGTCTAATTATATATATACCCTTTGAATTTAATATATACTCCCGTAAGGTTGAGTAAAACTTTAGGCAGTATTCGGCTGCGCTTTCTAGCAACCAACCTACTCGCCGACAGGCACCAATCACAAACTTTCTGCCTTGACCACTGGCCACGTAATGGTTCTTAGCCATTTTGAATTCATTTCTGGCGGGGATCATGGTAGAAGAAACTTAGTCCAGTCTGGGGTATCTCCTGATGTGTTCCAAGCCTCGTGGATTTATCCAAGACTGGGTAAATCCAAAAAGCGGAACGAAACAACCTGTTGGTAGAGCCTGTGAGAAATCTGGTAAAATTTATGTGCATTTTTTCTTCAAACTTCTATTTTGTACATAATTCCGTGTAGTTAACTATTTGACTAGTCATTTTCTACAGGCTAGAGGAAATAATTAGATAAGTGTCATATGTCTGTACATCGCGGAAAATAATATGTATCATTTGTCTATTATTTCTTCATAAGTACATTTGAAACTTACAGCGTCGTTTAAGTGATTATTTTTTTGTTAATTTAAACTGATTGAGAGAGGAAATACTGTATATATATTATATCTAATGATTCTTTGGACTTACATTTATATATATATATATATATATATATATATATAAATATATATATATATATATATATATATATATATATATATATATATATATATATATATATATATATATATATATATGTACATACATACATATATATGTATATGTATGTACATATATGTATATAGTTATGGATATAAAATTAATGATATTTATTGGAGTGTTTTTCTACTCTAAGACATATGAATTATTTCTATCAATCATATTCTAATTATATACCATTTTTTAAATATATTTCCATAATCATTGCTCTTATTATTGTAAGTTTTATAATTTTTATAATTGTTTGCTCCGAAATATTTGTTAATTAGATGTAAGATAATTGTTCAGTTATGAAATGTGAAATGTCATAACAATTAGTTTGAAAAAAAAATCGCTTCGTTCATTGTATAGGCATGATTTACATACATTATAAATATACATTATCAGAGATTTCCTGTTTTAGTTGACTTCATTCAGCAAGTGACATTTAACATGGATATAATCACTCTTACGTGCACACTCACACACATACACGGGAAAACTTTCGCCCACTCTATTAAAAATAGCAAAAAAACTGAACCTAAAACTGATTAGGGTCCCTATACAAACTTATAGGTCCTTAAAAGAAACAATTGAGAAGGATGTGGGGAATTCCTGCGTGAAACCACTCAACCGCGTCCTTCTCAAATGTCTCACAACCCCAGACACCCCCATCCCACCAGACCCCACCCCACCAAACATCTCCGTCCCCACCCCGCCGGAAACCACCACCCATCCAGACAACCCCTCCAACACCCCCATGGAAATCGTGCGGCCTGGTCCCCAGAAGACGAAGGGTGAGTGATCTCTTTTCCTCTTTTAACTTTTCAGCACCAACATGGCCAATATAAGAGTTGGATGTGTGAACGTACGCGGCCTGGGGATGCCCTGGAAACAGGGCAAACTCTTAAACGACCTCAGGTCACACAGTATGGATGTGGTAGCCATTTGCGAGTCCAGGATCCACAGCGAGCGACAGCTGGCCCCCATCTTCGATGACTTTGAGATCTACGCATCTCTCTGTCAACCGGGGAGTGGGGGCGGAGTTGGCGTTTTGCTGCGGAAACACCTGGGCCTCGTAACACAGACGGTACATCTGGACCCGGAGGGTCGACTGGTGGTCCTAGACGTTGACGGTAGTGAAGGTGGAGCCTTCAGGCTGGTGGCCGCATATGCCTCATCCGGGACACCGCGGCCAGACTTCTTCAAACGTCTAGAGACTTATCTGGGAACGTCCCGCTCCTTGCTTTTAGTGGGGGACTGGAATGGAATCCTAGATGCACGTTGGGACTATGTGGGAGCATGTCCCGATAAAGTGGGTGTAACAGCCTCAAACAGTTAATCGACCGATTCGACCTGGCCGATAGATATCGACTAGATTTTCCGACTGCGCCACTGTGGACGTGGAGTAATCGTAGCGGAACATCTAGATCGTACCCAGATAGGGTTCTAGTTAGAAATAAGGATATGGACATGTTAAGCTGTCCACAAATGTTCATGGTTGCCTATTCAGATCACAAACTAGTGACCTGCATGGCCAACCTTGATAGAACCCATAGACAAGGACCCGGCTACTGGAAGCTGAACTTGTCGTTACCAACAAGCAAATCCTACAGTAGACGGATTAACACTTTAGTTAAACAGCACTTGACAGGGGCCATTGTCAACAACAGATGGTGGTACTCTCTCAAGAGGGCAGTTAGATTAGACTCGATAGTTTTTAGTAAAGAATTAGCGTTAGATAGAAATAGAACCGAGAAGGAACTGGTAGATAAAGTAGAAGAGGCAATTAGAAGTGGCAACGTAGCCAGCGTGCTAGCAACGAGAACGGCCTTGGACCAGTTCTTCGACGCAAAGCACGAGGGCTGCGTTGTCAGAAGCAAAATACGTGCTCTGGGAAAA
>OZ024747.1:38372794-38420294 GCA_964016885.1 Eledone cirrhosa | reverse complement strand
AGGGATACAAAATCGCCAGGGTGAAGCGAATACTGACTAAAGATAATACGGTTCACAAGACTCAATTAACAGCATAAATTAAGATTTACAAACTGACTATGATAACTACCAACATCCAGACAGCTTTGGTATTATTAGGCGCAGAGAACATATCGAAATGGGAAACACGAACACACATGTATCTAAGCAACCGAAAAGAGAGTGCTACTGGAGTTAAGACAGAGGCTGAGTTGGCATGTTATATATAGAGTAGGTAGTACGATGAAATACTGGTGTGGTACCAAATCAAGCACTCTATGCACAGGTAGACTGTATATAATAGAAAAAACGAGGAAGTTTCGTTTACATATGAACAATTTTTATCGATACGCAATCAATATTTTTCATATGTAAACGAAAGTTCCTCGTTTTTTCTATTAGATATTTTATATATATATATATATATATATATATATATATATATATATATATATATATACACACATATATATATATATATATAATGTCTTTCCACCTCTCCCCCACACACCCTCGGAACTCTCTTTCTACCCATTTTTCCCCTGATGAAGGGCTTATGCCCGAAACGTCGTCCGCCACCACTCTCAAGCGTGAAACATTTGTACTGCATCTTCGCATCCACGTTCATTTTTTTGTTTTTTTGTTTATTTTTGTTTTTTCGTTTTTATGTTTTTTTGTTCTCTGTTTACTTTAAAGAAGAATATATATATATATATATATATACATATATATATATATATATATATATATATATATATATATATATATATATATATATATATATATATATATATATACATATATATATATATATATATATATATAAATTTTGAGTATATGTTGTATACCAACACCTCAGTACGCAGATTGGAGCTTATTTATTTTATTTTATTTTATATATATATATATTTATGTATTATAAATATATATTATATATATATATAATATATTATATATATGTATATATTATATATTATATATACATTATATATATTATATAGAATTCATCGTCATGCGCATGTATTGTTTTTTTTAGCGGTAATTTACTTCCTCATTTTTTTAATCAGTTTGAGCACTTCTTTAAAACTGCTGGACTGGCAACCTGACAGATAACTCAGGCACAGAGAATGATGATTATCGCTAAATGCTGATGTTGGTTAGATTATCAATATTAGTATTATTGGGGCACCCACTGATGAATTATAGGAGCCCACTTGAATATATATCTATTGATGGTATACAAGATCCTACATAAATTGGTATAATTTCACCCAAATTGTAGCAATCCTATAATGAAACGAGACGTCCGTCTGGGAAGAGATGTATTAGATATGTCTCATATGAAATAATACAGCCAATTTTCCACGCAATACTTTTAGTTAGCACCCCGTACGCATAATTGGGAATATAATCACTTATTTCCTAATGTTTGTTGAGTGAGTTGGAATTTGGCCGGAGTATCGCTAAAAAGCTTTCTCCGATATTGTATTTATATACATTATATATATATATTACTTATATATATATATACATATATATATGATATATTATATATATATATATATATATATATATATATATATATATATATATATATATATATATATATATATATATATATATATATATATATATATATGTGTGTGTGTGTGTGTGTGTAGATTTAACATTTCACTGCTAGCAAGTGTTTTTAAAACTTCATATCATGTCTCCCTATTTTATCTGATGATATTTGTTTTTGAAATTCGCATAATAGAATACATGGAACTCTTTTAACCATCTTTTGATCTCATATTATATATATATATATATATATATATATAGATATACATATATAATGATATTAAATAAATGGAAACTATATTTATAAAACCATATTTATTCTATTATATATATTTCAAGGGTACCAAAAATTTTGGTACGCTATCATCAGATAAAATACGAAGTATGTTTTATAGATTTTGACATAACCAAGGATAATATACCTTAACAGTTCAAGTTATCCCTGGATAGGGATACATATATATTATATATATATATATTATATGTTATATATATATATTTATATATATATATATATATATTATATATATTATATGTGTATCCTGGGTTCAATAGAGGGTAATCACAGTGAGTAAGTTACTGAATACTTAGCAGAGAATAAATATTAAATGGTAAAATGGCTTCTTCAGGACTAGAACTGTTTCATTCCGAGGAAATCATCAGGCAAGCCGACTGTCAGTGTGTTATAGTGGTTTTATACATTTTGTGGGTGTTATGGATGGTGGTGATAGGGATGGGTGGAAGTCATTGGTTGATAGTTTTAAAGAATGGGGATTTTTTGAAAAAACTATACTTAGAGGAAAATACATAGGGATACAAAGGGATACAAAAGCAAGCTCTCCTTATTTTTCAAGGTTTTTCTTTAAGTGGCTGTATTAACATGCCGTGTTAAAGTCTACAAAATGGCCAGGTTTTACAATCACACACACACATTACATGTGTATATATATATCATTCTCTATAAAAGGCAGATTTTTGTGTCTGTATGTATGTTTCAATTTTATACATTTACACAATTCCAAAAATATTGAATGAATAATTAAGCAGAATGTTTACAAATATTCTAACTTGGGTCATGGGCGAACTTATTGGGTAAAAAATGCCCCAATTACGGAAAAATCGATTTATTTCAACAATCGATGATTTCTCCTCTCTCATATGATATACGTTTCCTATATCTACTCCCTTCATCACCTCCCCTTAAAATTGCTACCTTCTCTTATAGGTGTTTGTGAAAAAGAGAAACATTGAAAAAAAACATATACACACATATATGTGGGTGCATACACACACATATATGTTGGTATGGTTACGATTGACGTCATAGAAACAGGAACGCGGGAATTTCAATCAATCAACGCATACACAGTTTGTTTTAGAAATAACAATAGCATATCATTATCTATAATATTATGATAAAGAGGGAGAGAGAAATAAACAGACACACTAAAAGACGGATATATGTGTGTGTGTTTGTATTAGCGCGTTAAAACTCCATTTCGAAGCTGACTTTCATTTACTAAACTGTAAGTTTTTCAATCGGCCTTACACTTTCAAACTATATTTTTCTGTATAAGTAACTTTAACCATTTATTTTCGACATAAAAATACGCACATACATACAAATACCTGTAAAGTTTTTTTGGGGGGCCTTTCTTATCAATCTTTTTACATTCAATTATCAGCCTTATACTTTCAAAGTCAATTTTTATGTTGAAGTAACTTTCAACCTTTAATACATACATACATACATACATACATACATACATACATACATACATACATACATACATACATACATACATACATACATACATACATATACACACATACATACATATACACACATATATACAAATACCTGTCACTTAATTTACACACACATCGGCCTTACACTTTCATACACACATACATACATATACACACATACATACAAATACCTGTTACTTAATTTACACACACATCGGCCTTACACTTTCAAACTAAATGTTTCTGTAGAAGTAACTTTAACCCTTTCTTTTCGACATAAAATTACACACATACATACAAATACCTGTAAAATTTGTTTGGGGGCCTTTCTTATCAATCCTTTTACATACAATTATCAGCCTTATACTTTCAAAGTCAATTTTTATGTTGAAGTAACTTTCACCCTTTATTTTTCGATACCCATTTACTTACTAACATTTGTATCACAACAACAATAACAATATTCATAAACAGACAGTAGACTTTCAAAGTCAATTTTTCTGTAGAAGTAACTTTCACCCTTTCTTTTGGACATAAAATGCCACCTAAAAAGAGAAGTCGCCTCAGTCGACATACCGCGTCAGCAGTGGCGCAAAAGGCTACTATAGCAAACGAGTCCTCTGAGGAAAATGCTTCAAGACTTTCACAGACAGCCTTACGTTCAGGAGAATGTCGATCCACTGAAAGTTTTCAACAGCGCACCGCACGCCTAGCCAAAATGGCTTCATACCAGGCTTCTTCCAGGGCTTCAGAGAGAAACGATGCGACTAATGCTGATTCCATGTCTTTGGAACGTTAAAACAACGGACGGCTCGCCTTCCTACGAACGCTGCGGCTATGACTACTTCCATGGCTTCTGAAGATGCAGACGGACGGTCCATTAGAATTGCAAATGTTGCTTCTGCTATTGCTGCCAGACCTTCCCACCAACCACACGACCAATGTTCTACGTACAAGCGTAACATTCGACGGCGAGAAGCTGCACGCGGTGTGACGAGCCCCAACAGCCCTTACTGGCACCTACGGGCTTTCAAGTATGAGCAAAACGTTAATTACTCGATGCGCTCTGACATAAATATAGGCGAGATGTGCTTCAATTGCCAATTCTGCAATGCTACAAAGTGGGCTGGGGAGCCACCTGCAATGTGCTGCTTAAACGGTAAGGTCACCTTGCCCCCTCTTACCGAACCGCCAGAGCCTTTGAAGGAACTACTGACTGGTTATACCTCAAGGTCAAAAAAAAAAAACCCTGATCCTCCCCAATAAAAAACGATCCTGGGGGTACCGGAAAAACTTTTGTAACGAATTTGATTCTCACTAAGATTCGTCAGGAGAACAATGTTGCGTTGTCCATTGCATCGTCCGTGATCGCTGCTACTTTGCTGCCGGGAGGCAGGACAGCACATTCAACCTTTAAACTCTCTTTGGATTTAGTAAAAACTGAGACACCCACATGCAATATCAGCAAGAGTTCACACAAAGCTCTGGTTCTCAAAAGATGTTGCCTCATTGTTTGGGATGAGTGCACAGTGGCACACAAGGGTGCCCTTGAGGCATTGGACGAGGCCCGGAAAGACATTAGGGATTCTACGGCTCCTATGGGTGGCGTAACCCTTCTGCTATTAGGGGATTTTCGGAAAACGCTGCCTGTCATCCCCAAATGGACAAGAGCTGAAGTGCGTGCCTGTCTTAAGTCGTCCTTGGTGTGGCTCCAGGTGAATAGTTTGTACCTGAGCACAAATATGCGTGCTCATTTGCATGGTGACATGTCTGCAGCACAGAACATTTTAGCACTTGGTGAGGGCAAGATCCCTGCGGATGACAAGGGCGGCATAGCAATCGACACCATGTGCAACATTGTGAGCAGCCCTCTGACCTTTGGGAAGCAGATTTTCCTAATGTCTCATCTAACTTTAAAAACCTCGATTGGCTCAGCGAAAGAGCCATCCTTGCTCCGAAAAATACCATGGTTAATTTTATTAACGAGCAGCTGATTGAGAAGATTCCCGGTAAAGAGCACATCTTCAAATCAGACCCCGACGATATCGTTAATTATCCGGTTGAGTTATTAAATCTCCTTGAGCCCCCCAGGGCTCCCACCTCACATTATTAAGCTTAGGGTTGGCTGTCCCATTATGCTAATAAGGAACTTGCGTCCACCAAAGCAGTGCAACGGTACTCGCATGGTCGTCAAGTCACTGACACCCACTTGATTGAGGCCACCATTGTAACGGGGTGCGGAAGAGGGGAGAATGTTTTCATTCCAAGGATGAACCTTTTCCCCTCGGCGTCAGATATCCCGTTCGATTTCCGGCGATCACAATTCCCGATCTACTAAATTCGCTATTGGAAGATTAATAACCCATCATTGATTGACCAAAATGCTAATTGGTTCGTGACTTTTAATAACCGGTTCAACTGCTTTATGCACTTAATTGATAAGCTTATTCGCTTTCAAACCACGTTTACCTGTACGTAACTTTTCATAGCAAATGAACAAACCCGAGCAACTCCGGGCTAAACTGCTAGTATATATATTTATATATATATATATATATATATAGAGAGAGAGAGAGAGAGAGAGAGAGAGATAGCGAGAGCGAGAGAGAGAGAGAGAGAGAGACAGATGAAGAAAATTACCCCACCCTGTTCTTGCTTTCTTCTTATTCCCACTCCATTTTAATCTACCTTAAATACCAACTACACCATTTCTATTCTCCATACATTTTATCATGTTTTCGCTGTGACCATTCTTCTCTCCCTTTCGCTAATATCTACTCTCACCGCTCTTTCTTTCTCTCCCTTTCTCCTTCTCACTTTCCCTCATTCTCTCGGCCAGTCTTCTCTCTTCTTCTATCTAACTATTTCGTTACTATCTACTCTTACCCCACTTTCTTCCTCTCCCTTTCTCCCTCTCACTTTCACTCCCTCATCTGACCCTCTAGCAGTCCTTTTCTCACGTACAACTGCTGGAGGCAGACGTGTGTCTTTTTTCTCTCGCCCACACTGTCTTGAACTTAAGTGCTCTCATCGTGTGTTCTTGGATTTTGTTAGCTTTTTTCACAGTTTTTTCACTGTTTTCGCTTTTCTTCCCTTTTGTTTCCCTTCCCTCCCTCCTCCGTTTTCCAAATAACTTATCCAGTTATTGACGCTCTGGGCGGTAGATATATTGTCTTTAAAGCGTAGAAATATCCGAGACACCCAGTAGACAACTGATGAGGACCCCCCCCCCGTTCTTGATTTCTTCTTATTCCCACTCCATTTTAAGGTATATATATATATATATTTATATATTACATATATATATATATATATATTACATATATATATATATATATATATATATATATATAATATATAAATGGCCATATATTATATATATAAATATATATATATATATACCTTAAAATGGAGTGGGAATAAGAAGAAATCAAGAACGTTGTATATCTATATATATATCTATATATATATGTGTCTGTGTATATGTATATATATATATGTATATAAATACATATATATATATATGTGTGTGTGCATGTGTGTGTGTGTGTATGTGTATTACTACATAAATGGGAATTAAAGTTGAGGCTACATTGGATTAAATGTAAGACAGGAATATTATGGAATATTAATGAGCTGGGCACGAGAATTAAAATTTGACAGACATTGAACGTGTGCTTTGAAATAATTTAATATGTTGTATATACCTTTTGTGTGATAAGGTCAATAAGTTTCTGTTTCTCTTCTCGATTCCCGTTATTCTTCAACAGAGAGGAATTATGAAAATATTGTTGTAAATCTACAGCATCATTTTCTCTTTCTGAAATGAAACATAGTCTTAACTATTATCAACATTTTTTAACATATAATATTATTAGAGAATTGAAATGAGAGGATGCTGGTCAAATAGGTATTGTAAGAATGCCGTTGAAAAGCTGATACTTTGATTTCAATGAAAATATACATATGTCTATTTGAGTGTTCAAACGTAAAATTAAGGGACTATCAGTCCAACAAAGATTATAGATCCGGTTATATGTGTGTCACTCTAAATGTATAAAAGTATTTCTAATAGGTTGTTTAAATACATTAAAGATACTTAATGGTCACACTACTGTTTGGTCTAGATATTTCCTTTGATTGTATAAAACAAGGTTTCACGACACGTCCCTGAAACTGTTAATATATATACAGAGGCAGGGAGCTGGTTGAACCTCGGCTATCTACAGGCAGCCGACGTGGAAAATAACCAAAACAAAAACTTGTTATATACAGAAAAGAAAAGGACAACAGAAAATGTTTGTGAATGAAGAAAATAACAAAAGCAGTACAACAATAACAACCACTACAAAAACAGAAACAACAAAACAAACGACAACACCACCTCCAACAACAACGTGAACAATGACAATGACAACAGCAACAACCACAACGTAAAACCCAACAACAATGTGACAAACACTTTTCTCTTCGGCCAATCCCTCATCAACCTTTCAAGTTTCGCTTAGAAAAGAGGGTGATGGTTGAAATAGAAGCGCTCCCCCTCTACATTTGCTAAAGGTAGGTAAATGTTGCAAGAATTCCCCGTGTTATTGGCCAACTCAGAGCATGTGCCTGGAGGCTGACTGATTCAGAAAGGAGAGGCACGTGCTTTATAGGGCACTCTTCGAGTGTCGGTTGTTTTAGGATTTGTGGGGCTCGTAAGTCACCTCTGGATGGCTCTATTGGGAATTTTCCTTGTTCATTGTAATTTGTTAATTTTTTTCTACAAGATTTCAGTGTAAACTACAACTGTCCCTGTTTATTGTATTGTCTCATTTTTGTCGGCCCTTGTGGAAAATAAAAAGAAGTAAAAATAATAATAATAATAATAATAATAATAATAATAATAATAATAATAATAATAATAATAATAATAATAATAATAATAATAGGGAAGAAGACGCACGAGGTGACGGAGGTCATGAAATCGCTCCCGTAAGTTTTGAATTTTTAACATATTTAAATCATTTGTGAAATAACAACTCTTAGTACAAATGCTACGTAAAGCACCCGGCTTGAGCCCCAAAAAATTCGGACCCAAAATATATTGTTATAAGGCTCAAATATTCAAATATTCAACTTTGTATTGTACACTGTATATCCAAAAAAGAAAATGGCTATAAATGGAAGAAGAACCCCCCCCCCCTCCTCCTCTGTCTACACTATATAGAACAGCCAAACTCACCAGCACCAGAAACTAGATACACCACCCACCCCATCACCTGTGTACACTAAACCACCACCGCTCACTACGGCCATCATTACAACCATTATCCCATCACCGCCGCCACCACCCCTTCACACCTTCACTGCTACCACCGCTACAGCACCATCACTACAGTAATACGGTCACATCACCGCCACCACTGCCTCGGTATCGACATCACCACCACCACTGTCTCAGTATCGCTACCGCCGCCAGTCCTCCACTTCTTCTTTTAGCTGGCTGCTGCCACCACATTATAGAATCCCTACTGCTAAAAAAGAGGAAGGGATCAAAATATATAGATAGACTCAAAAGAAAAAAGAAAAAACAAACAACAAAACCAAAGCAGCACAGCAACAACAGCAAAAAACGAGAAAAATAAACAGAGAAAAACAAAAACAAAAAAAAAACAAAAAAAAAAAAAAAACGTAAAGAAAATAAGAATGAAGAGAGAAGCAGGCGGACGGACAGAGAAGAGGGGGGAAAAACTAAAACTTAAAAAACAAAAACTAAGTCAGACATTCGAACACTACATTACAATGAAACTTATGCTTATTCATTTTTGGGGCCCTTTCTGCCTGTGTGTTTGTTTGTTTATGTGTGTTCGTATACAGCGTGGTGATAATGCCACACAAGGGCCAAGTGGAATGGCGGATCCACAGATGGATATGTAACCATACATTCGCCAATCCTCGATAAGAGTGTTTAAATATCGAACATAAACAGTTCGAATAACGGTGAAATGGAGACTAGAACGTCATGTGACAGACTCTCACCCAACAGGTGCCCCCTGGCTCAGCAGCAGGAACCTGACTGTCAACCAAATACTGCTGATGTTGGAGGAAGGAGAAGAAGGAAAGGGGCCAGAACCAACTGGACGAAAGAATTGAATAGAACTGTTATGCAATGTTACCTGAAACGTAACCCCAAGGAGAGGGGCTACAGGAGACGGATGCATAACATCTGGAACGAGATTGGTTTATTTAAATTAGATGAACAAAAATTGGCCGGGCAGGCTCGGGTAATAAGAACTAATGTATGGATAAGCGAGCTGGAACTGGAGGAACTGAGCAGAGAGAATGGCTTGGAAATGGCGGGTGTAGTATGCCAGACAAGCGAGCCAGTGGGAAATGAAGGTGAAGAGGTCCTGAGAACGGAGGAACCACCCGAAGCAGACAATGATCTGAATACTGAGATAAATAATACCTGGAACAGAGATACGGCCACTGAGGAGATGAATGCTGACGGGCTAGGACAAGATTCGGTTGACATCCTAAATTTAGTGGTAGATGAATTGAACAATGATAGTGGGAGACCTATGAACCTAAGATTTGTAGACAGGAAAAAGTTAAAAGAAACAACAGCTAAGGTAAACAAAGTCATCCCATACCTTGAGGCGAGGAGCCTTCACCAGTGCAACAATATCCTCAAAGCAACAGCAAATACGGTGAGGAAACAACTTGGTATAAAAGCGAGAGGAAACAACAGACAAGAAAGAGCAGAGCCGTGGTGGAAGAAGCGACTGAGTGGGCAAATCGGGGAAATGAGAAATGACATAGGAAAGCTTGAGTCACTACTGAATGGGACACTAAAAAACATAGACACTAAAAATAGACTGGAAATAAAATACAAAACTAGGAGGAAAAAGCTAAATATTATCATAGAGGAACTGAAGCAACGCATTGTAGCAAAGAGCGCAAAAATCAGGCGATACGAGAACAGAGTCAGTCAGTATAAACAGAACCGCATGTTCGACAACAACCAGAAGATGCTGTTTGGACAGCTTGAGGGGAAAGAAAGAGGCAACGACTTGATCCCTGGGGCGGAGCAAACTAAAACATTCTGGAGAGGAATATGGGAGCAGGATGTTAGACACAATGCCCAGGCAGGGTGGATTGAGACAGTACAGAGGGAGATCGGTGAGCAGGCAAGACAACAAACTGATTTGAGTAACACAGTTGAAACTCTTAAGGGACAGGCCAAAAAACTAACCAACTGGAAATCACCAGGCCCAGATGGTGTGCAGGGGTATTGGATTAAACATTTAACATCCCTCCACCCGAAGCTGACGGCCATGTTCAATGACTGCTTGGTGTCGGGTGAGGTGCCAGAGTGGTTGACAAAAGGTACCACAGTTCTGATAATGAAAGACCGAATCAAGGGTAATGATGTTACCAACTATAGACCTATCACATGTCTGTCCGTAATGTGGAAACTGTTGACGAGCATTGTGTCTGAGGAAATCTACCATCACCTCCACACAAACAACTTGTTACCGGACGAACAGAAAGGATGCCGAAAGAAGTCACGTGGTACAAAGGACCAGTTGCTTATTGATAAGATGGTAATGGGGAATTGCAGGAGGAGACACACTGATCTTGCCATGGGATGGATAGACTACAGAAAGGCATTTGACATGGTGCCTCATTCCTGGATCACCAAAAGCCTGGAGATCTTCAGGGTGGCAGATAACATCAGACAGTTGCTAGGCAGGAGTATGGGGTCCTGGGAGACAGAGTTGACATCAACTGGAGTATCCTTGGGAAGCGTGAAGATCAAGAGAGGTATCTTCCAGGAAGATAGCCTGTCCCCTCTGTTGTTTGTCTTTGCCCTGATGCCCTTGACCATTATGCTGCGAAAAGTGAGAGCAGGATACAAGTTGGGAAGGGGAGAGCTTACCATCAATCACCTCCTCTTCATGGACGATCTTAAGCTCTTCGGGAAAAGTGAGAAGGAGTTGGATGTGCTTGTTGACACTGTCCGTATTTTCAGCAGTGATATATGTATGCAGTTTGGTATTGGTAAATGTGGAGTCATTGTGATGAAGAGGGGTAGGTTGAGCAGAAGTGACGGGATCCAGATACCAACAGGTGAGATGATAAAGGAAATTGACTCTGAGGAAGGATACAAGTATTTGGGCGTTCTGGAGGCTGATGGCATAAAGAACAAAAAAATGAAGGAATTGTTAAGAACTGAATACATTCGGAGAGTAAGGAGCGTATTGAAGTCACATCTGAACAGCAGAAATGCCATAAGCGCAGTAAATTCCCGAGCTGTGTCTATTATTAGGTACAGTGCGGGAATTCTGAGATGGAATGTTGCTGAACAAAAAGAAATGGATAGGAAGACTAGGAAGCTATTGACTATCTACAACATGTTCCACAAGAGGAATGATGTCGATAGACTCTACCTAAGGATATCTGAGGGTGGAAGAGGTCTTATCAGCATAGAGGACTGTGTTCAGATGGAGAAAAACAACCTATACAAATACGTGACCTATAGTAAGGAGCCAATGCTCAGAACTGTACTGAAGGAGGGGACAGTAGGCCAGGGGATGTCCAAGGAGGAAATAACATCAAGGAGGAAGAGCAGCCTTAAGGGAAAATCCCTTCATAGTACCTTCTTTGAGAAAACTGAATTTAGAGATCCACAGACATGAACTGGTTGAGAAGAGGAGACCTCAAAAAGGCTACAGAAGGAATGCTAATGGCTGCGCAGGAGCAGGCCCTCAAAACGAAGTGGTTGAAGCACCATATCTACAAGGAGGAGGCTAGCCCACTGTGCAGGATCTGTGGAGAGAGAGAGGAGACTGTGGCTCACATTGTGTCCGAGTGTAAACACTTAGCCCAGACCCACTATAAGGGCTGGAGACACGATGTGATGGGCAGGGTGATCCACTGGCACCTATGCAAAGTAAACAATTTACCACATTCTGAGAAATGGTATGAGCATAGGCCAGAGGCGGTGATGGAGAACAATCAGGTGAAGGTGCTGTGGGATTTTAGGATACAGACGGACAAAAAACTGGAACACAATAGACCTGACCTGGTGGTTGTGGACAAAGAAAAAAGATCGTGTCTGATTGTGGATGTGGCCTGCCCGTTCGACACGAGAGTGCAAGAGAAGGAGAGGGAGAAAATTAACCGATACCAGGACCTAAAGTGGGAGGTGAAAAGGATTTGGAACTGCCATGAAGTCAAAGTGATCCCGATTGTCATAGGCGCACTGGGGACTATCTCCAAAGGTTTTCAGGGATGGTTAAAGAAAATCGGCCCCTTCACGCTTTTTGGAACGCTTCAAAAGGCATGCTTGCTTGGAACAGCAAGAACCCTCCGATACGTCCTGAATATCTGAGGCTGCAGGTAGTGGCTTGATATTCAATCCAACGGACTTTCCAGTTAACCAACATCAATGACTGAGATTCAAGGAATAAGAACAATAATAATAATAATAATAATAATAATGTTTTCTTTATTAACCACAAGGGTTTACATAAAGTAGACATTAAGGACAGTACAGGACAATACAGGACGGTACAAATGGGCATTTCTGCGTGTAAAAAAACAGAGGTTGAAATAAAATAACAAAGAAAAATTCCCCAATAGGGGGGAGAATTCCGAGGGACATTTGTGGAGAAAGCCCATTAAAAGACCACAGTGGCCCTGACCACCAGGGCAAGTGCCCTCTCCCAGTTTTCCACCTTTAATTTACAGACACATACTCAGAGAAGGCCCATTCATACGGGCCATACTTGCTTCTCTCACTCATCTTTCAACAAAATGCTGGGAAGAGAGCACTTCCCTCTCTACCCTGATTTTCCTTTTCAAATGAAATTTGAAAAAGTTAATCAGGGCATCACCGAAGAGGTAAGTGCTCGTCTTCAGCCCTTTCAAACGTGTCCACCATACTATCTCTTTCGCCATGGCCACCAGACAGATAGAAACTGCCTGCCCTTCCTGGCTAAAGGAAGGGGGCGGGGCAATCCTCACGATGGACTCAGCTGATACCTGGATCCGTCCTACACGTGAAAGCAGGTGTTCGACATAAACCCACAAGTCAGCAATGCTCGGATACTGGACGAGTGCGTGCAGGACGGTTTCGTCGCCCTGCGCGCATCTCGGACATGCCCGGCTGACGGCACCTCCATGCCTGTAGAGTTTATCCCGAACTGGCAAGGCTCCTCGGTAGCACTGCCAGGCCAGGGATTTCTGGAAGTTGTCCATAGGCCCCTGCCCGAAAGTCCTTCCAAAGATATTGGCTAGTTGATTTTCGTCGACGCCGAGAGTTTCTCCAAGTACGTCGTCGCTCTTCCCCTCCACTAATCCCCTATAGAACGCCAAGGTGGAGTTTCCACCGATCACATTGCCCGATTGGTCGAGGGCTGTGAGCGCCTGAAGACATTCCAGTCTCCAAGCGCTCCCTCTCGGTTTTCGCTTGACCCAGGACTGTAGCTCCGTCAAGGACACAAGCTGGGGAAAAACGTGTCTAGCAAACGGCGACCACACCTGATCACCGTCGAGGAAGAGGTGGAGATGTCGTAGCCTGAGCGCGTCTGCGCATCATCAGCCACGGAATGCCCAGCCCTCCACGTAGCGGGTGTTGACAGCAGATGGACCGCCTGACCATCGGAGCGCGTCCCTTCCACAAGAAGCGAAAGAGCAAACGCTCCAGCGCAGTCAGGCGGGGCTTAGGACAAGGTACGACGGTCAGGGGGTAGTAGATGACAGACGCGATGTACGCGTTAGCCCACTCCGCTCGACCTTTCAGGGATAGCTTCCTCTCGTCCCAGTTTTTGTCCGTCTGGAGGTCTGGACCGAACCAGACCCCTAGCAATTTAACCGGTCCGTCCGTCCAGCGCCCGACGACGCTGTTGGACGACATGGACCTGCCTCTCCAGGTGCCGAGCTGCAGGCCCACTGACTTTTCCTGGTTGATCATTGCTCCTGTCACGGCTTCGTATTCTCTTAGTGTAGTGCCGATCGCCTCGATGTGTTTGGCGTTCGACACCACTACGGTGACATCGTCGGCATATGCTGACACGGATCTTCCGCATCCTAGTTCGCGCGGGACCCCCCTCAACGTCTCCAGTTTGTGCAGTAATGGCTCGAGAGTCAATACGTACAATAGGGACGAGAGGGGACATCCTTAGCGGACCGAGCGCATGATGTTGAACGGTTCCGAAAGGTGACCGTTCACTCTCACTACAGAGCAGATGTCGCTGTGCATGGCAGCGATCCAGCCTCTGAAGATGGGCCCAAAGCCAGCCGCCCTCAGGACTGCCGCTAGGTAACGATGGTCGACCCTATCGAAGGCTTTCGATTGATCTAAATTGATCAAAGACCCACCCGTGCCAGGTTCCCTAGCTACCCTCTCCTCGATGTATCGCATGAGGTGGAGGTTGTCGTGGATGGATCTGTCGGGAATGGCGCATGTCTGTGCCTCTCCCACCAGACCACCAACGACAAGCGCCAACCTCTTTGCTAGCACCTTGGCCAAAATCTTGAGTTCTGTGTTTAGCAGAGTTATGGGCCTAAAATTATCTATGTTATCCCCCTTGTTCGGATCCTTTCTCAGCAGCGCCACCGCTCCTCGGCTCACAGAGCTGGGAATTCTCCCGTTCTGTTGCCAGTTGCAGTAGACGTCCGCCAAGAGGCCTCCGAACAAGTTTGGCATTTGTACGTAAAGTTCATAGGGCAGACCATCCAAACCAGGCGATTTACCCCTTGTGCAACTAGTCATTGCATCCCGTACTTCAGCGGTTGTTATCGGCTTTTCGCAACACTCCGCCTCAGTGGCCGAAAGCCGCGGCAGTCCGTCGAGGTAGACACTAAAGTCCATCCCTCGATCCGGCCCGCCACTGCCCCCGAACAGTTGAGCGAAGCGTCGCTGAAAAGCTTCACACATTTGCCCGGGATCGAGTAGCATGCGCCCGTCGTGGTCCACCAAAGACCGGATCGTGGCTTTGTTGCCACGACGCGCCTCCGCCACTCGGACCCATTGAACGGCTTTCGTTCCCTCGTGTCTGAGAGCACGCACCCTAGCTCTGACAACGCAGCCTTCGTGCTTTGCATTGAAGAATCGGTCAAGGGCCAATTTCGCCGCAAGCACGTCGGTCGCGATGCCTTTGCTAAGCGCCTCATCTAATTTTCTAACTAGTTCTCCCTCTGCTCTATTTTTGTCTATTGCTAAAGTCTTACTAAACCTAATGGACTCTATTCTAATTGCTCTTTTCAGAGCAAACCACCACTTGTTGTTGACGATGGCCCCCGTCAGCGCCCGCTTAACTAGTTCGCTAATCCGGTCTCTGTAGGCCTTGCGCGCTGGTAAGGACGCGTTTAGCTTCCAGTAGCCGGGTCCTCGCCTATGAAGCCTATCTAAGTCAAGCACACATATCACGAATTTGTGGTCCGTGTAGCTGACTATCTTGAATTGTGGACAGCCTATGCTAGACTTATCTATTTCCCTACAAAATACTCTATCTAGATATGATCTGGATGACCCTATGCGATTTGTCCAAGTCCACATTGGTACATTCGGGAAATCCATTCGGTACCTGTCAGACAGTTCAAAACGTCTGAGCAGGTTGGTGAGACTCTTGCACCCTCCTTCCCTATCCACTAATCCCACACAATCCCAGCGTGCATCTAAGATCCCGTTCCAGTCGCCCACTAACACTAAAGAGCGGGACGTTCCAAGAAAAGTCTCCAGACGCCGGAAGAAATCAGGCCGCCCTGCTCCTGTCGGGGCATAGACGGCCACTTACCTGAAAGCTTTGCCGTCACCGCTGGTCACGTCCAGCACCACCAACTTACCTTCTGGGTCCAGGAAGATGGCCCGTATGGCAAGATCCAAACCTCTCCGATAAAGCACAGCAACCCCCCCCCCCCCGATCCCGGACGGCTGGGAGATGCGTACACTTCGTAGCCGCCGAAGATCGGTGCGAAAGCCTGTGCTTCGGAGATTCTGGTCTCGCTGATGGCCACTACATCTATGTTTAGTGACCTGAGGTCGTTGAGCAGGTGGCCCTGCTTCCATGACGACCCCAAGCCACGCGCATTTATGCTGCCTATTCTGAGTGAGGTCATGTTGAAAAGGAGTGGAAAAGATGGGAAAGACCACTTACCTTACTTCTCGTAGGGGAAGGACGGTTTTTCCATCCTTTTCACTGCTTGTGGCCTACTCAGGAAGGATGTCCTTATAAATCCTCCTGGAGAGTGCTTGTCGGAAGTCTCCGATGTCTTTGGGGAATTTTTGTTTTAGTGTCATGTACGTTTTCTGTGTGATGCGAGTGATTTGTATGTGTGGAGGTGGTGTGAATTTTGGGGTTGTTGTGTAGTCTTTTTCTGTGATGCTGGTGTTGTGTTGGATGTAGTGTAATAATTGCTTGTTGTTCAAATTTAATGCTGTGTAGTGTGTATCGTTTTGGTTGTTTTGTTTTGTTTGCGTTTGTTGTGGGTTTGTTTCTGTTTCGCATTTTGGTGACTTTTGTGGTGTAGGTGATGGTGGTGTTGGAGTTAATGATGGTGATGGTGTTGGTGTTTGGGTTGATGGGGTTGGTGATGCTGGTGTGGATGGTGGCATATCTGTCCTAACTTTTTTGTTTCTTAGTTTATTTGTTTCCCTCTGTATTTTGTTTTTGGAGGGGGAAGGAAGAGATTTTTTTCTTTTTTGGTTTCTTTTTTTTTTCCGGATATCGTTTCCCACTCCTCGTCGTCACAATCTGTCTCCAGTTGTGATAGGCCGGGGAGTGGAAAATCCTCCACAGCCGTTAGTTTTGGTTGTGGTGTGGTGGATGGTGTAGGCGCTGGTGCTAGTTCTGAAGCGTTGGGTGGTGGTGGTGTTGGTTTTGCTGGTAGTGGTAGTGGTGTTGGTTTTGCTACTGTTGCTGGGGTTGTTGCTGTTATAGTTGCTTCTGTTGTTGCTGCTACAGTTGTTGCTGCCATCTTTGCTACTGGTGGTGTTGATGGTTGTGTCACTGGGGTGGGTAGGAGAGGTGGCCTCAACCTTTTAGCCTGAGGGCAGAAAGCCCTTAGGTGGGTTCCTTCACCACAAACGACACACCTAGGTCTTCTGCCCTCGACAATTACCGTGAGGTGGCTGCCGTCAGTGAGGTCTATTACCTCTGGGATCTCCTCAATGCTTTTTTGCTCCGCTTGGATTAGGCGCTCCATCCCAGATCCGGACCAGTTTTCCTGCTTTTCTTTTGCTATTGCTATTATTTTCGTGTTGGCTTCGATGCCGGCGAGGACAGCCGCTATTAGCCAGGGAATTTCGATGGCCGGTGGAACGTGGGTCACCCTGATCTTTACGAGTCTCTGGTCACAATAGCTTGGGACGAGTGAGAGGTCGTCACTTTTTAATGGGGCCATGGAGTGTTCTCTAGCCTCCTCTGGTGTTTCAAAGAACACATCCACGGTTCCATACTTTTGCCCACGTCTGATGTGGGTTTTTCTTGCCCACACATGTCCCAAAGCTTTTTGGATTTGGGACTCGGATGCCCGTTCCACTCGGCGCGATTTTACATTTATTGTTCTATACGACACGGTGCATAGGCGCCGATGCTCCATTTTATTAGGTGGGGGGGGCGAGGCTGACCCTGTACCCATCTTTCTTTACCATTTGTTTGGCATTTTCTAAATCCTCTTGAGTTACCGTGAATGCTTCGAATTGTTTTGCTACTATGGCGAAACTGAGGGTCGGTTTTATAATGTCATTGTTGTTGTTGTTGCTATCGTTATTTGTGTTAATATTAATTTTAGTTTCAGTTGTGGTGGTGGTGACGTCAGTCGTCTTTGGTGCGGAAGAATCCATTTTGCTTAATTTCATTTCGACATCACGAGTTAATTTATTTTTTTGTTCTTTTGTTTCTGTTGTCGCGGTGGTGGTGGGGGTGGTGGTTATCGCGGTGGTGGTGGTGGTGGAGGCTTTAACACCTGCAGTCATTGGTAATGGCGGGAAATGAATGTCTGCCTGAGACAAATTTAAAATATTGCTACTGCTTATATTTTTTTTTGTGTTGGCAAACGTAGTAACATTTACAATGGTGGTGTCGGTGTGAGGTGTTATTTTGTAAGGAAGGCTTTCAGCTGCTTCGTGCAGAGGGGAATTAGCCATTTTTTTTCAAAGAAATTTTTGGATAATCATAAAAGTTAAAATTTTGGGCACAAGGCCCCAATCTTTTTGGGTGTCCTTTTCGGAAAACAATGTATGTGTGCTTATAAACAGTTAACAATAAAATTTTCCATAAATGGCAATTTTTAACAAACGGAAATAACAAACCTTTGCGGAGCTCACGATGATACGATTTACTACGTAGGTCGCCAATAATAATAATAATAATAATAATAATAATAATAATAATAATAATAAAGAGACCATTGACCATATAATTTCAATGTGCAGTCCTATAGCTCCAACCGAATACCTAAACAGGCACGATAGTGCTGCACAATACATACATTGGATAATGTGTAAGCATTTTGACCTGCCCCATCAAAAGAATTGGTGGGAGCATCAACCACCTCCCATACTTGAAAAAGATCACATCTCAATCTTGTGGAACTTTAGCATCCAAACAGACCGAAACATAGATGCAAAAAGAGGGTATGCCTGCTAATTGATATGTCTGTTCCAATAGACAAGAATGTATCTATAAAAACATTTGAAAAATTGAGCAAGTATAAGGACCAGGAGATAGAAATTGGAAAAATGTGGAAATTGAGAACTAAAACAATACCAGTGGTTGTAGGCGCTCTGGGAATGATACCTAAAGGTTCTAATGATTACTTATCGCAAATCCCAGGAAACCCGCGTATAGGAGAAATACAAAAGATAGTACTAATGGGAACTGCCCATATATTAAGGAAGATTCTGTCAATATAAGTACATCACAAGTCTAAACACTAAAGATGCATGTGTGAGTATGTATGTTCTTTCTTGAACATGGCGGACCTTGTTGTCTCTTGAGGTCACTGGTTGTGACTTGGTGATAACTCGTATGAACATAAAGCAAGATAAATGCAGCTGTAATAATAATAATAATAATAATAATGCTTTCTTTATTAACCACAAGGGTTTACACAAAGTATACATTAAGGACAGTACAGGACAATAAAGGGCGGTATAAATGGGCATTTTTGCGTGTAAAAAAAAACAGAGGATGTAACAAAAAAAGAACAATGAACAATTCCCCAATCGGAAAGCCCATTTTAAAAAAAAGCCACGGTGACCTGACCACCAGGGCAAGTGCCCTCTCCCAGTTTTCCACCTTCAATTTACAGACATCTCACTCGGGCCATTCTTGTCTCTCTCACCCATCTTTCAACAAAATGATAATAATAATAATAATAATTGTTTCTCCTTTTGGCACAAGGCCAGCAATTACCCAGTACATTACTGGTACTTTATTTTATCAACCCCGTAAGGATGAAAGGCAAAGTTAACCTCGGCGGGATTTGAACTCAGACCGTAAAGGGACGTAACTGTGCTGGAAAGCATGGCGTTCGACTCTCTACCGATACTGCCAATCCACCACCCTGACACAAAAAAAGTAAAACTGGAAAGGAATTAATGGAAAAGAAAAACCATCGTTCAAATACCTTCGTCTCTCAGAAAGTCTGCCAGAAATGTATGGCCACTGATTTGAAGTATATCACAGAACTTCTGGTATGATTGTTTTTCTCTTATACATAACCACTGAATGAGTTTCACAACTTTTGCTTGCTTGTTATTGGACTCCTACAAATAAATGGAAAGATACTTTGGATGAATAGAGGAAGCTTTTAATTGTCAATTAACTAAATTTATTATACGTATACTCTCACGCACATATCTATATATATACTTACATGTCTATAGATATGCATGCATACATATGTATATAGTATATATACATAAATAAATGCCCACACAAATAGATCCACACATATATATATATATATATAAGTTGACGGAACTAGCATGGGTATCACTGCTAGTACCAGTTGCATCTCAGCGTCAATAGGTAATACTAAACAAACTCACACAGTATACACATAGTTATTCGCTTCAATACAACACACGTAAACGGGTACCTTCAAATATCCCCGAACTCGAGTTTCGGCCACACTTAATGCAGCAGTAGAGTGCACTGCATCCTCTATCCGCATATATTATGCAACATTGCATAATCGGCGCATGCGTCTTCATCAGCGGGTTTCGCCTAATCAATAACCAATCGATCGAGAGAATTCGACTCCAGTCTGAGCCGGCTATGACTGTTTGTGACTGCCATGTGATCTGGGATCTGGGACTTCAAGGACAGGAACATCGAATCCCAGATCACATGGTCAGTCAAGAGACGCGTGGCGCAACTCCCCAGTGACAGAAACCACTGCAGGTTTTTCCTGGCCGAGGCGGCAGAAATAATTAAATTAAAATCTGCCATACACTATAGGTCGGACATAATTATCAATTGCAGATACACCAGGCTGAACACATTTTCTGCAGAAACATTCGGGGGAGTGCCGCACACTATCCATGACCCAGCATAATAATAACCACCTCTGCCCCGTCTCACCACCCCTCATCTCAGTGAATTTATTTTATTTTATTGCATGTAATTACTTGTAAGTCCGTATTTTGTATTTTTTAATCCGGATTTTATAAAACAATAAAATGTAGATGACAAAGGCCAATGAACCAGAAACTATATTATTTTCGATTATGTTTCTCAGTCACCGTTATAACAACAGGATAGCGATGGTCATCTAAAACTCATAGCGTCATGAGGCTCATTGCTTGCACCCGAATCGAATATCATTATTATTCGATATGAATAATAATAATAAGGGCGGTGGATTGGCAGTATTGGTAGAGGGTCGGACGCCATGCTTTGCAGAAAAGAGTTACGTCCCTTTATGGTCGTTTTTCACTTCGAGCCCTGTCTCTTCGACCACAAACCCGGAATCCGCTGTTCACAAGGAGAGGAAGATAATCAAATACCGAAGCCTGAGCCACCGTTTCCTCATTGTACCGGTCTCTGCCGAGACCTTTTCCGTCATTGACCCCCGCACTTTTCATTTCCTCTGTAATGTCAGAAAGTCGGCAGCCCCACTTGAGGAGGGAGCACCAGGAGGAGGAGTGACCGTTGCACGAGTATCTCTGGTTTTCTCCGCGGCAATGCTTTTGCCGTTTTGTCTGCAGGGCGTAACTAAGGCACCGCTTGGACGAGCGGGAAGTGACTGATCTTTCTTTCTTTTTCTCCTTTTTATTTTATCTTTTCTTATTCTTTTTCAGTTCAGTTTAGAAGTGTGTTTGGTTGTATTACATACGGCTCAATTGTTTTTACATATCAATATCCTTTCATGACATTGTCCGATATTGTATATTGAACAATGATGTGATTTTTAGAACGTGCCATAGTGTATAATGACTATGACATTATAAATTACTCTCTATATGGTCTAATTTTTGTAACCTGTAAATTTCTGAGGCACATAGTAAATATATTATTAATTTACAACATGCATCGTGTTATAATTTATACATTCATTTATGACTATCAGTGAAGGGTTGCTAACTACAGTCATTGCATTATAATTCCAACATACTATTCATTGCGATATGTCAGGGAAAGAATACATACATACGCTCAAACGTTAAATACAAACTAATAATAAAAAAGGATTTAACAAACGATCAATTCCATGTTAATATATTAGGCGTCAACAAACGATGTCTAACAATCATATACATTTAAAAATAATTTTGATTGTTCTATTCGTTTCTTTTTTTATTTTCCAAGGAGATAAATTTAATGGAATATTTACTTCTCTATATATAAGTATCATTTACCCGAATGCATACACATCTATACACACACACAGTTTAACAAAAACAGCTATTGGTACAAAGCAATGTTTCATGCCCTTCGGAAAACTGAAATTGATATAATAAATTTAATTTGGCATTACCTCTAAGTTTTATATGTACAATTCCTATATACTCAGTGTCTTACGAATTTACGAACGTCTGTAAACAAAAATCCTATGATCCAGCTGAATGGTTTGAGGATTGATGCCTGATCTACTACCTATATTACGACAGCCTCTTATTTAAACAGTTTATGGCATTATCAACTAGATCAGATTATTTTATATTGTTGATGTAGGTTTCATAAATGTTGGACAACAGTTAGGCGATCGAATAAATATTTACTGAAGCAGAAAGCTTAGACGTTGTTGCCAAGGTGATTTATACAATGGATAATACAATAGAATTCCACGTTATTTACCGAAGCAAATACGTGTGGATTCAATAAAAATGAATAGTCGGTAGTTGGTTTTTTTGTGATCAGATGTATTGAGAAATGATTGATCCTGGGTATTGATTATTAGGAATATTTCCTATGTTAAAGAATTATCTGTCAGTCATTTTAAATACAGGCCACTATACTTAAAATACTGCGCTCAAAATAGCTTTGAATCAATTCAGATTATAGACTTAATAAGAAAATAAAACTAAGAGAGTTGAAACTTTAGCTCAAAGGAGCCAAAAAAAAAAGAGAAATCCCATAATTATATTTAACCAAAAGTAAAGATAAAGGTGGCAGGTGTCGAATGAGCAGATAGGTTAAAACATACAATAGAATGCTTTGCGGTATGTTCTGGCCCTTCTCCATGCGCCGCTCCTTCTGGTCATCGGTCAGCAGCTTCAGCACCTTCTTCGTGCAGATCTACCGCATGATAATCTTCCAAACGCTGTCGTTCAGCTCACTTGTAATCAGTGGAACAATGAACCGATGGTCGCTCCGTACCACTTGCCTCACGCGTTCAATACTGACATCGGATCTGCTTGTTGATAGCCTTCCAATCTTGGGGGTCGTCTTCCATTTCCTCAGGTCCCTCTTTGAACATTTTTTCCCACTCGAAATCTGTGAGCGTGAAATCGTCTCATCTCTTTACACTCATCTCTTTACACTCATCTCTTTATGCTGCAGCATGTGCTTCTGACGGAGTCTTCCCCAGCCGGACCAGAAACTTCAGGCTGGTTCGTTATTCTCTACTCATAACTCGACGGCCTAAAATTGAGGAGCTGTTAACAAAAATATATGAAAAAATCTGCAATGGCTACAAAGAGCTGAGATCGGACTTATATACTTTCCGGGTCACACGCTAACGCAAGCCGTTACTCTCTACCCTACTCATAGTTCCCTCAGTCCTGTTACTTTTCTGACGAACTCATGTATTGTTTTTGTCTACTTCATTACAACTATTGTCGTCAATGAAGTCTGGTGGAGGTGGCGGTGTTTTCGTGGAAGACATGACGATGCATCTACCTTTTCTACAACTATATTTTATCAGTCATAATAAATGTATGTCAAAGACACAAGTTGAGCTTGCCATATTGTATCAAATCAAAATAAATATCTATCATAAAATACAGAATATTGTAAAGGCAGATAGCTGTATTGGATTATATGTTACATGTAGTACTCATGAATGTGCTGACATAGGTAGATCCCTTACTCTTTTAAACATACATAGATACATATGTAACATATACACATACATACTTCTGTACGTAAATACATATGTACTCATGTTTTTATGTGTATACATGTGCGGTTTTGTGCGTGATTATTTGCATATTTCTAAGTGAGTGGTTGAATATACCAGTCTGTCTCTGATCTATACACATACATATATACAATCATACTATGTAAGCACATCAGTCGTTTCAGTTTGCAGAGACGTAGAATCTCAGAGAGTATCCATGGAAACATCCTGTGACTTCATTTATATTTATTTCTTATTAGCAATACAAGTTGTCATGTAGGAGATTATAGTATATCACTTGAATAATGCGAGAAACAATATTGCTATTGAGATTTGCCATGTGTTCTCCTAAATAATATTGCTTATTTATTCAGAAACATTATAACAGATTCATATACACATACACACGTGAAATAGTAGCACCGCGTACATTTTGTGTCACTGTATATTCCTTTTCTAACTGATCAACCTGAAATTTCATAACATGGCAGATACAACGCTTGGGAAGTAAACAAGATATGAACTGGAAGTTCTTTGTAATTCACTACTATAAGTGTTGCTCGTGCATACAGATCCAGGAGCAATTTCCTGCACTTTTCCGAACGAAGAAATCTCCCTTCAAACCAATATACGAATCAGGGTAAAGAAGTTTGAGACATATGGGACTGTGTAAAACGTCATTATAATGTCTGAGAACCATCATAATACCCATGCTGCACGACCCAGGAATGTACGCAGGAAGTTACTGAATTGACTTGAGAGTCTGTTGAACCGAGACCAAAACGATCGCTGCACCGAATAAGCCAATGCTTGGGACTCAATGAAAACTGACAGAAAAGTTGTCAAAGAGGATATTAAGAAGTCCCTCTATAGATTACAGAGTAAACAAAAGCCTACCAAAGCTGACAATGCTAAGAGAAAGGATATGGCTGAGTACATGCTGAAGAAGATGGAAAACAACCCGACTTTTCTTAATCTGCTGTGCATTTCTGATGAAGACATTTTTCTTTAGATGGGAAGATCAACCTTAAAAACAATGTGTTCTGGGCGACACGGAAAATCACTGTGGTTGTGAAACCTTTCCACTCGGTTAAATATACCGTCTGGGCTGCCATTTATAAGGGAGGGTTGATTGGCCCATTCTTTTTAGGTGTCACTCCCACAGTGGAACGTTATGTGGTGGTCATGGAAGCCTTGAAAAAGAGAGATACAGAGCATGTACCCATCGCTAATGAATAAGGTCTAGTGCTATCTAGCGGGAACAAGTCCTCAAACCTTCACTGAGTCGGGAAAATGACTGAAAAATAACGGAAATGTTGTAATCTGTTTGAAGACTACTTTTCAGTGGGCCACATACAACCCTGATTTCAGCCCCCAGATCTTTTTCTGAGGGGCTATCTGAGAGATAGTGTCAATGAAATAAAGAACAACATCAATCGATCATATGTGAAGCCAGTGGTATACAGGACGCCGAGGTCATCTAATTAAGCTGATTGTCGCCGCATGATTTACTTCTCATTATCAGACAAGCAGGAATTTTATCGAGGCTTACTCCCCGAAAAGTGTACTGTTCTGCTAGACTATTTCATGATAGCCGTATAAGAGACCCTTCATGTAGGATGTGGTTCTTTACCACGCAGGTCAGTCTTCGAACTGAGAAAGACTAGGTGCTCAGCTTGAATGAGCATATATTGTGCATAATTAGATCACTGAATGGTATTCACTACCAACTAGTGAACGCTACTACAACTCAAAACATCTACATACCGATATGGAGTTGGAAAATTGTTACAATCAAAGGCGACCCACAAATGTGAGTAGGTAACCGTAAGAGGATCAAGCAATAAATATAAGATAGTTATAGAAATATGTAGATGCATGTATATACGTTTGTGTGTGTAAGCATACACACATCCTCACCTAGATATATATAATCTTGTAAGTGGATATATGACTAGATAGGTAAATAGTTTGTTAGATAGATATATGAATAGATAGTTAAAGAGTTTGTTAGATAGATAAATAATAATATCGATTTATAGACAGATATGTATGCATATATATATATATACACATATATATATATACATATATATACTTAGGGTAAACATTGATGCAATTCAATTCAAGCACTCAACGTACTTATTCCACATAGGAGTGACGGAGTAAATATCGAATAAGGAAAAGCGAAGTAGTTTCAGATGTTCAAGTCTTTTAATAATGATTGTTTCTACGTTAAGCACAAGGCCAGCAATTACCCAGTGCATTACTGGTACTTTATTTTATCGAACCCGTAAGGATGAAAGGCAAAGTCAACCTCGGCGGGATTTGAACTCAGATCGAAAAGGGACGTAACTATACTGGAAAGCATGGCGTCCGATGCTCTACCGATACTGCCAATCCACCAATGCTGTGATATATATTTCAATGGCGACAGTGAAATATATAACACGTGGATTGGCATTATCGGTATAGGCTCGGACACCATGCTTTGACGCATAGAGTTACGGCCCTTGCCATTCTGAGTTCAAATCTCGCCGGGGTTAATTTGCCTTTCATCCTTATGGGGTCGATAAAATAAAGTACAGTAATACATTGGGATAATTGCTGGCCTTGTGCCAAAAGTAGAAACAATTATTATTAAAAGACTTGAACGTCTGAAACTACTTCGCTTTTCCTTATTATATATATATATATATATATATATATATATATATATATATATATATATATATATATTATATATATATATATATTAGAAAGTGAGATTTTCTTTTAAAAATGAAAAATAAGCGAGGTGTCCTACACGAGTGAAAGTATAAAGAAAAAAAGATGAAATCGAAAATGCAACTGGAGTCTTATTTTTAAAAAACATATACATATTTATTTGGTTGCTTTACCGGTTTCAAAAGCTGGGTACAAAAGCCGCTAGAACTTATGCCAACTTAGTCATGGCATACTTAGAAGTCCAGATATATGAAGAGTACAAATCAAAATACGGATTGAACTGTCACAAATATTTATCAGAGAATTGGAAACGCTACTTGGATGATTGGTCCCACTCACTCGACCAACTGAAGGATTTCAAAAACTTAATAAACGGCATCAATAACCACATCCAATTCACAATGGAATACAGCCAAAATCACCTCCTCCAATTTCTGGACATCTTAATCTTATAAAAAGACACAAATATCGAAACTGACATACACTACAAACCAACAGATTCCAAACAATACCTGCTATTCACCTCCAACCATCCAAATCACACGAAGACGAACATTCCTTTTAACCTAGCAAGAAGAATTTGCACAATTGTCTCCAATTATGAAACGCGAAATAACAGACTTCAAGAATTAAAGGAAATTCTACTCGAAAGAGAGTTCCCACTATTACTAATAAATAATGGAATAGAAAGGGCTAAAGCAATAGGCATTGATGAATTACGAAAACAGAAACAAATTCAAGGTACGTCCAATATTCTATCATATATCTCAACACACAACCCAAGAAATGCGGAAGCTTACAACACTATTCACAAGAACATCCCACTACTAAAATAAAACCCAAGAATGAAAAAAGCCCTTGAAACACACAAAATAATCAAAAGCAAAAGACAACCGAAATCACTGAAAACATTACTCACCAATGCCAAATTACCTACCACAATCCCACAACCAAGTGTCAAAAAATGTGGTCGCTCTAATTGTGGAACCTGCACTCACCTCATTGAAGGCAACACGTATACATTTAAATCAGGACAGAATTTTACTGTAAAAAATCACTTCACTTCCTCATCAAAAAATCTATTTCATGCCATTGAATGTAAAGGATGCAATGAAGATTATATAGGACAAACTAAACTCACACTCAGAAACAGAATCACCGTTCATCGCCAACAATTACGAGATCCAACCACGAGACAGATACCATTAGGCGCACATCTAGACATTTGCGCAAGTAATAAGACACCCAAATTCCAAGTCTTCTCATTTTACCTTTGCGCTAACAATACAACAGAACAAATACGAATAAATAAGGAAAATATGTTTATTCAAAAATATAGACCAGCATTAAATATGGTTTAATATACATTATGTCAACACCATAACATGCTAACCATCCAAACAGACACATACACACACACATAACACCTTCTACTTTAGAAAATAAAAACCCGAACTAAATAAACCTTAACATACGTTTGCACTGACAATCCAACAGAACAAATACGAATAAGTAAGGAAAATATGTTCATTCAAAAATATTCCTACTAAAGGAATCATTTTCCTACACACACACACACACACACACAATATATATATTCATCTTAAAATGCTAACCATACTCCCACACACATAACACCCATACACACACATAACAACCCCCGCACCCACATACACAACTCCCTCCCCCATTTCTACTGATAGAATCACTTTCCTACACACATATATATACACACACACAAAATATATATTCTCTCCATCTTAACATACTCGCACACACACACACACAGAACACCCATATACACACACACACAACTCCCTCCCCCATTTCTACTAATAGAATCATCTTCCAATACACACACACACAAGCACACAAATAAACATACATATCTTTACTTTCTTTATTCAATAGAAAATCTGAATTCTGACACCCCAGCGAACTAACCATATTCACTGAACCAGAACAATTCTCCCATCCTATTTGCTTGTCATAAAATTCTCTAAAAAGGCTACAGAATAGATTTCCAAATAAGTGCGCGAAAATTTAATGAAAACTTGTTCACGTGACAGCCATAATTTCATTTATAACCAATCAAATTACGTTTATTAAAAAAAGCCTTCGTGGGCCCCTTTTTTTAAGTAAAAAGAAATTCAAACACACACAACACAAAACACACACATACACACAATCACACAAATAAACATACATATCTTTACTTTCTTTATTCAATAGAAAATCTGAATTCTGACACCCCAGTGAACTAACCATATTCACTGAACAAGAACAAATCTCCCATCCCACTTCTCTTGACCATTATCTTTTACTTATCATAAAATTCTCTAAAAAGGCTACAGAATGTATTTCCAAATAAGGGCGCGAAAATTTAATGAAAACTTGTTAACGTGACAGCAATAATTTCATTTATAACCAATCAAATTATTACGCTTATTAAAAAGAAAGCCTTCGTGAGCCCCTTTTTTCAAGTAAAAACAAATTCAAACACACGTAAATGAAAAAACAACCTGTGACCCCCCCCCCCCCCCCCCCATTGTTTGAAGAACTTTGTAACGCGAACTGGCGCGAAATTTATTATAATTATTGACCAACCAATCAAATTACTTCTCGAAAAACCTGGCATTTCGAGCCACTTTTTCCATATAAAACAAGTAACATTCAGAGACCAACCAGATGTGAGAAAGACCGGAGACCCTCCATCTCAACTCTACTTTTGAAAAGCAGAAGAACTGCGAAACCGGTAAATGAACCAAATAAATATATATATATATATTTTTTAAATAAGACTCCAGTTGCATTTTCGATTTCATCTATTTTTTCTTTATATATATATATATAGGTTAAACAAGGTTCAATGAATAAATCCAAGAATGAGTTTTACAATAGATTATATATATATATGCATATATATATATGTATACATATTTATATATATATATATATATATATATATATATATATATATATATATATATATATATATATATATATATATATATATATATATAGAGAGAGAGAGAGAGAGAGAGAGAGAGAGAGAGAGAGAGAGAGAGATACGTGTTTGGTTTCGTAAATGAGCCAGTTTGTGTGAATATGCCACTGGTTTGATTAATGGACGCATCCATGATAGAATTGTTAAGGTATTCACTAAACATGGTTTGCCATAAACATCAATTGGTTTTACATGAGATTCAGAGTGAACGAACCTTTGGGAGGGAATAGTAAATGAGGATTGTCTTCGTCAGGATAGAATTTATAATTTAAGGGGCCAGCCTTCATACAAACAGCCTTACTCACATTTAGTTTGAGGTTAAGAATAGAGAATATGTCATTACCAAAGAAAGGTCAATTGTCCTAATAACGCGTAGTACGCTTAATCAAAATCGCATAGGTTACATATTTTCTTCTTCTTCTTAGCCCACTTATTCCTGGGAGGTTGTGTGGGTCGAGAACTCTAGTACGCCGTCCAGTGAGTCTCTAATGTATCTGGCCTGACACCGGAGCGAAAGCTGCCGAGTTTATGAATGTTATCCCACCATCTTGCTCGGTTTTATTCATAGATCTCCTGCCCTATATATATACATATATATATATATGTGGAAGCAGGCAGGCCGCTGTCTTCTTAACAAACCATTTTCCACTGATTGAGCTCGATGTCACGTGATTGATTCTTTTTGAATTTGCCACCGACGCAGTAGGCAGTGATTTTTTTCAATGGCTAGGAATTCAGTCCACGCTTTGCTATTTTCTATCCACTGAATTATTTTTGTATAAGTTTCCAGTGTCCACGCTTTGCCTGGATACTTAGCTGAGAATAGACTTCCCTGACGACGAAATGATTCTTTATATTTTCTTCGGAAAGTATATTTATTCCATTTCAGAAACTAATTAGTTGGGAGTGAAATTTTAGTAAGTAAGTTAATTTTATAATTTTCTTATTTTACGTCTCTCATATTATTGTTCTGCAACCCCATGCATTGAACCACAAAGGTACTAAGACAAAACCTATATATTTGCTAGCATTGATATGCATCTGTATGTATATATATGTTACTAGATATATTAATTCTTTATAATTATCTCCAAATTATTTGTCGAGCAATATTGGCAAGGACTGCTGCTATGGTAGCAGGCAGGCCGCTGTCTTCTTAACAAACCACTTTCCACTGATTGACCTCGATGTCACGTGATTGATTCTTTTTGAATTTGCCACCGACGCAGTAGGCAGTGATTTTTTCAATGGCTAGGAATTAAGTTCACGCTTTGCTATTTTCTATCCACTGAATTATTTTTGTATAAGTTTCCAGAGTCCACGCTTTGCCTGGATACTTAGCTGAGAATAGACTTCCCTGACGACGAAATGATTCTTTATATTTTCTTCGGAAAGTATATTTATTCCATTTCAGAAACTAATTAGTTGGGAGTGAAATTTTAGTAAGTAAGTTAATTTTATAATTTTCTTATTTTACGTCTCTCATATATATATATATATATATGCGCGTGTGTGTGTGTGTGTGTGTGTGTGTGTGTGTGTGTGTGTGTGTGTGTGTGTGTGTGTGTGTGTGTGTGTGTGTGTGTGTGTGTGTGTGTGTATTCGGTATACACGATATAAGGATGCACTCCACTTCTAGCACCCAACGTCCTATTAATTGCTAAAACAAGGATGGCAAAGTCCATTGATAAAGAGGAAAATGCGAAGTTGAAGATATTAGGGTCCTTTATTAATTGAGCCGTTATACATATTTCAATGACGTTAAATTTCGTGATTTCTTCAGACAGCAAAGTATTGATTAAAAGGTAACATTTCCAAGGCAATGTTCGGTGGAAGAGAGCAGACTAAATAAATTATATTCATGAATATACTGAAGTAAATGAACATTTCGAAGTTCAGTCGAGTAAAGTACTCAGTAGATATATATATATATATTTATATATATAAATATATATATATATATATATATATATATATATATATATATATATATATATATATATATATATATATATATATATATATATATATATATGTAATAATATTGCCAGAATTAATAACAGAACACACTCACTGTTTGGTTGCTTTTCGCTACTATGTCTTTTATATCGGTTGATTTCATTTATTCGGTCCTCAATGTTACCATTGACTGAGCAACGGTCAAAAATACAGATATAATATAGACACACACACATATATATAGTCTAACAAAGTTCTTTCGTTGCACATCCGCAACATCGTCAGTGGTGGTATTATGTTTCTTCCTGTTGTATTGTATGCCTAGGCCGATATAAAAGACACAGAAGCGAAGACCAACCAAACAGTGAATGTGTTCTGTTATTAATGCTGGCAATATTATTACACAAATATGACCCTCCCCAAGTATAACAATATTTGTCTCGACACACGATTTCATATAAAAAATCTCGCAAAACTAATTCATCGCCGTTATATATATATATATATATATATATATATATATATATATATATATATATATATATATATATATATATATATATATATATATATAGTGACAGAATGAAGAATAACATGGTTGGCCGTACAACAAGGGGCTTTATTTCAGGTATTAACAATTGTTTCATTGATCAGGTGAGTCTAGAGGTCGCTAATCCGCTAATCGCTCGAAGCTGCGTCATTCGATCTCCATTACATTATTTACCTCTGAGCAACTCCTCAGAATACAAAAATAATTCACACAAGGGAAGATATATAAAGAGAAATAGCGTATAATCAAAACAATAACATCAATAATAGAAGTATAACCTATATAGGAATTACCCCGAACTCGTTGCCTAACTATGGAGACATCTTGTTGAGTTAAACAATGCGGTACGTTAAACTATCCACGACGCAGGGTACTCCTCTAACTGGATTACCTATAACGATAACTTGTTATCCCATATATATATATATATATATATATATATATATATTAGCTGCAGTACCCAGTAATACCCGGGAAAGGTAGGACTATTCGCAGTTCCCAGAGTGCGCCTGAAAATGCGAACGACCCTGAGTGCCGATACGGATTTACAATAGCAACCTTTGCTAATTTTGTTTATGGTAGGTCAATTTTTTGTGTGAAACTCTCAATAGCTATCATAAGTCCTTCTTCCGTCCACCGTTCTTCATTCAGAGTGAATAAGTCGAGGAAGTTTGAGTTCGAAGAGTATTGAACTTATTCAACAAACGTATGTATAAGAATAGCAAACTTACTGACTTAGCACTCACAATCAAACACAGAATTATTGAAGAAATTATAACCGAGTGAACATATTCAGGTACTGTTCAAGCACCCTATATATCACCGTGTGTAAAACTCTTCGAATGACGGAAACAATTCAATAAAATCATCCTGTTGGCTCCCTATAATAGACATAACCCGAGAAAACACACTATAATATGTCGGATAATCAATCAGGAGTGTTGGCCTTAAAGAGGGTCTTGTAACGTTCACTGTTGCAAAGTGTCATTATGGGTGAGAAGTTACATCTTAATTCGTGTTAATCTTCCCACGATCCGACACCTCGAAATATTGACAAAATAATCTCTACTCTCAAAGATGGCATGTTACAATTAACATGGCGGAAGTACGAACATTCGTCAACATACGATTTGGGTTTTATTCTTCGGACTAATCTCATGCTAAACCAGCTTCCAGGTTATTGATCATCACACATTTTTGTAACTTATCACCGATTCCTGCAGTTGACCTTAATGTTACCTAAGCGTGTGCACGTGTTCAGAATCCATATCAGGCCTTTGTTTGAAATGTCTTTATGTATATTTCTATTACGTTTTTGCCTCATTTGGGAGGACTGAGTTGTGGAAGGAGGAAGGGGAATAGTGGGAGAGAGAGTTTAACATACAGTAGTAGTATATTCTCTTCCCCCTCTATCACTGAAACGTCTTCTCTTTCCTCCTGCATTGTAAAGATGTCCCCGGGGATTTCATTATTGATTTTTATTAAAACCCAATTAACCAGTCCTGTTTCTGAATATTAGCTTAACATATGTGTAAAGTATCATCAGAATCGGATTACTAGTGTAGGCGCCAACTGGTTATACACAGTAGACAGATATCCGGACAGAAATTGCCATTGTATAAAGCTATGCTTGAAGCGAAATCCTATTTCTTTTATATATATATATATATATATATATATATATATGATGGCTGCCCCCTCGTTATCGAGTATGGCCATTGCACGAAAAAATAAATAAATAGAAAATAATAATAATAACAACAATAATAATAATAACAACAATAATAATAATATATAAACACACACACACACACATATATACATATCTATGAACACACACACACACACACACACACACACACACACACACACACACACACGATAACAATTAACAGTGCTGCGATCGAATGTGGATTTTTAGCCTAGCCAATGATCTAAAATATCTTCCACAGAGTCGGCAACCAATACATTCACTGGGAATAGCTAGCTGTGGTTGTACTTTTGCATGTCATTTGAGCCCTCCTGCTGATTGACATTCTCTACCACATGCTTGGCAGGCATGATGAGTAGCATCTCCAACAGCAGCCTGGTAGTCAACCAATGGTCTCACTTTATGACTGTGAAAATTACTTTCGAGTCCAGCTTTTCAGAGGCAGAGTCTCGCACAGACGCTGCATTTCAGCGTCATAGGAGGACCCTCGCCGTCTGGAAGTGCAACAGTAATGCCCTTCCTCACATCCCTGTTTATTTTCTCGTATGCGATTAGAGATGCCTCAAAGGAAACTTTTCCCTCATATACAGTCTTTCTCCATTTATTACGATCAGCAGTAACATTTTCCCATGTATCAGCAGAGTATAGCGTCTTTCAAAGAGGCTTTCAAGGAATCCTTATACTTCTTTTTTGGTTTATGTGGAGTTCGTTTTCCTTTAACTAAATCTCCATAAAAGAATTGTTTTGGTTTTCTAGAATCCTTTATCCTGGCAAGGTGACCAATCCAACGGAGTCTTTGCTTAAGCACAAGAGCTTCTATACTGTCACACATAGAGCTTTCCAAAATCTCGACATCACTGATGTGGTCCCTCTAGTGACTGCCATGGATCAGTCTGAGAGACATCTGATGGAAATGCTCCAATTGTTTAAGGTGGTGTCGATATGTGACCCAGGTCTTGCAGGCATAAATAAGAGAAGAGAGCACACATGCCTTGTACACCTTTACCTTTGTCTTCTTCCATGTCTCGCCAACCCCAGAGTCGCCTTTCTAGCTTTCCGAAAGCATCACTTGCTTTCCTAATCCTGAGAGGAATTTCATTATCAAGGTTGCTGTATTGATTGACAGTGCTTCCCAGGTAGACAAACTGATCAACCACTCCAAATCGTTTACCATACACATAGATATTTGGTTCACTGTACTGATTACCAGGGGCAGGTTGGTACATGACGATGGTTTTCTTGAGACTGACAGTCAATCTTGGGGCAGTGCAAGCATCAGAAAATGCATTAAGAATATGCTGCATATCACTCTCTGTGTGAACTACAAGATCGCAATCATCTGCATACAAGAGGTCTCTTATGATTGATGTAAATACTTTTGTATTTGCAGCAAAGCGTCTGATGTTAAATATGCTGCCAGAGGTTCGATATCGGATGTAGACATCATGCCCACAATTCCAGAATGCTTATATATATCACAGGTGCCTTTTAATCGTATAGCCTGGTTTAATTGGTTTATGTGTGGTTTATGTGTGGTTGATTATGTTAATTGGGAGAGGAAATTGAGTATATATCTTATCAAATGATTCTAAGGACATAATTTATATATATATATATATATATAAATGGAAAAAATGAAATTTCATTTCTCACTTTTAGAGCGGCTGATACTTAAATATAAGTATTTATACGCACATACATATATGTATACAGACGTACAGTAGTATGTATATACATACATGCACACACATATATATATGTACGTATGGGTTTACCGCACATTTATTATAATGCTCGGTTTGTTTGTAAACAAACAGCCTGCATTAAGCCGTACAGTGTTCGGCAACCATCGTTGCCTTTTTGTTCAACACTGACAAAGGAACGATGAACTAGTCTCTAGCCTATTAGCTGTCATCGGCTCGGCACCGTATACCTTCCTATCAGTCAATTGAACGTTTGAGCTAATATAGCAAAAGGGCAACGGTGGTTGCCGAACACTGTACGGCTTAATTCGGGCTGTTTGTTTACAAACAAACCGAGCATTATAATAAATGTTCGGTAAACCCATACGTACATCTATATATATATATATATATATATATATATATATATATGTGTGTGTGTGTGTGTGTGTGTGTGTGTGTGTGTGTGTGTGTGTGTGTGCATGTATGTATATGTATACATACTACTGTCCGTCTGTATACATATATGTATGTACGTATACATAATTATATATAAGTATCAGCCGTACTAAGAGTGAGAAATAAAATTTCATTTTTTCCATTTATCATTTTCGGTACGCCCGGCCGACTACCTCACTCGATATGCAAATTAGGCTGCTCAGCCGTTAATATGCATAAGGAACGTATATACTTTCAAACGTTCAATTGACTGACAGAAAGGTATACGGTGCTGATAACAGCTAATAAGCTAGAAACTAGTTCATCGTTCCTTTGTCAGTGTTGAACAAAAGGGCAGCGATGGTTGCCGAACACTGTACGGCTTAATTCGGGCTATATATTTACAAACAAACCGAGCATTATAATAAATGTTCGGTAAACCCACTTACTTTAATTTCAGCAAACAAGGCCTTGTTTCGCATTTATTGAGGCTTATTGCTGAAATTAAAGTAAGCGAGTCTGCCACTACTCTAAAACAATAGCATAAGTTATTCGAAATGCTTTTAATTAAGCATACAGTGTATTGCAAAATACACTATATATACATTCATATATATATATAGCTATTTCAGAGCACCAATTCTAATTTTCAATTTCTGCTTGACCGGCAACCGCTCTGTATAATCAGTTCCTGATTATTTACTAGAATTCTATAAGAAACAAACATCCATGATTTTAGCAATCAGGAGACGTAGTTGGCTTTGATAAGCATAAATAAATGCGAAACAAGGCCTCGTCAGTTTTATCTCCCCCTGTTTGCTGAAATTAAAGTAAGTGAGTCTGTCACTACCATAAACCAATAGCATAAGGTCTTCGAAATGCTTTTAATTAAGCATACAGTGTATTGCAAAATACACTATATTTACATGCATATATATATATATACATGTATGTATGCATATAAACATGCATGTATGTATGTTTGTATGTATATATATATATATATATATATATATATATATATATATATATATATATATATACATACAAACATAAATACATGCATGTTTATATGCATACATACATGTATATATATATATGTTTTGCTTGTGTTTTTACTTATACCTATTACACTTCCAACCAGTGTTGCCTGTAATTGTGTTCTTGCAAGTAGAACATCTTTTTAACTCCTGACTCCACATGATGCCTTTGCCACTAATAACAATTATGTACCCTAAATGTTCTAAATGACTAGGATTTTAGTTACAAGTCTCTACATTCCTTATGCTCCGATGAAACCAGACTTCCCTCTGGAAGAAACAATTGTCAGCTAATAAATGTTCTAAACTAAAATTTGATCGCTTTAACATTTTGTATCTCGGCTCTGTAAAACACTTGAAAATTTGCATTGAGCCTCTTGTCATACAGGTAACCGGCTAGTACTTAGTACTACCCTACATATTTATAGTTATATCAAACATATATAAATATAAATATTTTTATTACTATATATATATATATATATATATATATATATAATAAACAATACAATATAATTACCTCATTACCAGAGGTTTCCCGAATAAGACGAATACGAAAAACGTCCTCATTCGTTCATCAGACAAGGCAATTTAAAACATAGTGAAATATTTGAAAAATCTCCTCAAGAAAGGCAAGAGTTTAACGGGCAAAAAAATATCTAAATAAAAATAATGCAAGAGATATATAAAAAAATAAGGAAATATAGTTAGGGTATGTGTTATGTATGTATATACACTCACAAATGTCAATATGTGTGTATGTACAAATGCATGTGTATGGTGAAAAGGTGTGCGTAAGTACATATATGAGGGCAAGTATATTTTTGAATATGTGACCACAAATACGTGTGATCACAAATATATATGTGTGTGTACGTGGGTACCTATGTTTGTTATCTTTTTTCTAGTGTTAATTGATAACCTCTCCCTCTTGCTTTCTCTTTGATTTAAAACATTTTTTTCATTCTCATATATTGTTTCACTTTTATACATATATCTAGAATGACACTATTTTTTTACTATTACACTCCCTTCCCTCTTTATCTTCCGCATATAAGTGACCTCGCGTGTGTGTGTGTTTATACGCGTGCTTTCATACTCGTATGTGTATTTAATACCTGTATCTGGATGCGTGTTAACTATATTATCTTACAATTTCTTTTTCAACTCATATTATATATGTATTTGTGGTCACATATACACAAATATACTTGCCCTCATATATGTACTTACGCACACATTTTCACCATACACATGCATTTGTACATACACACATATGTACATTTGTTAGTTTGTAATCCTTTCATATATATATATATATATATATACACACACACACACACAAGTGTAATAAAAACAAACACACATAAACCCACACTAGTAAACAAAGGTAGAATACAAATACGAATACACACACTAAATAGAAGACACATACACAAACACATGCACAAACAGAGACAGAGACAAGAATAAAAAATAAATTAAATAAAAATGGCGTAGATATTACAATACAACTGGGGGAAACATAATAGCACCACTGATGATGTCACATATGTGTGAGGAAAGAACTTTGATAGACTATATATATATATATCGGTATTTTTAACTGTTGGTCAATCAATGATAAACATTAATTGCCTGATAAATTAACTATGGAGATATAAAAAAATACAGATGCGAAAACCGATCCAAACCAAACTGTGGTGTGTTTTAGTATTATTTCTGGGAATATTATAACAATATGACCCTCTCCAAATATAACAATATTTGTTTCAACGCACGATTTTATATCAAAAACCTTGCAATATATATATATATATATATATATATATATATATATATATATATATATATATGTGTGTGTGTGTGTGTCTGTGTGTGTGTCTGTGTGCGTGTGTGTGTGTGTGTGTGTGTGTGTGTGTTTGTGCGTGTGTGTGTGTGTGTGTGTGTGTGTGTGTGTGTGTGTGTGTGTGTGTGTGTGTACATTGCAATTATAATATATTAACATATACACGACAACGAAAACTTCTACTCAGAACCATTACTAAAGTTGTAGATAATCATATGTATATATGTATATATATATATGCGTGTGTGTGTGTGTGTGTGTGTGTGTGTGTGTATTTACACATGTAAGTGTGTTTGCGTTTGGTCCGGGCAACAAAATATATACCAACCAATTCGCAAAAAAAAAAAAGTCTGTTAATGTTCGATTAAATCGAACCGCTACCTCCACCATGGATGTGACCTAATGACCGAAAGCGGGGAATATAATAATAATAAATTAACATATTACAAATATATGACCACACATATGCATAGATACACACAAGCGTGCACATATTTTTCAATACATTTACAAACATACACAACCATATATATATATATATAAAATATATATAATATATAATATATAATAAAATATATATATAATATATATATGGTTGTGTATGTTTGTAAATGTATTGAAAAATATGTGCACGTTTGTGTGTATCTATGCATATGTGTGGTCATATATTTGTAATATGTTAATTTATTATTATTGTATTCCCCGGTTTCGGTCATTAGGTCACATCCATGGTGGAGGTAGCGCTTCGATTTAAACGAACATTAACAGAATTTTTTTTTTTTCAAATTGGTTGGTATATATTTTTACGGCTTAATACGGGATGTTTGTTTACAAACACACCGAGCATTATAATAAATGTTCGGTGAATCCATACGTACATATATATATGTGTGCATGTATGTATATATACATACTACTGTACGTCTGTATACATATATGTATGTACGTGTACATACTTATATTTAAGTAACAGCCGTACTAAGAGTGGGAATGAAAATTCGTTTCATTTTTTCCGTTTATCGTTTTCGGTGCACCCGGCCGATTAACCCACTCAATATGCAAATTGGGCTACTCAGCCGTTAATATGCATGAGGTAAGTATATACGTTCAACAATCTGGCAGGAAGGTATACATTGCTGATGATAGCTAATAGGCTTGAAACTAGTACAGTGTTCGTTTGTCAGTGTTGAACAAACGAGCAACGATGGTTGCTAGACACTACGGCTTAATACGGGATGTTTGTTTACAAACACACCGAACATTGTAATAAATGTTCGGTGAATCCATACGTACATATATATATGTGTGCATGTATATATATATACATACTACTGTACGTCTGTATAAATATATGTATACTAGGTTCTTCTTGAGGCATTCATTACCAAGGGGGCATGTTTCGGGGTTTCTCCAGTTGCAGAGGGTGGTCGGCCTCTGCATGCCTAGATTAGGGTGCCCGTTATGTGTTACATGCTGGTGTTCCCCCAGGCTCGGTAGGGGGTACCCGGGTCTGTTTGGGTTTCTTGGGTGGGCTCTGGGTTGTAGGGTTAAAACCCCAAACTCCGAACACCTCTACATAGGAGCCACATCAACGACCTTTAAAGACCGCTGGTACAACCATCGCCATTCATTCAATAAGGAGGCCAAAAGGAAAAGCACGGCTCTCTCCCACCTGATCTGGAAGCTTAAGCTGGACAGGACCCCGCACTCTCTGGCCTGGTACATAATCAGGAACGTACCACCCGATAAAGGGGGATCTTGCATATGCAAACTATGGCTGAACGAGACCCTCGAGATACTAAGAGGTGGAAGCGGCCTGATACACCTCAGAACCGACTTCTTCGGGACATGCAGACACCTTAGAGCCGGGACCTTCCTCAAGATATATGGACAGTAGATGTGTGTGACAAGAAGATGTGTGTGAACTCCCCTCAAGCTATAGGGACTTCTACAGAACATGTAAACAACTCTCGGCCATACCTCCCTCAAGCTATATGGGCAGTAACAACACCCTACGTTGCGAACTCCCCTCAAGCTACAGGGAACAACCCAGGCTGAGCAGACACCATGATAGCCTAGAGATTGAATCGGACACAGCCATTATAATTTGGCCAACATCTATATAACACAAACACTTTTTAATTTACTTGATTTCTGATTTTCAAGTTCCAATTTTAAATCTTGATTTCTCTTTATTAATGTGTTATTAGTTTTCTGCCCTCTTCAATGTATCACCTTATATTTATTTTTAAGTTGAGATTGATTATAACACAAACACATTTTGTTTGATTGTCTTATTTTAACATCTTGTACCTCATAACAATCTATCCAACATATTTCTGACCTTGAGATTGGTTATAGCACACACACACTTTATCCTACATTATTTTTCACTTTCCATATTCATTTTCATTACTTTTTCACCAATTTTTCATTTATTCTTTATTCTTTATTCTCTATTTATTTATTTTCAAATTATACAAATTATATTAATTATTTTATTATATTATTTATTTTCTGTTTTCTTCATTTATTGCCTTATATTTCTTCATATACATGGAAGAACCCCCACCCCCACCACCACCACCACCACTATGAGAGATAGTGGCAGGAGGGATGAAGAAAAAACAGACACTGGATACTTCTAAATTGTCAGCAGCAGCAAGACATAAGCTGACCACAACACCAACAACACTACCAAAATAATGGTAGTGGTCAAATGTACTTAACAATAGCAAACACAAAACACTACAGGGACCCTCACCCCAGAAAGAATTGTATAGACTTCTGACTGAGGAATGCTCTCAGAACTGACCAATGGGAAGTTTGACACTTTTCTTGTTATTTTGTTCCTTTAACACCTTGTCCCTTCTACCACTTGATCAATTTTTTAAGCTAACTCCAACAATAACAAGACTTAGAATGAGGAATGTTCTAATAACTGACCAATGAGAGGAGAAAAGGCCTTTTGACACTGAAATTCGTATGTTTGAATTCATATGATTCCAGTTCCTCAGTGGAATAACAACCCAACCAGGAACTGGGCATATCAGAGTATTGACAAAATTATAGACCTCAACAACATATGTACTTGTCTATACCACACTAATTCAAACTGCCTGAAGAGGTCACAGCCAAAGATGGATGTCACTGAAATATATATAGCAGTAATAAACGAAACTAAATTTTAAACATTTGACTTTTTATTTAACTTTATTTTACATTACGCTGGAGTAACCAAACCAACCTGCGCACTTCGTCGTGTGCTCCAGCCTGCATACTGAGGTGTTGGTATACAACCAACATATACTCAAAATCTCTCTCTCTGTATATGTATATATATATGTATACATATATATGTGTATATGTGTATGTATATCTGTGTATCTATATATTTATGTATATATATATATATATATATATATATATATATATATATATATATATATATATATATATATATATATATATATATATATATATGTATATATATATATATATATATATATGCAAAAGTTCTATTTAAAATTGTTGGGTTACAACAAGTAAATATTTTTATAACTGATATAAAGTACTCGACAAGTATTTGGAGTAGATATACGTATATGTATATATATGTATATATATATATATATATGTATATATATATATATGTGTGTGTGTGTGTGTGTGTGTATATGTGTATATGTATGTGTATGTATGTGTATGTATATGTATGTATATGTATATATGTCTGTGTATACATGAGTGATGCGTGAAGACGCACGCAGATATTTATTTATACATATATAGGTGTATATGTATATGCGTGTGTGTATGTATGTGTGTGGGTAAGAGTTATGTTGCATAACCACGCAGTTTGGATTGCAGATATGCATAAGTTTAACAAAATGTTAAATGCATGAATGGTAATCATATATATGAAGACATGAATGTTAATCGTATATATTTATGTATATATACTGTGAACCTTTTATAATACAAGGAATGTATAGCAGTGATTAAGAGAAATCGTCTGCGTTTTATATGTCTATATTGTTGACTTGAGTAAATATAATTTCTATTTTGAGGACGTGCGTATATACATATATATATTTATATATTTGTGTGTCTTTGCCTAAGATACTGACTTCTCTAGCAATGTGTACACTTTGGAGATTAAACCCAAATTTTGGTATATTGATCTCAAGTTTGAAACTAAACATATGGTCATTATTAAACAATGTTTAATTTCTCATATAATATATTTATGTCCCATTCATGAATATTAATATTTATATTTTTATTATTCATTTCATATGAATTGTTAACTCAACTTAATATGACATGACGTAATGTTTTCATAATCTCGCTCTCTCTCTATATAATATTTCTCTCTCTTGAGTTTTCTATCTGTCTGTTGACTTAATATCTCTCTGTTGCTTTCCTCTGTTTTTCTTATTTCTTCCTTGTTTCTTGTTTCTTCCTTTCCTCCTGTCTTTACTTATCTCTTTCTTTTTTCTCCATGCATCTGTCTCTCTCCGATATTTCTCCACGTTTTTTCCTTCTCTCCGTCTTTTTCTTTCTCTCCGTCTTTTTCTAATTGTCCTTAACACTATGACATATTTAAGTAATATAAACAAATCACTATCCGGATGGCTTCCAAAAACAATGGTTGCATTTTAAAAGGGTACGTCAAAGCTTATTTGTAAAACTGTTATATATTGTATTTTGTCTGATGAAGGCATACCATGATTTAATTTGGTATCCCTGAAATATGTATAATGAAATAAATATGGTTTTATAAATATAGTTTCCATTTATTAATATCGTATATATATATATATATACGATATAAAGTTACGACTCAGTGAAGAACTATTCGACCAGTACAATGAGGATGAATCATTAGCCAGAAATAGAAGCAATTACACCCCTTCAAAAGGTAGAAATAAAATCCTGGACGAATTCTGTGAACACATCACAAACTTCCCTTACCAACAATTGCACAGACAAAAACACAAGCCAAACCTCAACAAGAGAGAATGGGAAGAATTAAATAGATTAAAAACCGACAGAACCATTACAATTAAAGAGGCTGATAAAGGGAGTACAGTAGTCCTAATGGAGACAGAATTCTATATCAACTTAGCGCTCTCGACTTTGGAAAACGAAACATACTACGAAAAGGCTGAACACTACAATCAACAGAAAATTATGAGTAACCTAAAAACTCTAATCAACCAATACAAAGAAGGACTCACTAACAAGGAATTCAGCTTCATCACAGACTTCACAAGTAAATCCAGCCTTTTCTACGGTATCCCTAAAGTACATAAAAGCGAATCAATCAGTAAGGCATGCAAGGAAGCCACAGACATAGTCATCAATGTCCTCTCACCCAATGATCTCAAATTAAGACCTATAATAGCAGGCCCCGCTTGCGAAACGCACCGTCTTAGCAACTTCATTGATACCATTCTCAAACCCTTCCTCAAGCACATCAAAAGCTATATAAGGGACGACCTAGATATGCTCAATCACCTCCCTAATATGCCACTTTCTGAACAAACCCTACTAGTGACGTTCGATGTAGTCAACCTATACTCCACCATCCCCCACAACCTAGGAATAGAAGCTATCCAATTCTGGCTGGATAATTTCCACAATGAACTCCCACAACGCATCAAAAAAGAATTCGTGATAGAGGGACTCAAATTTATCTTGGAGAACAATTACTTCGTTTTCAATAACAAACCCTACAGGCAGAAATCTGGGACCGCTATGGGAACGAAAACAGCCCCTACTTATGCCAACCTAGTCATGGGATACCTGGAAATCACCCTCTACACTAAAGTCCTAAACAAATTTGGAAACACCCTCCACTTACACATTGAAAGGAACTGGAAGCGATATCTAGATGACTGCTTCATCCTTTGGCACGAAAACATCGAAAAACTTAAAGAATTTCACACCCTTATAAATGGGCTCAACACAAATATTAACTTCACGATGGAATACAGCCATCAACAACTCCCCTTCCTCGACATCTTTATTAAGATCCATAACAAAAAAATAGAAACAGACATATACTACAAGCCCGCAGACTCCAAGCAATACCTCCCCTTCAACTCTTGCCACCCTAGACACGTTAAAATTAATATTCCCTACAACTTAGCCAAGAGAATCTGTACTATAGTCTCCAATAAAAACATCTGCGACTTACGGCTACAAGAACTAAAGGACACACTCATAGGCAGGGACTACCCTGCATCACTAATTGACAATGGAATCCAACGTGCCCTAAAACTCAGTACCCAGGACCTTAGACACCCTAAAGTAAATCAACCAAAACTAAAAGCTCTTCCATACATCTCCACACACAACCCCCTCAACAATGAGGCCTTTGACACCATCCTCCAGAACATCCCTGTATTGAAAAAGGACCATAGAATGAACCAAATTCTACGAACACACGATATCATAAAGAGCAAAAGACAATCCAAGTCAATGAAAAACATCTTACCACATGCCAAAGTACTGCCAACCACAACAACGAAACCCACAGTAAAAAAATGCGATAGACCCAACTGTGGCATTTGCATCAACCTAACAGAGGGTTCGGAATTCTATTTCAAAGATGGACAACGTTTTATAGTAAAACACAATTTCACATGTGCATCGGAAAATCTAATATATGTATTAACTTGTTCAGGTTGTCGAGAACAATACATAGGCCAGACCAAAAACAGCCTCCGCCAACGCATGACTGTCCATAGATCCCAAATTAAAATACGGGAATACAGGAAAATACCACTGAGTGAACACATTGATACCTGTGCCGCCCAAAATCATCCCAACTTCAAAATCTTTCCCCTCTACAAATTTAAAGATAATGCCACCCACACCCAGCGCATCAGCAAGGAATCTTACTTCATTAACAAATACGGACCCCGTCTAAACACTTCTCCCTAAGACGAACCCACAACATACACACGTCAACATACATACCTACATCAGCACACATCTCTACCCACATATAAACACAATGACACACGTAAACACACATGCTCTATGGTGCAATACAAAAAAATATATGTGCATATATATGTATGTATATATGTATATATATATATATATATGTAGTGAATATGTGTGTGTGTATATATATATAGTGAATATCATTTCACACCTTTTATTGTTAAGATTTTTGATGTTCTATTAAGAGAACCGATTTTACTGAAAAAATCGAATAATGTACACCATTTTACCAGGGGGAAAAAATACTGCCCCCCCCCCACCCACACACACACATATATATACACAAACACATACACACGCGTACATCAACATACAAAGAGACTTATACACACACACACACACACACGCACTTCTCCGTATAAGACAAAAGCTGAAAAATATCTTTTGACCTTCGAATGACTCTGCTGTATGTATATACACACACACACACACACACACACACACACACACACACACACACACTTATCTTAATAGCCATTTGACACACATCGCTGCTGGCTATTATCGCAGCGTCGAACACCTTACTACTACTACTACACACACACACACACACACACACACACACACACACACACACACACACACACACACACACACACACACATACACACACACACATATTTGTTGTGAAAGAGTCATTTCTCAATCTTGGCGCAAAACCAATTTTTTATCCACACGACCTCTACCGACCAATCAAAATTGTTTTGACCAATAATTTTTGCTGGAGCCACTTTTCTAACATTTTAACATAAAAACAGTCTTGGCGCAAAATCAACTTTTTACATTCACATGACCTCTACCGACCAATCAAAATTGTTTTGACCACAAGCATTTTTGCAACACAAAAATAACGCTGGAGCCATTTTTTTAACATAAAAACAGGTAGAATTCCCAAAACTAACCAGATCAGAGCAAACAGCACGGACACTCTATCTCAAAATTATTTTTGAAAAGCATTTAGAAATGCGCCACCGGTAAAAACTTAAAAACTTAAAACCACAACTGAATACTAACCCATACAATCACTAATACTCTTTTATTCCTAATTAAACCATTTTTCAACTGTGAACAATTTGTCAGCATTTTCTATTCCGTTTACCAATATATATATATATATATAGAGAGAGAGAGATAGATATACATACACACACATATATACATACACACACACACACAGATACGTACATATACACATAAATACATGTTATGTTTATACCATTACTTATTTGCATAGGTAAGTATATATTACCTGTATGTTTTGTGAAGGACGTATACTTTCTCGTGCGTATATTTGATTGTATATGTTATGGCTTATATTTTTATATATTCTGGTACATATGCTTTTGATTATGTGTATACGGGAGTTTTACGTCTGTGTGAGTGTGCGTGTTCGTACGTATGTTGGGTGTGTGTATATGGGTACTTCATGTTTTGGTTGACGTAGTCTCCGAATATTTGTGTATTTACATGTAGGTATGTGTGTGCGCTTGTTATATACGTATTTATTTATTTATATACGTTTATTTAATTACTTATATATTTGTATACACGCACACACACAAACACACAAACTTATATGTGCGTGGTTTTGTATACCTATGGCGAGTGTTTTCGCGTATGCT
>OZ024747.1:38355294-38367794 GCA_964016885.1 Eledone cirrhosa | reverse complement strand
CCCTTGACAGCAGTTGTTCGACATAGCCCCACAGATCGGCAATGCCCGAGCAGTGTACCAATGCGTGTGCAACGGTTTCCTCGTCACACACGCATCTGGGACAGACCTTTTTCGATGGGTCCCTACCCGGGCGCCCGTGTCTGTAGAGCCTTTCTCGAACGGGCAGAGCCCTTCTGTAGCATTGCCAGGCCAGGAACCTCTGGAAGTTATCCATGGGTCCCGGGCTGAATGTCCTACCGAACAGGTTGGCCAGTTCGTCTTCCTCCATGCCTAGGGCTTCTCCGAGGGCGTCGTCGCACCTGCTAACCACCAGCCCTCTATAGAATGACGAGGTGGATTCTCCACTGACAGCCGGGTCCGCCTGCCAGAGAGCCGTGAGCGCCTGGGCACACTCGGTGTGCCAGGCGCCCAGTTTTCTCGGTCTTTGCTTGACCCAGGATTGCAGCTCGGTGAGTGAGACGAGTCTGGGAAAGGCTCGCCTCACAAACGGGGCCCATACCGGTTGACGGGAGAGGAATACCTGAAGGTGCCGTAGCCTTAATGCGTGTTTACGTATCAACATCCAGGACATCCCCAGCCCTCCTTTCGAAGGGTGTTAACAGCAGATGGATCTCCTCACCATAGGAGCCCGCTTCTTCAAAAGGAATTGGAAGAGTGCGCGCTCCATTTTGGCGAGCGTTTCCCTTGGGCAAGGCACCACGGTCAGGCGGTAGTAGATGACGGACGCTATATAAGTGTTCGCCACCTCCGCCCGACCTTTCAGGGACAGTTTGCACTCGGCCCACTTTTGGGTCAGTGCAAACACCCTGCTCGTCACCTCACCCCAGTTCTTCTCCACCTGGAGGTCTGGTCCGAACCAGACCCCGAGCAACTTTACCGGGCCCTCCGTCCAGCGCCCGACGACGCCATCGGAGGGCATCGATCTGCCGCTCCACGTGCCGAGTTGCAGACCGATCGACTTGTCCCGTTTCAGCTTAGCCCCTGTAAACCTTTCGTACTCCTCCAGTAAGGTGCCGATCGCCCCGATTTCCGAGGCCGTCGACACCATTACTGTTACGTCATCGGCGTAGGCTGACACCGCTTTCCGCAATCCCGGTTCCAACGGGATGCCCTGCAACAACTCCAACTTCCGCAGCAGTGGCTCTAGAGTCACTACATACAGAAGGGAGGAGAGAGGGCACCCCTGTCGGATGGACCGCACGATTTCGAACGGCTCCGAGAGGTAGCCGTTCACCTTGACCCTAGAGCAGATGCGGCTGCTGTGCATGGCATTGATCCAGCCCCTGAAAACGGGTCCGAAGCCTGCCGCCGCTAGCACCGCATCCAGGTAACCATGGTCGACCCTATCGAATGCCTTAGATTGATCCAAGTTGATCAGGGCCCCACCAAAGCCGGGTTCGTTCCCAACCCTCTCTATGATGTATCGCATGAGGTGGAGGTTATCATGGATGGACCTGGACGGGATAGCACATGTCTGCGCATCTCCCACCAGGTTTCCCACGACAAGCGCCAACCTCTTTGCTAGCACCTTGGCCAAAATCTGTAACTCTGTATTTAGCAGAGTTATGGGCCTGAAATTATTTATATCGTCCCCCTTGTTCTCGTCCTTCCTCACTAGCGTGACCACGCCCTTGGTCACAGCACAAGGAATTCTCCCGTTCTGTTGCCAGTTGCAGTAGACCGCCTCGAGGATTTCGGGGAACAAGTCCGGCATAGCTAGATATAGTTCGTATGGAAGACCATCGAGACCCGGGGATTTGCGTTTGCCGCATTGGCTCAGCACGTCCTCTATCTCAGCGGCTGAAATCGGCTCCTCGCAGGACTTCGCCTCCCTGTCCGAGAGACGCGGCAGGCCGTCGAGGTATGGACCGAAGTCCACGTCCCCAACCGGCCCCCCGCCCCTTCCGAACAATTCGGCAAAGTGCTTTTGAAAAGCCTCGCACATCTGCTTAGGTTCAAGGATCACCCGTCCATCCTGGTCTCGCAAAGACCGGATAGTGGATCTGCTCCCTCTTTTGGCTTCTGTCACGCGGGCCCAGCTAACAGCTTTGGTCCCCTCGTTTCCCAGAGCACGTATTTTGCTTCGGACGATGCAGCCTTCGTGTTTCGCGTCGAAGAACTGGCCTAGGGCCGTTCTCGACGCTAGCACTCTGGCCACGTCGCCGCTTCTAATTGCCTCTTCTACACTATCTACCAACTCCCTTTCCTTCCTATTTCTATTGGAGGCTAACTCCTTACTAAATTCTATAGAGACTACTCTAATCTCTCTTTTGAGAGATCCCCACCACCTGCTGTTGACGATGGCGCCCGTCAACCGCTCCTTAACTAAAGTGCTAATCCGGTTCCTGTAAGCCTTACTTGCCGGTAAGGACAAGTTGAGCTTCCAGTAACCGGGTCCCTGTCTATGAGTTCTGTCAAGGTTGACCATGCAGGTCACTAATTTGTGGTCTGAATAGCCAACCATGCGCATTTTTGGACAACTTAAAAAGTCCTTATCCTTAGTTCTAACTAAGAACCTATCTAGGTACGATCTAGATGTTCCGCTACGATTTGCCCAAGTCCAGGTTGGCGCAGTCGGAAAATCTAGTCGATATCTATCGGCCAGGTCAAATCGACCGATTAACCCTTTGAGGCTATTACACCCCTCTCTCGGGACAGGCCCCTACGTAGTCCCAGCGTGCATCTAGGATACCATTCCAGTCCCCCACTAATAGCAAGGAGCGGGACGTCCCTAGAAAAGTCTCCAGACGATGGAAGAAGTCCGGCCGCATGGACCCGAAAGGGCCGTAGGCGGCTACCAACCTAAACGCTCCGCCTTTACCACTGCCAAGGTCCAGAACCACTAGTCGACCCTCCGGGTCCAAATGTACCATCTGTGTTGCGAGACCCAGATGTTTTTGCAGCAGAACGACAACTCCAGCCCCACCTCCGGGCTGACAGAGAGATGCGTGCATCTCAAAGTCATCAAAGGTGGGGGCACGTTGCTGATTCGGGCCTCGCAAATAACCATCACATCTATACGTTGTGACCTGAGGTCATTTAGAAGCATTGCTTGCTTCCAAGTTGAGCCCAGGCCACGCGCATTTAAACAGCCTACTCTTAGCATAGCCATGTTGGTGGTGAAGAGAAAAGGCACTTACCTCTCTGCGTACCGGGTATCGGGCTGCACAATTTCCATTAGGGTGGGGGATGGGTTGTTGGGTGGGGTGGTGGTTTGTGGAAGTGTAGGGGCATCAGTGTGTTGTGTGGTTGGGGAGCTTGGAGTTGTGTGGGTGTTTGGGGAGGGGGTGGGATAGTTTTTTAGGAGGACGCGGTTAATGGGCCCGACGCAGGGGGCACCCACGTCCTCTTTAAAATTGTTTTTTAAAGTTTTATAGGTGTTCTGTGGGGCCTTAATCATTTTGAGGTGGGGGAAATCCCCTACCTGGGTGAAGTTAGGCCCTTGTGTTTTTATTAGATTGTTGTTGTACACAATGTTTAACAGTTTTTTGTTTCTTGTGTTTATGTATGTGTATGCATGTTTTTGTTTTTGTGTGGTGTTTTTTGTTTGCTGTTGTTGTGAGCTCTTTTGTGTTGGTGTCAGTGTTATGTTTTGGGGAGGGGTTGTTTTCATTTGTGTGTCTGATGTGTGTTTTCTTTTTTTTCTTTTGATTGTGTGGAAGTGCTCCTCCTCGTCTGACGACGAACTAGGGTCATCTTCCCCGTTGGAGGGGAGGGTATATTTTCGGGTTGTGTTTGCGGTACGGGTGTTTTGGAAATTGTTTTTGTTTTTTGAGTGGAGGGGATGGGTTGGACATTGTTTTGTTTTGGTTTGAGCTGTGGTGGTTGTTTTTGTAGTGGTAGTTGTGGTGATTGTGTTGGTTGTGCAGTTGTTGGTGGTGTAGGCAGGATTGGGGTTTTCTTATTAAGTTGGGGACAGACAGCCCTCAGGTGTCTCTGGTTCCGCAGAGGTAACACGAGGGCCGTCTACCCTCAACGGTAATGTTGATGAAGGTTAGATCATCCAGTATGACGCGTTCAGGGATCTGGGCGATCCTTTCGGGCCTCATTTGAACTACAAGTTCGAGGCTCGTTGCACTGAACGCGTCACCCGATGCCTTTCCCATGGACACCAGCATGTCATCCTCCAGGTCCAGAAAACCTGTCAAAACCCACCATATGTGCATAATCGGCAGGATGGTGTGGATTTTTATTTTTTGTGTTCTTCTACCCATGTACGTAGGGTAGAAGGTGTATGCGGTGGATGTGATTGGTTTGATGGACAGTTTCACTGCTGTGTCCCTGTCCTTCATGAGAATGGATAGACTCCCGTAGAGTCTATCCTTCTGAATGAAGGTGATGTCCTTCATGACGTCTTTTAAAACTAGCTCTATCTCACTCTGTGATGGTTGAGCTGGTTTTTTACTTTTGTTCGAGATTGTCCTAAACATGACCTTGTTTAGGAGTCTCTGGCTTTTTAGTTCCGGGGGGGAATGGATTGTGAATGAACCATTTTCTCCGTACACTATATATTTTTTCGCATCTGCCAGTAGCTCCTTCGCTTTGGTTATATCTACTGGCAGATAGTCGAGGGTTTTCCTTGTCGTCTCGGCGAAGGAGAAATTTTGTTTCTTTGTGTTGTTGTTGTCGTTGGTGGTGTTGTTGTTATCATTGTTGTTGTTGTCACCGTTATTGGTCTTGTTGTTGTTGTTATTGTTATTGGTGTTGTTTTCGTCCGTCGCATTGTTGTTGTTGTTGCTGTTGCTGCTGGTTCTTTGGGTTGTTGCCATGGCAACGTCAAGTTGTCGGTTAACAGGTGGAGAGAATTCTTCCTCTGGCTGACCTTTCTTCTTGACCTCTCCTACTGTGACAGTGGCAGGGGGAAGCTGTAAGTTTATCTTCCCCTTTCCTCCTTCGAATTTTGGTGAAGAAGCTTCGGCCATTTAAAAAAAATATTGACTTTTCAACAAGAAAAATTTTTTTTTTTGTTTAACTATTTCGCCTAAAGGCGTAGAATATTTTGAGAGACTGACCAGATCAAAGTTTGACCTGGCAGTCCCTCTACAAAATGGTACAAAAATTAAAGTTATCAGACAAGAATTTCTATAGAAATTTAAACAGAACTTACTCAGCAAGTTATACGCGTGTATCCAATAAATAGATAGATACATATATATATATATACATATATATATACACATACACACATGCACACACATACACACATACAAACACATATATATATATGTGTGTGCACACATACACATACATACACATACATATACATACACAAACATAGGCACACAAATATATACACATACAAATAAATAAGTACTCAATAAATATACGCATATACACAGGCACATAAAAACAGCTCTACAGGCAGAAAATGCAGATAGGTAAGAGGTACTCACATAACCATAGTGGCCGTATTTCAGGTTGATGAGGGGTGGGGGTAGGGTGGGAAGGAGGTATAAGGGCCAATAGGAGGAGGTCGTTTTTAGCGATCGGGCTTTAACACTGGCTTAAAGTGTTTGAAAGTTGCAAAGTTCTTGTGCATGCAGTTCGGGCAGTGTTCAGAGAGTTTGTTCAGTCGCGGGTCCTTGGCGAATAAAATTTCGTAGCTCTCTGAGATACAAAGGTCGCAGCCCTTGTGTCCTCCGTTGTAAGAGCGCGCTTTCTGGAGTATTTTCCATTTAAGCGTGAAGGGGGTGGAGTTCCTTTTGAGGTCCCAAACATAGGAGGCGAGTGTTGTCTGGTTTGATTTGTCCGGTCTTCTGAAGGAGTGGGTATGGGCATACCAACGAGTCTTAAAGTTGTTGGAGGTCATGCCGATGTAAGTTTTTTTTTGTTTTTGCTGGCCCCTATACCTCCTCCCCACCCTACCCACCCCTCCTTAATATGAAATACGGCCACTATCGTTATGTGAGTACCTCTTACCTATCTGCATTTTCTGCCTGTAGAGCTATTTTTATGTGCTTGTGTATATGAGTATATTTATTGAGTACTTATTTATTTGTATGCGTATATATTTGTGTGTATGTGTGTATATGTTTGTGTATGTATAGGTATGTGTGTATGTGTGTGCATGTGTGTATTATATATATGTATATATATATATATATATATATATGTATATATATATATATCTATATCTATATATATATACATATATATATGTATGTTTGTGTATGTACGTATGTATATGTATATGTGTATATATGTGTGTATTATATATGCGTATGTATGTGTGTATATATATATATATATATATATATATATATATATATATATATATGTGTGTGTGTGTGTGTGTGTGTGTGTATGTGTGTATATATGTATGTTTATGTATGTGTATATATATATGTATATATATATATATATATATATATATATATATATATATATATATATATATATATATATATATATGTATATATATATATATGTATATATATATATATATATATATATATGTATATATATATATATATGTGTATATATATATATATATATATATATATATATATATGCGTGTGTGTGTGTGATATTTGGGTGTATGTGTTTGTGTGGTTCTTTCTCTGTGTGTGTATTTATTTATTTATTTATAAATTATATATGTGTGTGTCTGTATATATGTGTATATATGTGTGTGTGTTTGTGTATATATATATATATATGTATATATGTATATATATATATATATATGTATATATATATGTGTGAATATATATATATATATATATATGTGTGTGTGTATGTTTATATATATGTGTATGTGTATATATATATATATATATATATATATATATATATATATATATGTATGTGTGTGTGTATATATATATATGTGTATGTATATGTGTGTGTGTATATGTGGGTATATATATATATATATATATTGTTATACTTTGGGAGGGTCATGTTGCCAATAAGAAACACAACAACCAGTTGCTTCCACTTCAATTTATTATATATTTATAAATTTATAAATTTATAAATCTACAAATTTATAAATTTCTGGTTGGTTGGTTGGTTCCACAACCGGATAGTTGTTTATATATATAGTCATAGTCCTTTCGTCACACACTCTGTGACCTCTTCAGTGACTGGGGATTCCTTTCTTTGTTTCTGTGCCTTTCCTTTCTTCTGTCCTACGCCATTTTGTTTCTGTGTGTGTGTTGTGTGCTCAGTTTGCGCATGCGCCACATCCGGGTGTCTGTGTGTGTTTGTGTTCATTTATCTATTTGTTTATATATTTACATGTTGTTGGTTGGTTGTTTGTTCTATGTGTGTGTTTTCATTTTGTCCTTAATTGTAAGTTGTGATGTTGCTGTTCAACTCATATTTTCTATTTAATTTTGGTTGTAATTCTTTTATGTTTACTGCCTCTGTAATTTGTCTAAACATTGCATCTTTTCTGTGTGTAGATTCTATTTTTATTTCTATGTTCTCTAATTTACCCTTGTGTTCTGTCTTAGCATGTTGGTAGAGTACAGATGATTCTTTATTATCTTGAAGGTCTCGCCAGTGTTCATTTATCCGTTCCCCATACTACGAGCTGTCTCACGTATGTACACTATATTTTTGTTTCTACATTGTCCTTCAGTACATCTTATGCTATACACTACATTTCTAGTTTTACAGTTAATATGGGGGCTTATTTTACAGGTTATACATTTCTTATCTAAACATGAGGGTCTTTGGAACGGGTATGTCTTGCCAATAACAATAGCACTAGTACACATAAAGCAGCAGCCTGGAACTCTCCGTTTTATAATCCCTCCGATAAATCATTCGACCTGCGACGAGTCCACGCCACGACTTTACCATTTAACAAACGCACGCAGTTGCCGTCGCACGTCGATGAACAAACAGAAGCACAATTTAGTATAGCTAGATCCGAACTTAGAAATATTATACAACAGTATAGCAAGAATTATGATAGAATAGAGGCCCAGCGACTGGGAGAAAAATCTGCAAATGGCTTGCGTAAGCTCATGCAGCGCTCACGTAATGGAGAGATAGCATGCTTTCCAACAGACATGTCTGGCAGAATGTCGGTTGACAGCCTGCCAAATTACATCCAGGCAATGCAACCCCATCACTAACACAAGAGAGGTAACACCACAGGAGCATGAGGATAGAGAAAAAGCACTCAATGCCCATATGGTGATGTGGACGAATATAATGCAGCCCAACAAAAGGACTGCCAACTACTTCCAGGCCTGGAACAATGACGTGCCGACGTTGTATGGTCTTCGAAAAGATCATAAAACGGGCTGTGACCCTGTCGCGGGACCACCAACACGGCCAGTCTGTGGAACTAACATTGCTAGTAACTACAGACTGTCCTACTTCCTCTCCCTGATCATACGCCCCATCATTGAGATGTCCCCAGATGTATGTGACAGCACGGAGGACCTCCTCAGCAGAATCGGCGTGAGTAACCGATCTGGGGTCCTAACAAACTGCATAATAGGCAGTATGGATGTTGTGTCCCTGTATCCATCTATTGACGTGGATTTTGCTGTGGAGAAATGCGTAGAAATGATCAGCGAGAGCAAGGTTGAGTTCCGTGGGATTGATACCAGTGAGCTGGGACTTCTACTTAAGCGTACCCATAGTAATAGTTACCTAGACACTTATGACCTTAGCAACCTGTGCCCTACAAGACCAGCAAGAGGCAGACCACCTACCATTACCTCAATGGCCAAGAAAACCCACACAGATAGATGGAACGGGTGGACCAGAGCCATACGGACACCCGAAAACCACGATGAACTGAAGAAAATGATTGCACATGCGGTAGGGGCCAGCATAAAATTAACCCTTAAGGAACATATGTTCAAATGTAATGGAAAAACATATGCCCAAGAGGAAGGAGAAGCCATTGGTGTTAGCATTGCAGGCGACATAGCTAACTTATTCATGGTATGATGGGACAGTAGACTTAAACTTAAACTTAAAGAACAATTAGAAGACAGCTTAACCCTGATAATGTACTCCCGCTACGTAGATGATATAAACATCGTAGTTAAGACACCCCCACTAAAACACAGTCAGGAACTAGAGAAAAACACAATGGAAAGCATCCAGCAAATAGCAAACTCCATCCACCAGAGCATTAGAGTTACTATAGACTACCCAAGTAGACACCCCAACCATCGATTACCTGTACTAGACACAGAGCTCTGGTTAGATACAATTAACAACCAAAAACAAATCCTCCATTCCCATTATGCCAAACCCATGACTTCCAAACATCTGATCCACCGAAACTCGGCCATTTCGGACCATACCAAAATCAACATACTGATTGCGGATTTGGTACGGGTGATGAGAAATGTGTCCCGCATGTGCAACCCCGAAGAACTAGAGAGGCACATACAACACTTCATCCACCGTATGCAGTTCTCTGGCTATAATCAGAGAGATAGAATCAGAGTGTATAGAGGAGCCAGAACCGAATGGGAAAAGATCGTAAATAATGACATAAATGGGACCTGCCCCTTGTATAGGAGCAAACTTTGGAATAGAATAGAAAGAACTAGGAATAAGACTAATAGAATAAACTCATGGTATGATAGCAATAAATACCAGAGTGTAATGTTAATCGATACAACCCCTAGAGGCGAATTAGCTTACAAATTTAGAAGGGCCCTAGATAAACATAAACTCAATATTAAGATAGTAGAAAGACCAGTTACCTCCGTAAAAACACTTATTAGCAAGACATACCCGTTCCAAAGACCCTCATGTATAGATAAGAAATGTATAACCTGTAAAATAAGCCCCCATATTAACTGTAAAACTAGAAATGTAGTGTATAGCATAAGATGTACTGAAGGACAATTTAGAAACAAAAATATAGTGTTCATAGGTGAGACAGCTCGTAGTATAGGGGAACGGATAAATGAACACTGGCGAGACCTTCAAGATAATAAAGAATCATCGGTACTCTACCAACATGCTAAGACAGAACACAAGGGTAAATTAGAGAACATAGAAATAAAAATAGAATCTACACACAGAAAAGATGCAATGTTTAGACAAATTACAGAGGCAGTAAACATAAAAGAATTACAACCAAAATTAAATAGAAAATATGAGTGGAACAGCAACATCACAACTTACAATTAAGGACAAAATGAAAACACACACACACATAGAACAAAAAACCAACCAACAACATGTAAATAAATAAACAAATAGATAAATGAACACAAACACACACAGACACCCGGATGTGGCGCATGCGCAAACTGAGCACACAACACACACACAGAAACAAAATGGCGTAGGACAGAAGAAAGGAAAGGCACAGAAACAAAGAAAGGAATCCCCAGTCACTGAAGAGGTCACAGAGTGTGTGACGAAAGGACTATGACTATATATAAACAACTATCTGGTTGTGGAACCAACCAACCAACCAGAAATTTATAAATTTGTAGAATTGTAAATTTATAAATTTATAAATATATAATAAATTGAAGTGGAAGCAACTGGTTGTTGTGTTTCTTATTGGCAACATGACCCTCCCAAAGTATAACAATATCGGTTTCAACACACGATTTCAGATAAAGAATCTCGCTAAACAAATTCAGAAACGAAATATATATATATATATATGTGTATATGTATATATATATATATATATATATGTATAGATATATTTATTAAAATAACAGATTAAAGTTTAAGCAAAGAATCGCTGCTTTCACCCTTAACGGGATCTTCTGAAACTAACAAAGTCAATCTGTAAACGCAGAACTGGATATTTAAAAAAACGTTGCAACCGGAGGAAGACAGGAAGACGATACTTTGGTTCATGGTGACGTTCGCTGGCAAAGAACGGGAAAAAACGAATAATACGTCATTAATAGGAGCGGTGTAAAACAAATATACGTACGAGAAGGTATACATACCTTCACAAAATATACGGGTAATATATACTTACCTATGCAAAAAGTAAAGGAATAAACAAAACATATACTTAGCTCCCACATCAAGACGTAAATATCCACGTATAGATCGTGCTATCCGTTAGGGTAAAACGTAGGGCTGTAATACAGGAAAGTTTTGTGCAATTTATGTTTACAAGCCGAAATTGCCTCAGATTTTTTGTTTAAGATGTGGTCTGTGGCGTAGAGTATTTCCAGGGCCTCAGCGGCGCAGAGGTCACATGGTCTTTTATTTCCGTTATACGATCTAGCCCTAGCTAGGATCTCCCAGTGTAACTTATATTGGGTGTGGTTGTCTTTTAGACTCCAGATATAAGCTGAAAGTGACGTCATATTCCTTCTTAGAGGGTAACGAAAAGAATGGGTATGCATGTAAGGACGCTGCTTGAAACTATTGGCGGTTAACCCTATGTAGGCCCTACGGGACGTGGGTGTTACAACCTTACATTTGTAGACAATGTTACTAGAGAGGCATTTCCTGGATAGGGGACAATCAGCCCGATTCCTACAATTACAGTTAGTACTAACTACAGGGTTGCACGTGTTCCTACGGCTAGGTATTTTAGCTAAATTTGAAGCTGTGATGTTATGTGCAAGGTTAGGACTCGTTGAGTAAGAAATTTTAATAGTGTTTCTATTAAAAATGTTACTATATTTATGTGTAGGGGGAAAATGCTTCGTAATAATGGAAAGAAAGTTCTTAGCTAATGGTGTGGCCACCTCCATATTATATGGTGGGTTAAACCACAAATGCGACGGGATCTATTTCTTGTAGGTCTATTCTCGTACTCTGTATATGCTACCTTATCGACAAATCCACTTCGAGCAAGAGCTTCATTGTAATAAGTGGAATGGTCGTTGAAAATGCGCTCGTTGGTGGAAAGACGGGAAAGCCTCAACGAAACGTTTTTTTACCAGGTTCTTGGTTATGCTGGCAGGATGGTTGGAATGCTTACTTATGTAATTAAGCGTATCATTCGGCTTTCTATACGGGTAATGCCACCCATTCAATAAATTGAGGGTAACGTTAGAATTTTAGTCTACGACTTCTGCTATACCATTTACGTGGTTTTGTCTTTGCACGCTATTGTTCTCCACGCTCCACATATGACTTATTATCTTCGTTTTTTCGTTCATTGCCAGAGAACGTCTCTATGCACCACTTAGAGAACATTAGTCTACGACCTCTTTTATACCATAAACGTGGTTCTGTCCTTGCACGTAATTGTTTTTCACCGCTCCTATTAATGACGTATTATTCGTTTTTTCCCGTTCTTTGCCAGCGAACGTCACCATGAACTAAAGTATCGTCTTCCTGTCTTCCTCCGGTTGCAACGTTTTTTTGAAATATCCAGTTCTGCGTTTACAGATTGACTTTGTTAGTTTCAGAAGATCCCGTTAAGGGTGAAAGCAGCGATTCTTTGCTTAAACTTTAATCTGTTATTTTAATAAATATTTGCTCTTCGGTTCTTATATATTTGATATATATTTTCCTTATCGAGCCCTCTCTGGATTTTAGTCTTCAATTTTATTATTATTACTATGTATAGATATATA
>OZ024747.1:38345294-38347794 GCA_964016885.1 Eledone cirrhosa | reverse complement strand
CTGATAATCTATATAAACTTTATCACTGTATCTACATCCAACGCTTGAACAAGACCATACTTTCTAAATGATATCAATGATGAGGCTAAACACATAAGTAGATAAAAAAAATGCAATGATTGACTAGAAGGGAGTCTTACATTTCTCTTAAGGTTCACAACGATTAATTTAAAATTAACCCGACCTGCAAACTCGAACTCCGCCAAATCTGAATTAGGTCTAAGTAAAGTTACCCTTAGGAACATTAAGATGATTAGAAAACAGTGAAACCTTAATCAGTGAGAAAATAATCAAGTGGTTTAACTTTCTCAGACACTCTAATAAAGCTAGCTTTACGCAGTTTTATATAATTTGTATCCTTCGATCTCCAAGAAGTTACTCAATAAGGCATTGGATTTCGCAAGTAATTTCACTAATATATATTATCAATATATATGATTTAGATCGCTTAGTAATTCTCTCTTTTGAAACACAATCTTTTTTAATTATACAATAGCTTGGGGGAAACAATTCCTTGTAACTATGGGGATCATTCAGCAGTGCAGTGCTGATGTTTGCGATTTGGTTGGCCTATTTATCTTAAACACGCTCCGTAAGAAATTCCCAAATCTCTGAGGGTCTATACCGTGATGATGGTGTCTGTGTATGTGTGAATATGTGTTTGAGAGTGAGTGTGTGTGTGTGAATGTATGCGTGTATCAGTGTGTGTATGTGTGAATGTGTGTGAGCGTATGTGTGTGAGTGTGCGTGTGAGTGTGTGAGTGTACGTACGAGCGTATCTGTCAGTGCATGATATGTGAGTATCTGTGTAAATGTAAGTGTGAGCGTATTTGTATGTGTGAGTGAAAGGGTTTGTGTATGTGTGTGCATATGTGCATATATAAGTGCGTGTGCGTATGTGTGTGTGTTCGTATCTATCTATGCATGTTTGTATATATGTAGTAATTTGTCGGACAAAACTGTCGACAGCCATTGATATACACGAGTTCATGAGCCTATAGCTCTTCAGTGCAGTATTTTGGCTTCTAGACATCTTGAAGTCTTATTGGTGACTTTTTTCTATTGCATGATTTAATTCATCATTCTCCTATTAAACAAACAATTGTTTTGACTAATATCCGTACGATAAAAACTGAAACAACCGCAATTTATGTGTTCATAAATAGTCATAATAATGGCTAAATAACAAAATTTCCTAGGAGAAATGTTTAAATTATATATTATCGATTTGACGTGGACATTAGCAGTGAGTAAATTGTGTTAACACCCGGAAGAGAGATTCCATGCTAGTGATTTTTAGTTGTTTTTTAACGAATTATGCTTTTTCGGTAATGGGTGAAATCTTTGCATACTACTGATATTCCATCCTAGTTGTACATGTATATGCGCATATAATACGTTTGATACAAAGTCTTGTCACATTCTAGCGAATGAATTGAAGACATTTTTTTTCGAATACTAACTAGAATATAAACTTTTGATTTCTTTTGTTCTAATAATTTTCTTCTTTTTTTTTTAGATTAATTTAATGTTATATTGTTTAATATTATACAATTTGGCCCTTCTAGTAGAAGTGCTAATGAGACACATACAAAAAAGGGTTTCTCAAAAACAGACACGGCAAGGAATATTCATTCTGTCTATAGAAATCAAGCTCCAACTGTCCGAATATACCAACGATGGTTTAAACAATTTCTATCACAAAACCTTTCCCACGTTGATTCCCTTCGATCTCGAGATTTTACAGAACCTGGTGGAAGAAAAATCTAAGCAAACTGCACGAGAATTTGTAAGAGAGTTCAATACATGCCACGGGACTCTTGTAAACACACTGCACGAACTGGAAAAAGCATCTAATCTTGGCCAGTGGATGCCTCATAATATGACTGCTATTCAACTCGATCAAAGTGTTGCCATTTGCTCTTTTTAAAGCGTAGACTTGCTAATGGGCAGAATAGTAACCAGTGATGAAATGTGGGTACTGTACAATAGTATCCAAAATATACATACATACACACATACATATATGCATGTTTGTGTATGTATGTACGTGTGTATACGTGTGTGTGCCCGAAGTGATGCCTGTTTCTATTTCATGGCGAGAATAAACGTACATTTAATTTTAAAAAACATGACATATGATTACGAACACATTAATTGCCACAATTTATTGGTATTCTTATATGACTTTGTAAAGGCGTGTGGCTGAGTGGTTAGCGAATTGTATTCGCAATCGTGAGGTTGCGAGTTCGATTCCAGAACCGAGCGATGCGTTATGTCTTTGAGCAAGACACTTTATTTCAGGTTGCTCCTTCTACCTGTAGTTGCGACTGATATATAGTATTAGCAATTGGAAAGAGTAATGGAAACATTGTGTCCTCGGTCCGATTTGACGAAAGTCGATCATTCCTTTTCTTATATGACTATGTCTAAAGATGTTCAAGGAATATATGCAATTTACAGTTCACTAGTAATCTCCTTGAAATAAGATAATATATCA
>OZ024747.1:38317794-38342794 GCA_964016885.1 Eledone cirrhosa | reverse complement strand
GTAGACGCGAACACTAAAGTGAAGACAGCGAGTTAGGTTTTTACATATACCTCCGTTCTTTCGATGATCAAATGCAGAAGATGACGCATTACTGCACCCACTTGTGCAATTCTTGCACATCACTTGTGAAACCAGCACTAGGAACACTTGACATTTTCTACCTGCTTCAGTGTAACTTTACCCACTGCAGTAATCTTAATTCCTACTACGGAACACACGGTGGAAAAAGTATTCGTTGCATGTTGGAGATCCCATTCCGATGAGATACGTAATACCATGTCGTCAGTAAATTTCACCCGACTGATCCTACAACGTCTTGTATGTTAACACTTTCATTTCGGTTGCGCAAAGATTATCAACAGGGGAGGTGATATTATGTACCCTTTTCTGAGTCCGACACTCACATTGAATAGGTTCGCAACCGAAATGAAAGTGTTAACATACACGACGTTGTAGGATCAGTCGGGTGAAATTTACTGACGACATGGTATTACGTATCTCATCGGAATGGGATCTCCAACATGCAACGAATACTTTTTCCACCGTGTGTTCCGTAGTACGAATTAAGATTACTGCAGTGGGTAGAGTTACACTGAAGCAGGTAGAAAATTTCAAGTGTTCCTAGTGCTGGTTTCACAAGTGATGTGCAAGAATTGCACAAGTGGGTGCAGTAATGCGTCATCTTCTGCATTTGATCATCGAAAGAACGGAGGTATATGTAAAAACCTAACTCGCTGTCTTCACTTTAGTGTTCGCGTCTACCTTTAATTATGGCCGAAACTCTTGGGTAATAACTCACGAATACAATGCACCGAAATGTGGTTCCTTTGCGGAGTATTTAGAGAAACGTTACTCAATATGGTACGTAGCTCGGAGATCAGGGTTTCACTCAATGTACAGCCACCTCTTCTTTAAATCGAGAGATTACAGTTAACCTTTTACATTTATTAGCAATAATTACAGAAATCTATAAAAACAAAGCTTCCTAGTGATATTGAATCAAATCATATATCTTGTCAAACTAACATGTTACTGAATCAAACTATGTTGTGCATTATATGATGATGAGAAGGATATCAAAGCGACAGATTAATCGTGTGTTTATATCAATATTTGAATGTATATAGTCGATAAGTGAGTGTGTCTTTAAACCAATAAAGCACCCCTTTTATCGGTTTATGTTTTCCATTTCTATCGATAAATTTAAGTATATCGTATATGACAAGATGATTTATGACCAAAAATTCTAATCAAGATTTAACTCATATTGGGAACGAACCACAACTCCAGGTGTCGAATGATTTCGGGTGAATTAACTACAAATAATTCCGAAATTATGGCGGAAAAATACGGAAAGATAATCTACATTTCAAATTTATATTTATATACTACACAGCATTGTATTTCTATGTTTAGAAAGCCTCTAATTCCAAATGTGATAGTTAAATTGTGTAAATATCCATGAGTTCTTTTAGCGGACACAGTCCCATTTCTACTAGATATATTACTATAATTAAAACAGAAGCTTTCCCCAACACGTTCATTGAACTGCGTACATATTATACATAAACACAAGACACTCTTATGTTTATTGTTAAATCTATTCAACGTCAATAGAAGCCATATAACTATATAAATATGAAGTGAACGTTTAGAGGCTCCTTCACTAGAATTTCTTATTGACCAGTTCTCATACCATTTCGTATTTGACAGACCTCAATAAACTTTTATTCTTTTTCTTTATCTCTCTTTGTTACTCTATATCCTCCTCCTCCGTTTTTCTCTCTTCTGTCTTTCTTGGTTGATATATCACAAGGTCATCCTTACACTGAACTTACCATTTTCCTTCTATCAAGCACCTTCACATGATCTTTCATTCTCTCACATTACTTGATATATCTCATTATTCACATTTATGGCTCAAGGAGTGATTGCTGTTGTGTAATCCCAGGACAGTTCTGACGGTGAAAATCTAAGATCGAATTCTAAGTGTGATAACTTGTTATTTTTGTCGATGCGGTTATCCATAGAAAAACCTGACCGAACAGATCTTGGATCAAAAGGATATCTACGACCAGGTTTTTGACTTTATTTTGAATATGCATGAACGATTCTTTATCCATTTGCCTGTGCCATTTTATATTTTCTTTAAAACGTTTTCCTTTTTGTATTTTTTCTCATACTGTGAGCTCAAATATATAACCCTGAAAGATCCTACTCGAAACCGTTGATTCATATAGATGTAGCAAACAACACCTCTCATAAACACCTTGACCTCTTTAAGAAATATACGCTCACTCAATAATGTATTCTTAGATGCACTATGCCTAGAAATATGAATAGATTGGCAGAGATTGAACGTTTTTGACAAAATATCTCATTGGCCAAACCTAATTTGTAGCTAAGTAATCACAGTGGACCTCTGCAAAGATGCATATGGTAGTAAATTAAAGGTGAGATATTAATATGAAAGTACTAAATTTATAACAAACTAAAATTGAATTAAAATTGAACTCTACCTTCACTGAACATCCAGAATTAATATATAGACAGTAAGGTATCACGTAAAATGTTGAATCATGTAGTGCGAAGAATAAAAAAAAACGAGATATACACCAAACAGAAAATGAAGCACTTTTATATGAAACAGTGGTATTGTTCGTATAATGAATACACATGAATACACACGACAAGGCACGTATATGTTAATTCATCTTCATTTCCCTTGCGCTGATCACATTATTATGATTTTTTTTTAAATTCAATAGATGGATTGTAACACATTACTCAGTATACACATACATATATATATACATATTCATATATATATATATATATATATATATATATATATATATAATATATATAATTATTGATATATATTATATATAATATATATAATTATTGAGTACGTGTGTGAATGTGCGCATGTGTGTGCGCATAAGTGAGCGAAAGATCGCACGTATATGTGTGTATTTGTATTTCCATGCAGACGCACATATACTTATGTGTGAAGTATATGTTTACGTACTATTACGTATATGCATGATATGGTGTATGCGTCAGTTTCTGTGTATATATATATATATATATATATATATATATATATATATATATGAAAATGTGTGAGATCCTTAGTAGTAGTTAGGTATATTTGAAAAAAAAAAGAAAAGAATGACTTCACTTGTAGTTCTAAATAATTTGATTTAAATTTATAATATTATGAGTTGGTAGAGCTAGTAAGTTCTTTGTTAACTTCGATGGGAAGAATTTTAAAGATTCCTGGTTAACTTTTTTGGAGAACTTTCTCGCATTCTCCGGTGGCGGTGGCGATTGTCAAACTGAGATCAGGTTGTGTTGTGATGTGTGACTCGGTATATAAGAGAGATTTGGATGTGTCTGGGGTGTATATATATGTTATTGTTAGAATATTGACTGACGACACGATATTAAATATTTGAGGGTCGGACGCCATGCCTCCCTTTACGGACTGAGTTCAAATCCCGCCGAGGTTAACTTTGCCTTTCATTCTTACGGGGTCGATAAAATAATGTACCAGTAATACACTGAGTTAATTGCTGGCCTTGTGCCAAAAAGTAGAAACAATTATTTAAATAAGCTAATCCTGGGCTTTCTTAATAATTCGAGGCCTCCTCTGTTGCAAATATTTGAACCCAGGGCTTCTGCTTGAGAATACCTTCCTCTATCGTTCCTATCTGTGTTGAAATACCCAAGAGTGTCACGGTCACAGATCTTTGTTTTCTAGACAGTAAAGAAAATGATTTCTGGTGAGAAAGAAGACATTTTGTTCAATAAGTATTGCAAATGAACTAAAATTATTTTCAAATGCATTTAACGATGTCTTCTTATTCGATATATATATAATCTATTTGACATTTAAATTATGAACTATAGAATCCATATTGAACGCATAACTGTAATAGTGCAATAGATACTCGACTGCTATAAATATAATATAAGGTACAAACATTTCAACAGAAATCCGCGTTCTACTTAAATAATAGGTGTTCATTAATAACGTCCGACTTTTTATAACTACTATTCCAGCGTGGGCATTGTTGGACATACTACTAACTTATATATAATCGCTAGCAATTTTCTACTAAGATAATAACATTTACATTCTACCCACAATCATCGAATGTTGATTCAGTTTAATGGTTGATTTTTTTAAATACTATGACATTATAACCACACATAGTAATATGTGCATGTGTGGAGTAGGCAACGCATTCCAATTGCCAATTAGAAATACCTATTTCGGCACCTTTCGACTATCACTTCTTTCAATAATTGTTTCTACTTTTGGCACAAGGCCAGCAATTACCCAGTGCATTACTGGTATTTTATTTTATCGACCCCGTAAGGATGAAAGGCAAAGTAAACCTCGGTGGGATTTGAACTCAGATCATAAAGGGGCGTAGCTCTATGCTGCAAAGCAGGGTGTCCGACTCTCTACCGATACTTCTTTCAATAATGCCTATCAGTCAGGAAAAGTTCAGATTTATCGAGACTATTTTAGAACGCTTTCCGCTCCGTTATCACAGCAGCAACCACACCATAACTGGTGCATTTGTATACGATTCCAACCATGCTATAACTGTTTCCCTTTACAGCAGGAATGGGGCTTACAATTGAATAACCTCTTTCTTGCTATTCACATAACTATTCCGAACCATTTTCTTTTTCCCCTCTCCAGTTCATATATCATAGCACTATCATTTCAATGCCAGCCATGTAAGAAAATGTGGATCTATCTATAAGTTTTAACGGGAAGTGTCGTACAAAGTCAACCTAATTAGTGACAATTTGTTTAGTATTTCATATTTTAAGTATTTTCTCTCATGTGCTTGCTCAATATGGCCTTTTCAAAATACGCCGAACTTAGCAATCAAGACGCATTCCTTTTTCAAGACGACTAAAAATGAGAATCAGTAATAGCTGGGGGTTAAACCCTGCGATAGATAGGTGTTCTGTCCAGAAGAGAATCTTGTTCTCTCAGTCGCTTCACGCCACGGAAACGAGGATAAGCACCGACCTGTCTTGCTGGTCTATTTTGGTCAAGCAATAATTTTTGCGAACCTAAAAGCATTGTGAGTAGGGGATTCGTGTGATTTTCAGTTTTTTTCGTTCTTTCCTTACATGCATCTTTCGTCATTCACTCGTCTATTTTTTTATCTATTTTTTCTGAATTCCTACCATACCGTATGTTTTTTTTTCATTCTCCATAATACGCCATGCCGTTAGCAACAGATCTCTCAAGACTTCGTTTGATTATTCGATGTTGAAATTTCCATTTCCCTTAGAGAAAGAAATTTTTAACTCGGAGCACGCGCCTGACAAGAGAACATTTTTCAAATATTTGAATTGTATTTTTAAAAAATAAAATACGTTTTTTCAATGAGTGGGTCGTCAATTTTTTTAAGGTGTCGTAGTATTGGATAAAGCAAAATTTATTAGCAACCACAGATGTGTTAAGTTGGCTATGAAACTGTATTTATTTCCGTGTGTATGTGTGCCAGTGCGCCTGCTTCTCAAGGTAGGGCCATATCAGATCATTCGAGATACCAAATATTTGAAGGGCGTATAGAATAATTCGATACAATATATATGAAGAATGTATTGTTAATGTATTTGATGTACGGTATATGAAGTTTATTGGTCTGGTCAAACTTATAGCTACTACTGGTATAATATAATCCAGTACAACCTGCTTCATTGTTGAGTGGTCGGTGACCCCCCCCCCCCCTCCGACCTCGGTCAGGTGAGAAGGATAACTGGAACCCCAGCAGCACTAACATCAAGAGCTGTAAAATGGGTGAATGAATTCCTCAGAGTCAAGGGCCATCCACCCCAACTTTACAGACATTTCATCTCGCACTACATTAGCAATATGCCCTGTATTATTTTAAAAGCCGACACAATTTGAGAAAGATTTGGTTTCTGTTCCAAGTATGTCAAGCAACTACAAACACGTGTGCCCTCTTTGTGTAATGGTAATGCAGTTACTCGGCAAACGATGGCTAAGATATATAAAATTTAAATTTACAATGAAATACTTAGAAATAAATTCTTTGTAAACATTATAAAACGATTTATATTTAATCACCTATATAATAAATACATAAATACTTTCGATTGAATATACATTTCACGCCATTTCAGTAAGGATTGTAGAAAAAACAACCTAAACATTATATAGACATATACCACTGTTTTCTGTATATGATTCTTATGTTAGAACTCTTATCAGTGAAAATAATTGTTCTGGCTTAGGCACAATGCCAATGCTTTGAGGCCGGAATAGAGCAGATTATGTTGTTGAATGTTATTTGTTTTATTGATCCAAAACCGCGAAAGAATTGAAGCTCAAAATGTAAATTGATGTAACTCTATACTAAACGTCATTGTGAAGAAGCATTACTGATTTTACCAAAAGCTTGTCTTTAAAAATTAGTCAATTATTATAAACAAGCAAACGAACTAAGAGTCTGATTTCAGAATGCATTAGTATTCAGAAATAACCGACATTTTTTCTATAAGAAAATCGTTTCCTTGAAAAAATATGCAAATGAGTCGAGTCATGTTTCTTTGAAGGAATTAATAATATACTTAAAGATTCTTAAAAATCTAGGATTTAAGGAACTGTGAACTTTTCTAGATTATCATACACAGTACATCCTCAGTAGTATAATGGTAAGTATCGCGGTTTGTCTCGCAAAAGACCTGGGTTCGATTCCCCGCTGCGGAGGTGTAAATCGTTTAGCCAGGTGGTGCTATTAAGCTTGACGTGGCCTGTGGCTATAATGGCCAAAATATATCAAGGTTATTAAAGTTGTCTTCTTCGTCCACTTATTACTCAAGGGATCGTGGGAACAGAGTCATCAGAAACTGTTTTCATCGGTTCATATCTGACGCAACTGTCACTAATTGGGATCAACCAAACTCATGGAAGTCACCGAAACCCTTACTCGTGGATTGACCAGCTGGATTTACCTACAACGTTTGTCTAGTGATTCTTTCATTAGACATTCTAGATATATCCGTTGTATCGGAGCTGTGATCTTTCGATTTAGAGAAGTAGAGACACTACCTGCATTGACCTCTGAGATACGTACCTTATCAAGTAACTTTACAATAAAGACCATTTCGAGGAACCCCATTTTGATGGATTGTATTCACTATCGTATTCTTTGGATCATTACACAAGATATATGGTTATAGGTATAGTTTGGCACGAGCGTTGAATTGAAGATAGTGAGTTTTGCACTTATACCAACCAACCATCTTCTGATGACCGAAAGCTGACTCGGGCGTATTACATCTCCTGAATGTATTGCAATTGTTTCACCTCATGTCTTTCATCACTTGTGAAAATGGTCCCGAGACAAATTGCTACCTTAGGGTCATCGCCGTGGCACTCGGCATATCTTGGGGCTTTAAATCCAGATTGAGTTCACCATTCACCAACTCGGACACATTGGCATATGTTTTACAAATCTAAAATACAAAATGCTGATGGATTTTAATCTTGATCTAAAGTGTATTTTCTTAATATTTATAACGTAAGAGACAAAATTTACGGACGCAAACTTCAATTAACGAAGTTCAATCGAATGCCGGGGCATTATTATTGAGTTCGATAAAATAAAGTACCAGTAATGCACAGGGTCATTGCTGGCCTTGTGTCAAATGTAGAAACAATTATTATTGAGTTTATTCTGATGAAGATTACTGTCAAGGAATTGAAAAGTCTAATTCATAAAGACAGGTTGACACGAATAGAAATAATATAGTTAGAGCTGCACAGCCATGGTCAATATGTTGTGATTGATTTTTCATCAAATTTATCTTTTGATTCCGAGCCATTCTTCAACTTCAGAGATATTCCTTTTCAAGAACATTTGCAACTGACAATACAAATGGATTCCTTTCTACTGTAAATCCAATTCTCCCATGCTGTGTTGAGGAAAATATCGGCAAGATTCCTTTTCTACTGTTATATAAAATCTGCAGATCTTCAATGTTGTGTATTTTGGAAGCACTTGGTTTTCGTAACCAGAAGTTTGACATAATGACAGTTTCTCTAAGATTGCAACAGTTCTATACTAACCTTTTTCCTGATACTGAAAGCTTTAAAGTAATCAATGAATTTTATAATGTTTATATGTTTTTTTCTTAGAAATTAAAATTTAGATAATACAACTGCATTAAAATATTAACAAACTAAAGTACATATCTGTCAACCTCTAAAGACGCAAACGGAGATAAATGAGACAAAATAGGGAGATTTTACATAATGAAAGCTATACCCATTTTCACAAGAGAAGACATCTCTCACCCACCCAAAAGTGGGTGGGGATCTCCCCGTCGGACGGGGAGAGTTGACAGGCGTGGCACAGCGTATGATCTATTTCTCGTTATTCTTTCGGGCAAATTATTTTATTTTACGATGTAACCCATAAAATACTTTGATCACATCTCAATGTTCAATACTAAATTTCATTTCGAAAGCAAATAATTAGCCATTAAAGAAATATATTTCACCAATTAATCAGATGGTAAACCGCAGAAGTGGAGATTTGGATTTTCAACAAGGAAGAAATTTCCAGCATCCGTGTTTACACTTCAAGTTCAAATCAGCGACTGGCCAGCACGTGTAGTATTTACTAGAAATACACACATCATACTAACTTCATCCCAGTGGCGTGAATAGGGTTATCGACAACTAGAAACAGCAGTCAAGTCCTTTCAACAGAGTTAGCTCTACAATTCAGGAGCCGTATTTATATATCTATATCCAAAATTAAGATAAATCAAATGAATTGGATATATATATATATATATATATATATATATATATATATATATATATATAACTGAAGTTGCTGCTGAGAGTAGCAGGTTCGCAATCAATTGTTGAAGGTGGCGACGAAGCACTCAATGAGTGAGAAATCAACAAATTCATCGTCAGAGTAATCAACATAAGTTAAGTAATGTGACAATGAAAAATTCGACCAGAGCTCTGTTGCCACCTTAAACTACAACAACGAAAATACAGTCTGGTTAAAGTCGAACCTGGATCTGATCGATATATATTAGATATCAACTGATAAATAACTTCGATGGGTTTCTGGTAAATCCAGAAGCTACACTCAAAGTTGGGTAGCATACAAGTCAGTAATATATCCTAAGATGGAACCAGCATTTCCCTTCATCAACAGACATTTCGTTCCAGTATCCACTCTGCACAGCTTAAGAGACCAAACTGCCAACGACTATACCAGTAAATTTGGCAGTGGGGTCACATGTTCTTTCTTAAGAAAAGAGGAAGTTCACATCTGCATTTTGGCGATTACATTCAAAATTGTAAGCGAAGGAATTTATTCACAACCTCGAAGTAAGATCTCGACTAGGTTTTCAAACAAACAATAAATAATGAATTCATTTTTGAATTTATTTTGCGAGATTTCTTATCTGAGAACGTGTTGAAACATATATTGTTATATTTTGGGAGGGTCATGTTGCCAATAAAAACATAAGCACCTCATGGTTTTCACTTTAATTCATTATAAATTTCCGGTTGATTGGTTCGATAACCGGAGGTTTTTCATATATTGTCAAAGCTCTTTCGGCACACATACTGTGACCTCCTCAGTGACTAGGATTTTATTTTGTGTGTCTCTCCTTTGTTCTGTCCTACACCTTCTTGGTTTTGTGTGTTGTGTGTCGTGTGCTTAGTTTGCGCATGCGTTACATCCGGGTGCGTGTGTGTGTTTTTTTTTTCTTTATGTGTTTATTTATTTGTCACTAGTTGGTTGGTTGTTCTATCTGTGTGTGTATGATTTGTTTTGTTAGTTTAGTTTTTGTGTGTGTCTGTATGTCTTCATTTTGTCCTTAATTACTAGTTGTGATGTTGCTATTCCACTCATGTTTTCTATTTAATTTTAGTTGGAGTTCGTTTATAATGGTTGCCTCTGTGATTTGTCTGAGCATTGCATCTTTTCTGTGTGTGGATATAATTTTTATCTCTATGTTCTCTAATGTACCCCTATGTTCTATGTTGGCATGTTGGTGGAGTACTGATGAGTTTTTCCCATCCTGGAGTTCTCACCGATGTTCACTTATCCTTTGCACTATCCTACGGGGTGTTTCACCTATGTATGTCATGTTCTTATTCCTACACTGTCCCTCAGTACATCTTATGCTATATACCACGTTCCTAGTTTTGAAGTTAATTTGCGAGCTTAGCTTACAGACTATGCATTCGCTCTCAGAACAGGAGGATCTTTGAATTGGGTATATTTGCTGATTAGTATTTTTATGGGAATACCTGGTCTTTCAACTATCTTAATATTTAATTTGAGCTTGTCTAGGGCCCTTCTACATATATAAGCTACTTCGCCTCTAGGGGTTGTATTGGCGAATATTACACTCTGGTATTTATTGCTATTATACCATGAGTTTATTTCATTTGCCTTATTTCTAATCCTTTCGATTGTGTTCCAAAATGTGCTCCTATACATGGGGAAAGTTCCATTTGCATCATTTTCTACAATGTTTGCACATTTGATTTTAGCTCCTTTATATACCCTGATCTTATCTCTCTGATTGTAGCCAGATAACTGCATGCGGGGATGGAGTATTGTATGTATCTCCCTAATTATTTGGAGTTGCACATGCAGGACACGTTACTCATCACTTTTACTAAGTTCGCAATCAGTATGTTGACTTTATGTGATCCAAAACTGCTGAGTTTCGGTGAAGGTCATGGGATTTGCATAAGGCGAATGGAGGATGTGCGTTCTATTACTAATAGTTTCCATCCAGAGTTATGTGTCTAGTACAGGTAATTTATGGTTGGGTGGGGTGTTTAGTTGGTTAGTCTATAGTGACTTTATTATTCTAGTGGATGGAGTTAGCTATTTGCTGGATACTTTCCATGGTGTTCTTCTCTAATTCCTGATTGTTCTCCTGTGGGGATGTTTTTACTACGATATTTAAGACATCTATATAGCCGGAGTACATAGACAGGGTTATAAAATTGTCGTCTAATTGTTCCTTAAGTCTTTTGTCCCACCATACCATAAAGAAGTTAGCTATGTCACCTGCAATGCTGACGCCTCAATGAATATGTTGATTTTGATGTGGTACGAAACCGCTGAGTTTCGGTGGATCAGGTATTTCCAGGTCATGGGTTTGGCATAGAGTGAATGGAGGATTTGCGTTATTTTACAATGAGTGACAATATATGAGAATTTGACAATATATAAACAACCTTCCGGTTATTGAACCAACCAACCGGAAATTTATAATAAATTGAAGTGAAAACCGTTGGGGCCTGTGTTTTTATTGGCAGCATGTCCCTCCCAAAGTATAACAATAAATAATTGACTAACCAATTAATCAAATAATTGATTAATTATAAAGGCTAGGAGAAAACAATGATAATAATGAATATAACCGAAGTTGCCGCTGCGAGTAGCAGGTTTGGAATCGATATTTGGAGGCTGCCACGAAGCACTCAATGAGAGAGAAATCAATTCTCACAGTAATCAACATCAGTTAGGTAATTTGATACAATGAAATAGGTGACCACATGTGTGTTGTCACCGGAAACTATAACGAAAATACAGACAGGTTAAAATCAAACCTGGACCTGATTGAACGTTATTAAATTCTGTATATAAGTAAAATGATACGTTTTTGTTTCAATAAACACATCCATAGGTAATGTTGGTATATGTAATGATTTCATAAAACATCAAAATTAGATCAATCAGAAGCTCAAGAAGGAAAGCTCATGCGTTCGCCCGATCTGCTAAAGATAGCGAAAACCTTATAGAATCATATCTCACTGTCTTAAAAGTGGAAATATATATTGTTTTGAAATCCTAGATTCACCAAATCGTGAGATGCACCAGGGCAGAAGACCATTGACGATGTGTTTTTTATCAGAGCTGACTTCACGCACAATAGGCTAGCACCTTACATTATAACTTCCTTCTATCAACTATTCCCAATGAAATACTAACCTTCATTATTTCGCCCATTACACCCACTGTATTAATATTTCCACGATCCAACATCTTTAGAAGAGTCAGACAGTCTCATAATGTGGTGGGATTGGTTCGTGTGTTGAGTTCTTGAACAAAACACTTCATTTCCTTCTGCTCCAGTATACTCAGTTCAAAGTATCTAATCACATACAATGCTTGCCTTGCTTTTTATTTTTATTAATATGACAAACGCGAATTAATTTGATAAGATCTTGCAAAGATCAATAAGAACGTTGCTGCCGCTACTGTTGTTGCTTATCTGGGGTTTCCATGGAGTTAAGTAGACAACATATGAATCGCCTTATTAAAATGTATGTTATGGAAGTATCCAGGTAGAATAAAGCAGAAATTGGGTAACAAATGGAGAAGATTATAAAGTCAAATTAATTATATTTTTGGATGAAAAGATTGATGCTTCAAAGGGATGTTATTGTCAAGATAAAAATAGAGGAGAAGAAAGAAAATATTTGAAGGAAAAAACAGGATATTGGGTCACTGATAAAATATGCTGTAATGGCAAAGAAAATGTGTTTTTTTCAGTAGAAAGGGGCGGCTATCTAGTACGGAAACAGGTAATAAGCTAGATATGGGGAGGAAGATAAAGTGGATTATACATAAATCATATATCTATATGTGGAGTCGATGGGAGAGCAAGATTGAGCAAATTCGTGTGCAAAAGTATGTATGTGTGTATGTATACAATAATAGGGAAGAAATGGATGATGATTAAAGTAAGGCTTGATGTTAAATGGATACTGTAGTGTATAGTTGTGGTGGATAGATGGGGAAATATGTGTTAGGGAAAAAGGGGTGAGATTCATGTATGAACTGTGTTAGTCCTAGAGTAGTGTAAATAAAAGCAAGTCGATTATTGTTGTTAATAAGGGATAGCTGTGTTTATATGGAAGATTAACTACACTTTATTACAGAAATGAGAATGGAAATGACCAAGGAGTTTTATAAGCCCACGCATATCAAAAGATTTTCCCTAAAACTACCAGACAAGCTCTGAATATGTTCACTTTATATCAACAGTAAAACCATAAAGTTGGCATTTGCATTAGTCATTTCCCGGTATACAGATAAAGCATCACATGACATGGAAGGAAAACCTTTGTGACTAGGGTATTGACCTTTCAGACGTTGGGACATGTACTCACCGCGGAGTCTGATTAGGTTCCACAGGATAGTGTGTAGACATGTGGACCAAAAGGCTGCTTATATTCTGGTGGCGACTGAATATTGGGACAGAGTGTGCGAGAATGTAGACTAATATTGAAAGATATGACAGTTTCCTACGTCAGTGAACCGGAGACATTTGGTGGCAGGATGTAGGTATGTATTTATGGACAGGTAACACCTGATGTAGTCGTAGGGACGCCACTTTGAAATACAGCGTACCTTGAGCATTTTAAAACTGGTAGAGCCCACCCCTCTCCAAGCCGGCATGCAACTGATTTCTTCTGATGAAAGAGAAATAGATATCAGAATGAGATATAGAGCGAGAATGAATCACATTATTGGACTGGTGCATTTTTTTTTACCAAACGTTAAACGATGTGAAGCAAGGTTGATTTCGGCAGCATTTGAACACAGAGACCCAGACAGCCGCAACGAATACTGGCTGTGTCAGACAAGGAGGGGATGGGCTCCACCAGAATGCTTTAAAATGCCTTAGAAACGCCGTATGCTAATACGGTGCCCCTATGATTCTCTCGCTGTTACGGGACCATGCATGTATATTTGGTTTTGCTTTTGTGTATACATACCAGTATGGCTTTTTATGTCTCTAATTGTGTGTATCGATATATTGATATATTATACTCTAAGGGATTGGAAGTACTGGGAAACTATACTATAGTTGAAATGTGTAGAACGTGGTACATATATATGTGAGTGTAGAATTATATTTGTATGAAACACTTTAGTGTGAATTTTCATGTGAATGTACGTGTGTATATTTAGTAATGTTTGTAATTCATGCACTTGATTCTGTATGCTTCACACATATAACAGTTTCAGCATGCCATTACATTAACTGTTATATTCTGTACGTGTGTGTTTAAGATAGATGCATCTATTCATGTGTATAATTTTATGTGTGTATATATATATATATATATATATATATATATATATATATATATATATATATATACATTCTGTCTACTTTATCAAACATACACAACGTCTATTTCCGGTTTTGTAAACAGGTATTGAAATAAAATTCTCCTGCGTGGATTTTTCGTGCTCCATTCGTGCATTCTTCGTAAGAATTCCAGGGAAGAATTCAAAAGATTTTGGTGTATATTTATATATTTTCTCCTTTTATTTTACAACAACTATAAGTTTCTCTGTGCGTATAATACATACACATGCGCATATATATGTGTATATATATATATGTATATATATATATATATATCAACAAATTGATTTAAATTCTCTACTACATATATATATATATATATATATATATATATCGAGAGAGAGGGAGAGAGAGATGTGTATAGGTGTGTGAGAGTGCTGGCATATGTATTCTCGTTTACAAGGGAAATATCTACAATTACAAACTAAGTAGGCAGCACATGTCGAGTAGATATGTTTTGTTTAAATTTATGAGACGAGCCAATATATGTATATATATGTGTACGTATATATATATATATATATATATATATATATATATATATATATATATATATATATATATATATATATATATATATATATAAAGGGCGCAACGTTATATCTATGTATCTATCTAAAAAGAAAGACTAAGAATTATAGAGAGAGATCGCTAAATCGCCTATTGTTTCTCCTTCTCGGGTGAGTTTTACCAACAGGTCACGGGGGTAGCCATGGGTACAAGAATGGGCCCGAACTATGCCAACCTTTTTGTTGGCCATGTTGAGGCCCAAATCTTTGCCCAGTACACCAGCCCCACGCCCGAACTGTACGGTCGTTACATTGACGAGTGTATCGGAGCCACGACCCTCACCCGAGAACAGCTCGACTCCTTTCTCTCCTTCTTCTGCTCCTTCCACCCCTCCCTCCACTTCACCACCTCTATCTCCACCACCCACGTCCACTTCTTAGACATCTCCGTCGCCTTCGACCCCTCCCTCCACTCCCTCGTCACCTCCGCCTTCTTCAAACCCACCGACACCCACTCTTACCTCGACTTCACCTCTTCCCACCCCACCCACACTAAACACTCCATTCCCTACCCCCAACTTCTCAGGATCCGCCGCCTCTGTAGCCGTGATGCTGACTTTAAGTCCCAGGCCCTTTCCCTAGTCAGCCATTTCATCCGCAGAGGTTACCCCCCCTCTCTCGTCCACACCGCTCTCACCCGCGCCCGTGCTGTCCTCCGCTCCACCACCCTCACCCCACGCCACCGCACACCCACCCACCGTCTCCCCTTCCCCATCACCTACCACCCCTCCACCTACCCCTCCACCGAACAATCCGCCGCCTCTTCCGACGCCTCCAGTCCGACCCCTCCACCTCCCACATCTTCCCAACCCCACCACTCCCCTCCTTCAAACGCGCACGCAATCTCCGCACCCTCCTCGTCCACAGCTCCCTACCCCCCAACCCACGCTCTGTTTGCCCCCCCCCCCCGGTTCCTTTCCCTGTTCTAGGCCCCGCTGCAACACCTGTCCCCACATCACCAACACCACCACCTTCCAGGGTCCCAACGGCCACTCTCTCTCGGTCCGGCATGCCTTCCGCTGCACCTCCTCGAACCTAGTATACTGACTTCGCTGCACGGAGTGTAGCGCGACTTATGTCGAATAGACGGGACGTCGCCTGGCGGACCGAGTCACGGAGCACCTCCGGGATATTCGTCTCGGGGGCAGTTCCCCCATCGCCCGCCACTTTGGTGGCCCTGGACATTCCGCACGCCATCTCACAGTATGTGGCCTACTCCAGTGCCACGAAACACCCGACAATCGCCTTACGGTCGAACAACGAACTATCTTCATCTTACAGACCCGGCCTGAACTCCCCACCCTTATTCCTTTAGCCTTCGACCCCCCCCCCCCCTCCCCCCCTCCCCCACACTTATCCCCCACTAACACCACTAACACACCCCTCCTTTCACCGCCCACCCCACAACTAACAATACTAAGACCTCCACTCCACCCCTCATCTGACCACCCTTCCCCAACTAACATACTAACATCCCTTCCCTCCCCTCTTCTCCCCCCTCCTTATCACACTCACACACCCACCGGCACATATATACATGCGCTCACACTAAACACACACCCTACTACCACCACTAACCCTCACCCCCACACCTCCATCCCACCACCCCGCAACTAACCTCACTAACACCCCCTAACCCCAAGCACACGAACACACGCACCCACTTACACCACCCACCCCACACGCAACTAACATCACTAACACCCCCCAACCTCACGCACACGTACCCACACACCCTCGTACACCACCAACTCTACACACCCTACCACCACTAACCCCCACTCACACCTGCATTCAACCCCTCCCCACCTCCCGTATACTAACACCCACTAACCCCTCTTCATCAAACTACACACACACCAGTACACCACACTCCCTCCATAGAACCACACACCCTTCTCCCCCCGCTCCACCCACACCCTCTCCACACTCACTCATCCCACTAACACCCCTACTAATACACACACACACACCCTCCTCACTCCAACTTTCACACCTACGCATCCTCGCCCCTTTACCATTCCACCGACTGCTGCTATGCCCTCTGACCACCTCCCAGCACAAACAGACCACAGCACTCCCACTGCTGACCACTTCCTGTTGCGCGCGCACCCCACATCTCTCCTCTTCCGACCATCGCTTCATGGAATACCCACACGCAGAAATTGACCAACAACCAATCCACTAAACATCTTCGGAAGTTACCAACTTTTCAACCATCCTCTTACGTAATCACCTATATAACTCACCCACACACACACGCCAAAAAAATGTTTTTTCTCCACACGCCACCTACACCCACAACACGCTTAAACTCCACACACACGTGCTTTCCACCACATATTTACACCCTCAGCCTCCTGATTCCTCTCCCCCCCCCCACACACACCTCTTTCTGAACCTCCCCCAACCCTTACTTTCACATACACACACACACACACACACGCACACCTACACACACACACCACCTTCAGCCCTCCCCGCTCGGACACCCCGTCTCCCTCTCCCCACTCCACACACCCCACACCCTTCCACCACATGTTTACCCCCCTTTTAATTTCAGTTTATTTTGATCATGCCTTTATTTTTAAATTTATCTCATTCCTTGTATTTTGATCATGCTTTATTTTTATGTTTGTTTATTTTTTATTTTTTCATTCGCACCGTTTCCTTTCGATATATGTCTCTCCACCACTCCCCTACACACCCTTTGAACTCTGTTCCCACACACTTCCCACCTGAGGAAGGGCTTATGCCCGAAACGTCGTCCCCCAGCAACACCCCACTCTCCAGAGCGTGAAATTAATAAACATTCGTTGTACTGCCTCTCTGTTTTGTCCCTGTTCAAATTTTTCCATTATATATATATATATATATATATATATATATATATAAGTATTAACACAACAGTTAGTTCACCATACCGAGAAAAATTGTTTCACCTTATGCCATAAGGTGAAACAATTGTTCTCGGTATGGTGAACTAACTGTTGTGTTAATACTTCTACCAAACCCATCCCATAGACTGAGTGCTCTACCACTACGGACATTACCTTCCAGTGTTATACCTCTCTCTCTCTCTCTGTATATGTATATATATATATATATATATATATTAGAAAGTGAGGTTTTTTTTACAAAATGAAAAATAACCGAGGTGTCCTACACGAGTGAAAGTATCAGGAAAAAAGATGAAATCGAAAATGCAACTGGAATCTTTTTTTTTTTAAATATATAGAATATATAGAATATATAAAATATATAAAAATATATAGAGCCAAATAAATATATATATTTTTTGAAAAATAAGGCTCCAGTTGCATTTTCGATTTCATCTTTTTTCCTTATATATATATATATATATATATATATGAAAGCATATACGATATGTTTATGTATAATGGTTTCTGCTTTAGGTACAAGGTCAGCAGTATTGGGGCAGAAGGAAGTCGATTAAAATTGAACTCAGTACGTGACTCGTACTTTATTGCATAAACCCGTAAGGTTGAAGGCAAATATAACGGCAGGATTTGAACTCTACGCGTAAAGGGCCGGAACTCTATGCATAAAGCAGGATGTCCGATACTCTACCGATACTGCCAATCCACTGCCTTATATTGTTGAATAATAAACATAGCAGAGTCATGCTATAAATGTTGTTCATGTATAAACTATGACCAAATAAATTCATACCGAGTCTCTCCTATGTTTATGCTTTCATATGCTACCTCTGTTACATACATATATATATATATATATATATATATATATATATATATCAACTAGAAATAGATTGACATATATATATATAAAATAAATAAATGGAACAATGACAGGGAATAATTTGTAAAGGATGTAAGCACACATAGCTAGGTAGGTAACTAATTAAAGTTTAACTAGAACTTCAAATATAGATACCTTTTAAAATGATTAATCTACTTTGTATATATTTCTTTAAGTGAGAAATATATTTCACTAATTAATCAGTAAATCACAGCGGTCAAATCTCGGATGGTCACCAAAGGAATAGAAAATAAGTATCTGCGTTTACAAAGCAAATGCAAATCTGAGAATGACTCGAACCACGTGTTGCATTAAAAAAAAATAGACACATCGCACAGCGTCATCCCAGTGGCGTGAATAGGATTATCGACAGCTAGAAATAGCAGCCGAGTCTATTCAACTAAGTTAGCTCAAAAATCAAGGGGCCCTATATATATCCAAAATTAAATTAAGGGTTGTCATGTCTGAGAGACATGCACCATATCCACTGTAGAATAAGCTCAAAGATTCCAATTAATGGATCCGAGCATTTTATATCAACTAGAAATAGATTTGACTACTGTGATTTACTGATTAATTGATGAAATACATTTCTTACTTATAGAAATATATACAAAGGAGATTAATCATTTTAAAAGGTATCTATATTTGAAGTTCTAGTTAAACTTTAATTAGTTACCTACCTAGCTATGTGTGCTTACATCCTTTACAAATTATTTCCTGTGATTGTTCCATGTATTTATTTTATATATATATATGTTAATCTATTTCTAGTGGATCTAATGCTCGGATCTATTAATTGGAATCTTTGAGTTTATTCTACGGTGGATATGGTGCATGTCTCTCAGACATGACAACCCTTAATTTTTGGATATATATATAGAGATATTTAAAATAACAGAATAAAGTTTAAACAAAGAATCGCTGCTTTCACCCTTAACGATTCTTTGCTTAAACTTTATTCTGTTATTTTAATAAATAGTTGCTCTATGGTTCTTATATATTTGATATATATTTATCCTTATCGAGCCCTCTTTGGATTTTTTACTCTTCAAATTTATTATTATTACTATATATATATAGAGAGAGATAGATATATAGATAGATAGATAGATAGATAGATAGATAGATAGATAGATAGATAGATAGATAGATAGATAGATAGATAGATACATACATATTCACGGGTGTGTATGATTGTGTATAGAAGATTATATTAATAAAAGGAATTCCAACTTTGTCTGATCTACTCGTTTTATTTACAATCCTTTAACATTTATAATGGTATTAGAATGAAATAGTATGGTAGAATATTAAATATTGTGTGTTAATTGAACAAGTACTTTCATGCTTTCGCAATCTTCAGGTTCATAATGTTGAAAATTGCAAACTTGACTGTCAACACACATTATGAACCTGAAGATTGCGAAAGCATGAAAGTACTTGTTCAATTAACACTCAATATTTAATATTCTACCATACTATTTCATTCTAATACCATTATAAATTTTAATGGATTGTAAATAAAACGAGGAGTAAATCAGACAAAGTTGGAATTCCTTTTTATTAATATATATATATATATATATATATATATATATATTAGAAAGTGAGGTTTTTTTTACAAAATGAAAAATAACCGAGGTGTCCTACACGAGTGGAAGTATAACGAAAAAGGGATGAAATCGAAAATGCAACTGAAGTCTTATTTTTTTTAAAATATATATATTTATTTGGTTCCTTTACCGGTTTCGCAGTTCTTCTGCTTTTCAAAAGGTGGGTTGAGATGGAGGGTCTGTGGTTTTTGTCTGTGAGAAAAGCCACAGACCCTCCATCTCAACCCACCTTTTGAAAAGCAGAAGAACTGCGAAACCGGTAAAGGAACCAAATAAATATATATATTTTAAAAAAAATAAGACTTCAGTTGCATTTTCGATTTCATCCCTTTTTCTTTATATATATATCTATATATATCTATATATATATATATATATATATATATATATATATATATATATATATATATATATATACGCTGATCCGAAGGAGAATAGAGTGCTCAACCGGCATACCACCTATGGACGCATTCAGGAATTTGCCCAATATAGAATTGTTCGTCTTTTTCTTGATTTAATACTTTAAAACGAGTGTCCGGCAAACCATATTGTTATAGTTATTATTTTTTTCACCTTAGTTTCACCCTTACAATTAGAACACATGTATCTTTATATTTGTGTCTATCTCTCTTGTATATTCAATATATATATATGTATATATATATATATGTGTATATATATATATATATATATATATATATATATATATATATATATATATATATATATATGTATATATATATATGTATGTATATATATATGTATATATATATATGTATGTATATATATATATGTATATATATGTATGTATATATATATATATATATATATATATATATATATATATATATATATATATATATATATATATATATATATATATGTATATATATATATGCAAAAGTTCTATTTAAAATTGTTGGGATACAACCAGTAAATATTTTTATAACTGACATAAAGCACTCGACAAGTATTTGGAGTAGATATACGATATTAATAAATGGAAACTATATTTATAAAACCATATTTATTTCATTATACATATTTCAGGGATACCAAATTAAATTATGGTATGCTTTTTTTCTTTTTAAACTTCCTTCCTAAATATAAACATAGATATAATAAACTACTTTAAAATGTCTATACTTACAATATCTTAAATAAAATATACGTAGGATAAATTTCTATATTAAATATAAGGATATCTGTAGAATCCTTGGTTTTTTAAATCTTTTAAATTTTAGAATTTTAAAAAATTCTTAAATTCTTTTTGAAATTTTTTGAAACTTTAGATCTTTAAATTTTTAAATTTTTAAATTATATTGATATAGTATTTATTTAACTTTTATTTTATTTTATTTTTATTTTTATTTATTTTTATTAGTTTTGCTTTAATTCTGATAGCTTCTCATAATTCTCATAAGTCTACCCTTTCAATATCTTGATTGAAATTTAAGTAGGATAATTTTCTATACTAAATATATGAAACATATTATTTTAACTTAAGATACTCTATAGTGTTTTAAAGATATTTAATGCTTTCACATTTCTAGAATTCGTTTGTCCTTTTGACTATATTGATATAGTTGTATTTCCAAAATATAATCCTTTGGTATTTTAAATTCATATTGGTATAATTATATTTCCAAAGTATAATCCTTAGTAATATATTTATATTTGATTATCTCTATACAAAAGTATATGTGTGTATTAACATGCATATAAAAGTGTTATAGGTTTTTTTATGATTGTATATATGTCTGTATGTATACATGAGCGATGCCTGATGACGCACGCAGATATTTATTTATACATATATAGGTGTATATGTATATATTTGTGTGTATGTATATGTGTGGGTAAAAGTTATGTTGCATAACCACACAGTTTGGATTGCAGAAATGTTAAATGCATGAATGGTAATCATATATATGAAGTCATGAATGTTAATCGTATATATATACTGTGAACTTTTTATAACACAAGGAATGTATAGCAGTGATTAAGAGAAATCGTCTGCGCTTTATATATCTATATTTTCAGGACGTGCGTGTATATATATATATATATATATATATATATATATATATATATATATATATATATATATATATATATATATATATTTGTGTGTCTTTGCCTGAGATACTGACTACTATAGCAATGTGTACATTTTGGAGATTAAACCCAAATTTTGGTATATTGATCTCAAGGTTTAAACTAAACATATAGTCATTATTAAACAATGTTTAATTTCTCATATTATATATCTATGTCCCATTCATGAATATTAATATTTATATTTTTATTATTCATTTCATATGAATTGTTAACTTAACTTAACATGACATGACGTAAAGTTTTCATAATCTCCCCCTCTCTCTATATATAACATTTCTCTCTCTTGAGTTTTTCTATCTGTCTGTTGACTTAATATCTCTCTGTTGCTTTCCTCTGTTTTTCTTATTTCTTCCTTTTTCTTCTTTCTTCCTTTCCTCCTGTCTTTACTTATCTCTTTCTTTTTTTCTCCATGCATCTTTCTCTCTCCGATATTTCTCCACGTTTTTTTGTTTTTTTTTATTTCGCTCCGTCTTTTTCTTTCTCTCCGTCTTTTTCTAATTGTCCTTAACACTATGACTTATTAAAGTAATATAAACAAATCACTATCCGGATGACTTCCAAAAACAATGGTTGTATTTTAATAGGGTAGGTCAAAGCTTATTTGTAAAACTGTTATATATTGTATTTTGTCTGATGAAGGCATACCATAATTTAATTTGGTATCCCTGAAATATGTATAATGAAATAAATATGGTTTTATAAATATAGTTTCCATTTATTAATATCGTACATGTATATATATATATATGTATATATATATAAATGTATATATATATATATGTATATATATTTATATATGTATATATATATATATATATATGTATATATATATATTTATATATATATATATATTTAATACTTTAAATCGAGTGTCCAGCAAGCCATATTGTTATAGTTATTATTTCTTTCTCCTTAGTTTCACCCTTACAAATAGAACACATGCATCTTTATATTTGTGTCTATCTCTCTTGTATATTCAATATATATATATGTATATATATATATATATATATATATATATATATATATATATATATATATATATATATTAAAATAACAGATTAAAGTTTAAGCAAAGAATCGCTGCTTTAACCCTTAACGGGATCTTCTGAAACTAGAGGCCAATCTCTCGGTCGTTAATTACCTCGACGTTACACTCAATTTATTGAGTGGGTTGTATTACCCGTATAGAAAGCCAAATGATACGCTTAATTACATAAGTAAGTATTCCAACCATCCTGCCAGCATAGCCAAGAACCTGGTACGAAACGTTTCGTTGAGGCTTTCCCGTCTTTCCACCAACGAGCGTATTTTCAACGACCATTCCACTTATTACAATGAGGCTCTTGCTCGAAGTGGATTTGTCGATAAGGTAGCATATATAGAGTACGAAAATAGACCTAGAAGTAATATGTTGAATTTGTTGCTATAACCCACCATATAATATGGAGGTGGCCACACCATTAGCTAAGATCTTTCTTTCCCTTATTACGAAGCATTTTCCCCCTACACATAAATATAGTAACATTTTTAATAGAAATACTATTAAAATGTCTTACTCTACGACTCCTAACCTTGCACATAACATCACAGCTTCACATTTAGCTAAACTACCTAGCCGTAGGAACACGTGCAACCCTGTAGTTAGTACTAACTGTAATTGTAGGAATCGGGCTGATTGCCCCCTATCCGGGAAATGCCTCTCTAGCAACATTGTCTACAAATGTAAGGTTGTAACACCCACGTCCCGTAGGGCCTACATAGGGTTAACCGCCAATAGTTTCAAGCAGCGTCTTTACATGCATACACATTCTTTTCGTTACCCTCTAGGAAGGAATATGATGTCACTTTCAGCTTATATCTGGAGTCTAAAAGACAACCACACCCAATATAAGTTACACTGGGAGATCCTAGCTAGGGCTAGATCGTATAACGGAAATAAAAGACCGTGTGACCTCTGCGCCGCTGAGGCCCTGGAAATAATCTACGCCACAGACCACATCTTAAAAAAAGAATCTGAGGCAATTTCGGCTTGTAAACATAAATTGCACAAAGCTTTCCTGTATTACAGCCCCACGTTATACCCTAACGGATAGGACGATCTATACGTGGATATTTTACGTCTTGATGTGGGAGCTAAGTATATGTTTTGTTTATACCTTTACTTATTTGCATAGGTAAGTATATATTACCCGTATGTTTTGTGAAGGTACGTATACCTTCTCGTACGTATATTTTATTGTTATGGCGTATAATTTTATATATTCTGGTATATATGGTTTGGCTATGTGTATACGGGAGTTTTGCGTCTGTGTGAGTATGTAGGTTCGTAAGTTTGGTGGGTGTGTGTATATGTGTACTTCATGTTTTGGTTGACTTACGTCTCCGAACATTCGTGTATTTATATGTAGGTATGTGTGTGCGCTTGTTATATACGTATTTATTTATTTATATACGTTTATATAATTATTTATTTATTTGTATACACGCATACACACACACACATATTTATATGTGCGGGGTTTTGTATACCTATGGTAAGTTTTTGCGTATGCTTGTGTATGTACGTATTTGTTTGCGTGTATGTATTTATTTATTTCTATTACTTCTGTATTGTATTTATTTACGTTGTTCTTAACTCTGTAGCGGAGATTCATTTAGTCTCCTAGTTAGAATTTTAGT
>OZ024747.1:38300294-38312794 GCA_964016885.1 Eledone cirrhosa | reverse complement strand
TATAGGATGAAGTTGAAAGGATTTAAGATTAACATTATAAAATTTAAGAGTTAGAAAATTGAGAATTGAACAATTAGAAAATTGAAAATTAAACAGTTTAAAACTTTTTAAAGGTTTTGGGTTGCGAGGTTTAGTTAAAGAGAGAGTCTTTTATGAAGAAACTTTAATCTATAGGTTATCCTAGTGGGATGTAGAGTAAAGGATATGTCCCTGTTTAGCAGTCATACAGCCTGTGGCGACTGTAGACTATAGAATGCTAGGAAAAATTGATTTCCATATCTTTCGCTAGGCAATCTCACTCGGAGTGGCTGACATGCGGTTGAGATGGCCTGCGTAAGCCTGTAGTCGCCGTATGCTGTTTGACTGCTAAACAAGGACATAATCTTTACTCTATAATACAATTTAAGTTTCTTCATAAAATACTCTTTCTTTGCTTAAACCTCGCAACCAAAACCTTAAACATTATAAACTGTTTAACTTTCAATTTTCTAATTTCTTTAATTTTATAATGTTAATATTAAATATTAAATTTTTTAACTTCATCCTATAAATCTAAACAAAAATGTAACGTTCCAATCTTCTGCTCACACATTATAACATGCAGACCCCCACTATATATACCTCTGTTAAGATACGGGTCCCTTAGAATACATTTTTATCGCGCCATTCCTGGCCTGACTGTAATTTGACATTAGTATCGACTTTTCTTCCTCTTTCTTCCTCTTTATTTCTGTCTTTATTCTTGTAGTTCGACATTAACCCTGACTTCTTCTTCTTCTTCTTCTTCTTCTTCTTCTTCTTCTTCTTCTTCTTCTTCTTCTTCTCCTTCTTCTTCTTCTTCTTCTTCTTCCTTTCCTCCCCCCTTCTTTCTGTCTATTTTCTTGTGGCATGATATTAACGCTGACTTATCTTCCCCTCCCTTTCTGTTTTTCTTCTATTTGAGCGGTAGTAGCATACTATAAGCTTTAGCCCCCTCACTTGAGGGCGACCAGCAAAAGTGGAAGATGTTAGATGTCGGTCGTCCTCCGGTCTTTGATTTTCAACCCCATGGATTTTATCTATTACATTCATTTATTATATATCGAATACCTGATGATATCACCGGATTCATACGGAATCCGGTCGTTGAAATGATCATAGTATAATAAACCTTTCAAGGATTTACACAAGTCCAGCCTCCTGTCATTTTATTATAATAATATCATATATATATATATATATAAAGATATATATAACGAAGGAATTGTGGTAAGGAACCAGATGGACCATAACGCACCAAAGTACTCAATACTTAGTGTAGTAGAGTGGGTAATAGGAACAAGTATGACCCCGCCGTTAGAGCTCAAGCCGTTTCGACGGCTATTTCTAGACTGTTCAGAAATAGCCGTCAAAACGGCTTGAGCTCTGCTGTCGAGGTCATACTTGTTCCTATTTCCCACTCTACTACACTAAGTTTTGAGTACTCTGGTGCGTTATGGTCCATCTGGTTCCTTACCACAATTACTTTCTTATATATATATATATGGATGTATATATAATGTATTTTGCAATACACATTATACTTAATTAAAAGCATTTTGAAGACCGTAAGCTATTGTTTTAAAGTAGTGAGAAATTCACTCACTTTGATCTCAGCAAACAGGGGAGATAAGCCGACAAGACTTGTTTCGCTTTGGTTGAAGCTTATCAAGGCCAACTACCCCACCTGTTTACTGAGATCATTGATGTTATATTCTTATAGAAATCTAGTAAATAATCAGGAGCTGATTATGCAGAGCGGTTGTTGGTCAGGCAGAAATTAAAAATTAGAATTGGGGCTCTGAAATAGCAATATATATATGGATGTATATATAATGTATTTTGCAATACACTTTATGCTTAATTAAAAGCATCTTGAAGACCGTAAGCTATTGTTTTAAAGTAGTGACAAATTCACTCACTTTGATCTCAGCAAACAGGGGAGATAAGCCGACAAGACTTGTTTCGCTTTGGTTGAAGCTTATCAAGGCCAACTACCCCACCTGTTTACTGAGATCGCAGAGGCAAAAGAACACAATACTTGCTGAAGAAGGAAATCCTTTGTTCTGTCGTCAAAAACCATGAACTTGCAAACCCCTGCAAGCGGAATTTGTCGATCTTGAATTTGCAGAAACCTAGCGCTGATGTTGTGTGCTCTATGTGATGTATATCGTGTGCTATACCATATGCATTATATATTTTGCATTCTGTCTCACCGTTTTGTCCAGGTCAGTCTAAAAAGTTTTCCTGAGTCCTGTATTTTCGTTGCTCTGGTGATGCGGCTGGACTGCCGATCGCTATATTTGATTTGCTAAGCTGTCTAAACGTATTGTTATTACTCTGGGGTACTTTCTCCCATCCGAGTGATTAAGCTACATTCCGAATTTGCTTTCGTTAGCTTGGCCGCGAACTAAAGCTTCGTTAATGCTGTACTAAAATTTGTATTTTACTCCTAGAATTAACGATTAACTGATTAATTTAATTAGACGATTCTATTGATTGATTAATTGTTTATGTTTGTTTGATAACTTCTGGTTGAGTGCTTAATTCAGTTTGTCTAAAGGAATTCATTCCTTTGTCTCAAATTGGAATTCACCGCCAAGCGGGGGTTACCTCCCTTGGATATATGTGTGTGTGAAGGCGTGTGGCTGAGTGGTTAGAGAATTGGATTCACAATATTGAGGTTGTGAGTTCGATTCCAGGACCGGGCGATGCGTTGTGTCCTTCGGCAAGACACTTTATTTCACGTTGCTCCTTCTACCTGGAGTTGCGACCGATAGATAGTACTAACAACTGGAAGTGTGTGTGTGTGTGTGTCAGTGTCAGTGTGTGTGCGTGTGTGTGTGTGTGTGTATATATGGGATAACAAGTTATCGTTATAGGTAATCCAGTTAGAGGTTGTGAGTACTCTGTATTGTGGATAGTTTTAACGTACAGCTTTGTTTGACTCTATATGATGTTTCCATAGTTAGGTAGCGATATCACGAGAATTCCTATGCAGGTTATACTTGGAGTAATAATAGTGAAAGATTGAAGAATAACATGGTCGTCTGTACGACAAGGGGTCTTATTTCAGGTATTAACAATTCTTTCATTGATCAGGTGAGTCTAAAGGCCGCTAGTCACGCGGAGTTGCGTCACTCGACCTTATATAAAGTATTTCACTCTGATCAAATAATCAGAATACTAGAGATTTCACACATGGCAATGGTATATATAGATGCAACGTAGAATCAAAACAATAACATCAATAATGAAATATAATGATAAAGAGGTACAGAAGTTACAGATGTAAAGATAAGTAAAAAAAAAGTTTAAAAAATATCAGTACAGAATACGATTGTTGATAATAGTGGTGGTAGTAAGTGTATGTATAAAGATGTGAGGGTGGAGATAATGCTAACAGGAAAAGCAACATAAGGTATATATATACATACGTGGTGGTCAAATCTCAGAGGGTTATAAGTAGAGAATAAAGGTATAACAAATAATTGTTTCTACTTTTGGTGTGTGTGTTGTGTGCTCAGTCTGCGCATGCGTCACATCCGGGTGTCTGTGTGTGTTTGTTTCTTTATTTGTTTATTTACATGTTACTGGTTGGTTGTTTGTTCTATGTATGTGTGTTTTCATTTTGTCCTTAATTGTAAGTTGTGATGTTGCTGTTCCACTCATATTTTCTATTTAATTTTGGTTGTAATTCTTTTATGTTTATTGACTCTGTGATTTGTCTAAACATTGCGTCTTTTCTGTGTGTAGATTCTATTTTTATTTCTATGTTCTCTAATTTACTTATGTTCTATTTTAGCATGTTGGTAGAGTACAGATGATTCTTTACTATCTTGAAGGTCTCGCCAGTGTTCATTTATCCGTTCCCCTACACTACGAGCTGTCTCACCTATGTACACTATATTTTTGTCTCTACATTGTCCTTCAGTACATCTTATGCTATACACTACACTTCTAGTTTTACAGTTAATATGGGGGCTTATTTTACAGGTTATACATTTCTTATCTATACAGGGGGGGGTCTTTGGAAAGGGTATGTCTTGCTAATAAGTGTTTTTACGTAGGTACCGGGTATTTCTACTATCTTAATATTGAGTTTATGTTTATCTAGGGCCCTTCTAAATTTGTAAGCTAATTCGCCTCTAGGGGTTGTATCGATTAACATTACACTCTGGTATTTATTGCTATCATACCATGAGTTTATTCTATTAGTCTTATTCCTAGTTCTTTCTATTCTATTCCAAAATTTGCTCCTATACAAGGGGCAGGTCCCATTTGTGTCATTATTTACCATTTTTTCCCATTTGGTTCTGGCTCCTCTATACACTCTGATTCTATCTCTCTGAATGTAACCAGAAAACTGCATACGGTGGATGAAGTGTTGTATGTGTCTCTCTAGTTCTTCGGGGTTGCACATGCGGGACACGTTTCTCATCCCCCGTACCAAATCCGCAATCAGTATGTTGATTTTGGTATGGTCCGAAGCAGCCGAGTTTCGGTGGATCAGATGTTTGGAAGTCATGGGTTTGGCATAATGGGAATGGAGGATTTGTCTTTTGTTATTAATAGTATCTAACCAGAGTTCTGTGTCTAGTACAGGTAATCGATGGTTGGGGTGTTTACTTGGGTAGTCTATAGTAACTCTAATACTCTGGTGGATGGAGTTAGCTATTTGCTGGATGCTTTCCATTGTGTTTTTCTCTAGTTCCTGACTGTTCTCTAGTGGGGGTGTCTTAACTACGATGTTTATATCGTCAACGTAGCGAGAGTATATTATCAGGGTTAAGGGGTCTTCTAATTGTTCTTTAAGTTTAAGTTTAAGTTTACTGTCCCACCATACCATGAATAAGTTAGCTATGTCGCCCGCAATGCTAACGCCACAACACACATAACACACACACAGAAACAAAATGGCGTAGGACAGAACAAAGGAGAGGCACAAAAAAAAAAAAAAGAGTCCCCAGTCACTGAAGAGATCACAAAATGTGTGACGAAAGAACTTTGACAATATATAAACAACTATCTGGTTGTGGAACCAACCAACCAACCATAAATTTATAAATTCCTAAATTTATAAATTTATTATAATAAATTGAAGTGAAAGCAACTGGTGCGTGTGTTTCTTATTGGCAACATGACCCTCCCAAAGTGTAACAATATCGGTTTCAACACACGATTTCAGATAAAGAATCTTGCTAAACAAATTCAGAAACAATATATATATATATATTTACGAAATCTCCCCGAGTTCAACTTAAGTAAATACTATTTTCTTTTCGAAATATACATTTACAGTGTGTAGCTAATATGTATTCAATAAACAGTCACTTCTGTTCTCCGATTCGTATTCCAAACTACCCCGCTTGGCAATTCATAAAAAAAGAGCAATTAAGAATGAATTTAACTGGTTCAATTTGGAAAGGACTGAATGTCATAATTTCACATTTTGTCTTTTAGATAGAAACCGTTCTTGATAATTAAAAGGATTAATTTTCTCTCGTTGTTTTCAGTTTTATTTTCAAGGCAGTGAAGATGACTAACACGAAATCTAAAAATTGTATTACTTTCGATAGCCCCATAGATTCCGATGGGGAGTTATTTCCATTCCATCCCTTCTAGATAGAAAAAATAATTACCATGCGTGTATCTAACTAAATTACTTATATTATATCTTACTGCTGCAACACATTATACTTCAATTATTTAAATGGTTTCACTCATTGGAGTATGGTATCTCCCTCAAGGGATTTTACTTGATTATATTTGTTCAAGTAGGTTATTTTCCTGCTCATTTTATCGAGCTCATATGGGCTAGAAATTTAAAATAAACTTGTATATTAAGAGTTATAATAGACAATAATTGTTTCTACTTTAGGCACAAGGCCAGCAAATACCCAGTACATTACTGGTACTTTATTTTATCGACCCCGTAAGGATGAAAGGCAAAGTGAACCTCGGTGGGATTTGAACTCAGACGGTAAAGGGACGTAACTATGCTGGAAAACATGGCGTCCGACTCTCTACCGATCCTGCCAATCCACCGCCCTTATAATAGACAATAATATGGCACAGTAAGGTATTTATTTTCGACATACTTATAACCCCAGCATAAGCCGTTACACACCTGAAAATACGCGCGCGCATACTTATTTCTTATATAAATCCCACTAATCCAGATGTTTTGAGTACTTATTCATTTAATGTTTTCCTGCAATAAATATACTGGCATTAAAGCATTTAAAACAAACACAGACTTTCATGTAAAATTTGCGCATAGAAAGGAGTGCATTTATTTTTAATATAAATTATTCATATATACTATTTCTTGTTAGAGGAAGTTCGAGACAGAGGTGAAATGTATTCACCGATGTTAAAAATCAAATTCCATTTACAATATTGAGCCAACCTACTTAGAAAGAGTTGCCAAATCGAAAGAATTCCTAAATTTGATTCTAAGTATTACTTAATTATTCACGCTGAAATATGGGTTCCATGAAAAACAATTGTATTTCCTAAAAGCTGTGAGTGAATTCATATTTCGTTATGAATTTCCATAATTTATAACATTTGCAATTTAATTTCATATTCCATCTTGAATTGCGATAAATAAGATATATTTTATCTAAGAGTGTATGTACATAAAATTCGATGTTTGCCATTTGTGAGTAAATTCTTTTACAGTTTTCACGTGAAAGTAAAGTTCCAAATCTCTAAAGGCTTTTTATGTACAACTTAAATGTTCTGAACATGGTACTTCTAAATTTACCATCCAACCAACGAAATATATATATATAGTTATGTAATATTTCATAACTATTAAGCTCTGTTACCAACATAGAGCACTCTTTTTTCCTGGACTTTTCCGACGGAATTACTTCACATATATATATATATATATATATATATATTGACAGTGGTATTTAGGGTTATCGTGTTTGAGCTCTACTGACGAACGATTCCAACCGTGACTAATCCCACTGAAAGGTTTCGTGAAATAGTCTTTTTAAGACTATATACACCATTTGTAGCTTTTCCAAATTGAAGGATAAGTATTTAAAGTTAAGACTCTATTGGCTTTTTCCCTGGATTTCACAAAATCTGTGGATAAAATCTCTGTCTTAATTTTTTTTTAATTGACTTTGAATTATTTTACCACATCTTACGTTAATTTTTTTCCATTTTGACGTTATAGTCACTTATATATTATGAAATACTGTTGGCTTCTTGCTCACATTGATTTCTATATTTTCATTTATATATATATATATATATATATATACAAAACTAAATGAAGGGTGTCATCCCCGAGAGACATGCACCATATCCACTGTAGAATATGCTCAAAGATTCCAATGAATAGATCCGAGCATTTTATATCAACTAGAAATTGATTGACATATATATATCTAAAATAAACATATAAAACGTTGACAGGGAATAATTTGTGAAGTGTGTAAGCACACACAGATAGCTAGGTAACGAATGAAAGTTTAACTAGAACCTCAATTATAGATACCTTTTAAAATTATTAATCTTCCGCTGGTACGATGTGTGTATTTAAAAAAATGCAACACGTGCTACGGGTCATTCGCATATTTGCATTTGCTGTGTAAACACAGATAGTTATATCTTTGCCCTTGTTGAAAATACGGAATTTGACTACTGTGATTTACTTATTAATGGTGAAATATATTTCTTTAATGAAATATATACAAGGAAGATTAATCATTTTAAAAGATATCTATATTTGAAGTTCTAGTCAAACTTTAATTAGTTACCTACCTAGCTGTGTGTGCTTACACACTTTGAAAATTATCCCCTGTGATTGTTTCATGCGTTTATTTTAGATACGTATATCTGTCAATCAATTATTACTAACATCTACCGTCCCCCTATCACACGCGCACTCACACACTCAACACGCACACACCAACCAGTACATAGATACACTCACTCACACTATTCACACACCCTACTACCACCACTAACCCCCACCCACACATCCACATCCGACCACCCTACCACTAATAACACTAAACATCCCCAACCCACATTCCCCCACCACACATACACAAACACACACCAGCATACATACACTCACCCACACCCACGTACAGACCGATACACCACCCGCTCCACACCCACACTACCACCACTAACCCCCACTCACACACCCGCATCCCCCCTCAATAATATTAACACCCACTCTACCACACACACACTCATGCCCAAACACGCACACACACCAGTACATTGAACTCACTGATACTGTCCCCAACATCTTCTCTCTCTCTCTCCCCGCACTACCAACACCCCACACCCACACATCCCACTAACACCTCCACTAATATATACACCAACCCCCCACACACCACCTTCTACCCTCCCCGCTTGGACCCCCTGTCACCCTGTGCCCTCTACTATCTCCTCCCACACACGCCTAACATCCTTTCACCAGTTGTTTCATTTTAATTTGTTTACCCTCTTTTTAATGTTTGTCCTCCCCAATTCACCCCCCCCCCCTGTTAGTGTCTTTCCACCACTCCCCCTCACAGCCTCGGAACTCTTTTCCTGCCCACATTTCTTCTGATGAAGGGCTTATTCCCGAAACGTCACCCCCCCACACACACACACTCTCAAGCGTGAACTCAATACTAACACTTTGTACTGCACTCTTCGCTTTGACTGTAATTTGTTGTTGTCCTTACTTTTCAATGATAATCTGCCTCTGTAGCATTATGTCCGCGGTGGATTGGCAGTATTGGTAGAGGGCCGGACGCCATGCTTTGACGTATAGAGTTACGGCACTTGACATTCTGAGTTTCATCCTTACGGGGTCGATAAAATGAAGTACAAGTAATGCACTGGGTAATTGCTGGCCTTGTGCCTAACGTAGAAACAATTATGTCCGCTATAATTGAAGAAAGAAGCTTGTTCTAAAAGTCCATTAGTTATCAAAACTCTCTTTGGATTTGGGTAACACTCGATTCGGTTTACATTAAGCTTTCAAATTAGATTTTCGGCGATAATGTTAAACGATTGCCCACGCAACCAATTGTTTGGCTTCAGTAGTGTTGTATATTTTTATATACAGGGGAAAATTTACTTTTCCTCATAGTACTTTAATTTAATGGATATAATGTAATTTGTGATTTAATACGGAACTTTGACGTTATACAACTATGATGCATTTATTACAAATTTCAACTATACTTAAAACAAATGACATTCAAATGCTTATTCTTGCTGCTCACCGCTTCTAGGGTTTTGATAGAATGTTGCCTCCGTTGAGATTTGTAATTTGTATTAACTTTGATATCGACATTGTATTAGAGGCTGAGATATTTTAGTAATATATTTACTTTATGCTTTGTGCCTCCATTCAATTTGTATAATGAAACATCCCTTAGAAAAACAACTTATGGCATAACGTAATGGCATTGGCATACCTGATCATGCAATGTTTGCGTAGTACTAATAATATATTAGTACTGGAAATATTAATGACACGACTACCCTTTGTATTTCATTGTCGTTATGGGCTGTTGACAACGACGTTCCAAATCATTGTTGGTAGCACACCATAGTGATGCACCGCACCAATGTCAGGAATGTTTTTGTTTACTCCAGAAAGTATAGTGGAAAAGCTGTGGGATATGATTGAATTTCCGGGTCTCCTCACACCGCTTTTCAATTATTTTCCCTCTTTTATCTTAACAGATATCTCCTATAGCAAATGTACCCTCCTCATCTTTATTGATGTGCAGGGGATCCCACGGGAACACTGAGTGCAATGTCAACTCTGGATGTCGGTCAGCATGTCTAGCTAACCTCAGTCTCCTCTGTGTCGCTTTTGAGGTGACTTTTGGGCGGCTCCCGTACAGCTCTGAGTTTTTCATCGTCAGTGTATACTGATTAATGTTCAGAGTCATCCTCAGCCTTCTCATGTAGCACCCATCCACCATCTGAGTGAGTTTCTTGGTCAGTGTCCAAGTCCCAGACCCGTACAGCAGCACGGACTCCACTACAGCAACGAAGAGGTGGATCTTTAGGTCTTTACGAAGTTCCATCTTCCACACCGATCTCAAACTGTGGCACGCCACCCAGGCTTTGCTCTTCCTCTCAAGCACATCACCGTCTGTGTTTCCAATCTTTACTTACAGATATAGGAAGTCCTCAACCAATTCTAGCGGCTTTCCGCCTGCATTCATAATCTTCTATGGCTTCTTAATGTTCTCTACCACGTACTTCATCTTAATCTCATTCATTCTCAGACCCACACTCATCACACAGCCTCCACCACAGCATCAACGCCTCTGCCTCTTTCACCAGAACTATGTCGTCAGCAAATTCAGCATCTGATATCTTTTTAGCCTTAACTCCCCTGATCTGAGCCAGTACTACAGTAAAGCCAGAGTCCTGGTGTTTCTCCAGTGCAAGGCGCATACAATAGTCCTCTGTGATGATAAAAAGTTAAGGAGCCAAAGTATCTCCTCGGAGCCCTCCAGCCAGTATCTCAATGAACTCCGTCATTCCATTAGGTGTATGACTAGGGCTTTGGTGTTGGTGTAGAGCAGGTCCACTATCTTCTTGGGGATTCCATAAGCCTGTATGATCTTCAACAGGCAGTGACGGTCCACAGAATCAAAGGCCTACCTAAAGTCAATGAAAACCTTGACACCAGGAAGGCTCTTTGCTCTCGCTCCCTCTAATATCCTCCTCAGCATCAGGATGTGACTGTTGGTTGATCTTCGCTCTCTGAAGCCGTTCTGGTTGTCCCTGAGCTTCTTCTCCATCTCGGGCTAGACCCTGTTAAGAATCATCCTGTTGAGGGTCTTTCCCACAAGTGACGTCAGTGAGATCGCCCTGTTGTTGGTGTTAGTGAAAGTTCCCTTCTTTGGTCCTGGGACGAAGTTACTGACCCTCCACTGATTCGGGTAACTCCTTTCTCCAGTGCATGGTTACAGAACCCCGTGATGATATCATCAAAATCACACCTCTTCATCATCTCTGATGCCACTCCATCTTCTCCAAGAGTCTTGCCCTCCTTGATCTTCTTCATGGCTCTCTGAAGCTCCTCTCCGGCGAAGGGTCCTGTCTCGATATCCAGTTCTTCAAACAGCCGCCTGATCTCCCCAGTTTTCTGGGCTGTGGAGCGCGGCTCTTCTAGTAGGGTCATACAATGGTCCAGCCGTTTCCTCTTCCTATCCTCGGGCCCGGTTCCTGGATCTGATTCGAACCCCTTCTCTTCCTCCCGGTGATCTCGTTGATGATCATCCAGCTTTCCTTACACCCAGCCCTGTCAACCGCTCTCTCCACACTTCTGATCTTCTCTATCAGCGCCTCCTCTCTTGCCTCCGTGTAACCGATACAGAGTTCTTCCTTCATCACCTCCATATTCTCCTTCCTCTCCTTAGTAGAATCAGCATAGAATTGGTCCTTGGTAACTTTCAGGTATCCTCTGGCTGCACACATTTTTGGGTCTGCAGAGCCGACGGACTTCTTCTCTCTCCTCGGCACTAGGGTCTCACACATAACAAGCCGCTGGTCACTGCCCAGTGTACTGAAATAGTTGTATGGTCCTGTGTTAAGAACACCAACCCAAATAGTAGACTACTGAGAGACACGCTGCTGAAGGCGAAATTGATTGCAACAAATCTAAGGTTTAGAAAAAATCCGGGGAATATGTGGACCTATATCTCTGATATGCACCTGATTGATTTCACTCTGGTGAGGACATATATATATATATATATAGTGAAAGAATGAAGAGTAACATGGTTGGCTGTACAACAAGGGGCTTTATTTCAAGTACTGACAATTGTTTCGTTGATCAGGTGAGTCTAGAGATCGCTAATCGCTTGAAGTTGCGTCACTCGATCTCCAATACATTATTTACCTAGGGCGGTGGATTGACAGTATCGGTAGAGGGTCGGACGCCATGCTTTGACGCATAGAGTTACGGTCCTTGCCATTCTGAGTTCAAATCCCGCCGAGGTTAACTTTGCCTTTCATCCTTTCGGGGTCGATAAAATAAAGTACCAGTAATGCACTGGGTAATTGCTGGCCTTGTGCCAAATGTAGAAACAATTATTTACCTCTGGTCAACACATCAGAGTACGTAGATATAAAAGTAATTCACTCGAGGCAAGACATATATAGAAGAATACCGTATAATCAAAAGAATAACATCAATAATAAAACAGATATGGTAAATAGGTAGAGAAGTTACAGATGTAAAAAGTAAAAATTAAAAGATAAGATAGGATACATTAAGAAAGTAAGAAAATGAGAAAAGGGAAAATATAAAGAAATAAATAAGGATAAGTGAGAGCATAGAAGTACAGAGTATGTTTGTAGTAGTGCTGAGTAAGTGTTCTTATAAGGATTCCTTGGTGGGTTTAGTGTTAACATGAAAAAACCAGATTCGAGATATACATAGATACGTGTAGAGGGTCTGATGTAGTGAGAGATAA
>OZ024747.1:38045294-38295294 GCA_964016885.1 Eledone cirrhosa | reverse complement strand
AAGTAAAGATATAAACAAAACATATACTTAGCTCCCACATCAAGACGTAAAATATCCACGTATAGATCGTCCTATCCGTTAGGGTATAACGTGGGGCTGTAATACAGGAAAGTTTTGTGCAATTTATGTTTACAAGCCGAAATTGCCTCAGATTCTTTTTTTAAGATGTGGTCTGTGGCGTAGAGTATTTCCAGGGCCTCAGCAGCGCAGAGGTTACATGGTCTTTTATTTCCGTTATACGATCTAGCACTAGCTAGGATCTCCCAGTGTAACTTATATTGGGTGTGGTTGTCTTTTAGACTCCAAATATAAGCTGAAAGTGACGTCATATTCCTTCTTAGAGGGTAACGAAAAGAATGGGTATGCATGTAAAGACGCTGCTTGAAACTATTGGCGGTTAACCCTATGTAGGCCCTATTAAAAATAACGCTACCAGCTGAAACTTATAATGAAGTTATATCTGTATAATTAAAGAGTGGGTAACTGAGACTGCACCAATGTGTTTATAAATACGCATATATTAATATGTGGGCATGTAGGCATGTATACAATGCTACAAAATGCGAATTTCGCTATAAATAAATTGTAAAAATGATAAATACCTTTAATCGATTTTCGAACCTAGTTGGGCCCTTATCAGAAGCCGATTTTCGGATATGTATATTTATGCACACATTTGTGCTGTCTCTGTTACCCAACTCTGTATTTATACAGATCTAATTTGAAAATTAGGCTGATCATTCCCAATTGTCATTGCTTTGAACACTTTCGACAGATCCTGTCCAGTTGGTACATACGAGACAGCTAAGCTTAACTTCTCTATAAAAGCGTTTTAAATCTTTGGCCGAATGGCATACTGCCCTGAGACCTTACCACATTGAAGTACTTTAATTTCTCACTATCTCAGCCTTCTATCTTTAACATTATGTTCAAACTAATGTCTAAAGCTTGTCTCAAGCACGCAGGCATCATGGGTAGCTGATTATCCCAGTTTTCGTGGCATGAGCTACTAAGAGTACAAACATACCTGAGAGCACGCCAGTCTATCGCAAAGTTATGTCCCCGCCTATTGCTGGTACTCATTTTGAGCCGCGTATACTGGAAGAACGTGGAATTAAGTGTCTTTCCCAATAGTACAACACACTACCCAGTCCGGGATACGAACCCAAGACATTATGATCATCAGTCCAACACCCTTCTCACTAGGACATGCCCCTCCACATATTTGTATTGTATCTAGCATTCTTAATTATGGTCATGAAACAGCGAATAATTACCGAAAGAGTATGAAACAAATGAAGCTATGAAGCAGACTCTTTGAAATCTAAACAAATGAAAACAGATCAGTGAGATGGTTATGGGCTGAAAGAATTTCGTCGTTCGTTTCAACACAGTAATTAGACTATACCGGCGAGTGGTAATGAAGTCAGAGATTGTATGTTCATATTTGCAAAAATGATTTTTTCAAAATACATCAATTATCCTTCGTCCTACTATTCCGGTAGACTTTGCAAAACATTACCATGATACACAGAGACAATACATATGCAGACACACATGCACACACATACACAGACACATACATACAAACATATATATACAGGGTGTCCCAAAAATGTAGACACTCTTTGATTACCTGTACAGGCAATATTTATTAGAATGCTGTTGAAGTGTGTATACATGTATTGGGGACAACCTATATATATATGTATGTGTGTGTGTGCGTGTGTGTAATTGACGTATATTTGATGCCGAATTGTTTATATTTGTATAATATAATTGTTTCACTAATAATTCCTTGATAAACAATGTTTGATTTCAAATGTCCTGGGTATCCTATACTTTCACATATTTTCGCTTTACTATAATCCCACTCATTTTGCGATGTTAAATTTTCCAATTCTCGATGCTTTCCAGTTAAAATGAGAGGATATTTGGTTAATTTAAGAAAAATATATATGTTGCTTGGGAATCAACATTCAAAGATATAAGCAAACACAATCACGCTATTTTCATCTGTCTGATATTGTACATTGAATAAAAGACAAGCAGCACAGAAGAATTCAATGCTAACTGTAATAAAAAGACAATATGATAGAATGTGTATGAGAAATGAATAAGCCTTGAGGTAATCTTTCTGAATGGCTGTTCAGAAAGAATAGCAAAGAATAGGCCTTAGTATAAATTTGAAAAAGAACGAAACAAATGAAAATAATAACAGTAAGGCAGTAATGATAGAACGAATGAAACAATTCAGTGAGTAGAAGTGAGTGAAAGTGATGAAGTATTCGACAAGATTAGAAATAGCTATTGTACGTTTCTACAATATGCGGCAAAGTAACATAAGTGCTGTGAAATGGCTCCTACAAAGATCCATACATGTCCTTGACCTACATCTATGTGAGACATGCTGAATTCATCAATGCTTGCTTCTAAACCATTAATACCTGTTAATACTGTTTTATTATTGGCAATCTCTACCCTCTTTTCATAAACACTATATTGTTTTTTTAATGAAATATGTTTTATTAATAAAAATCAAAAAAACAAATCGTAAACAAATCTATTTCAAATAGTGTCAACACTACAGATATTTAAAAACGGAAAATGAAGGGAACGTCAAGGGTCTAGTGTCACAGAGGAATTGGAGGGGGCAAAGGGAGGGTAATGTACTCTAGGCATAGGGCGCGGTGGTGTTGGCGCTGCGCCCCACGGACAGGGCGGCAAAAGCATTGTTTTGGCTAAAGGTAACTGAATGTTCAAAGCTTCATGCAATTTCCAGTGGCATTTCCATTTTAATATTGAGTATTTCAATAGTAATCACTCCTAATCATCATAACCAGTATGCCTCTTGTACATCTTTAATTTTCGAATATTTCTACAAGCTACGGGACTATACAATACCAAGTAGTCGGTGGTGTAGCATATCTAATCTACTTCACTAAATTCAGTGTCATTATATTTTTGCTTGTAAGTATTTGAAGACATTGAAATGCATATGGCGAATCAGTTTCTTCGGGGCTTTCCACTCTAAACCACACATAGCAGGGGATGAAGAAATTCCTAGATAGTACCAGAAACTCTTCTCAATTTTACATTTCTACACCTGCTTATAACGGTGAAGCGTTCCTATTATATAGCATTACATAGTGTGATAGATTGGCAGTACCTGTAGTGCGTCGGACAAAATGCTTCATGGTTTAGAGATACTGCCGTTTACTTTCTGAGTTCAAATCCCGCTGAGGTTAGCTTTGACTTTCATCCTCACATGGTTAATAAGATAATGTACCAATAATGTATTGGGATCGATTTAGTCGACTCTACCCTCCCCTAAATCAGGAACCATTATATAGCATTACACGCAGGAGGACTTGACCGTCAAGAGTTAATTTTCGTGTGTTGATAATTACAAATAAGCTAACGAAAAACCGTGTAGTAATTCCCTTTTCTGCCCTTCCTCTGTCCTTAATGCACCAAATATCTAAGTTCAAATTCAGGCTATATTGATCAATTATATGATGAAAGGATGTTACTATCCCACTTTTGTATGTCAAGAACTCAAAGTTCAATGTTCATCTTTATTTAAGATAATATCGTATAATTTAAGGAAGAATTGACTACTATTTTCATTAGGTTGAAAGACTTCAAAGTAATCATCTTGTTCGTTTGTCCAAATATGCGTTGTATACGTACATGATTTTTATGCATTTAACAATGAATAATAAAACTATTTTAATCATAAATTAAACAAACAAAGATTTATTGTTTAACCTCACAGCCATTTTTTAGGCATGATTATCAAATTGATTCTATTACACCGAATAGCATAGGAATGTTATTTTGGCTTTTGGTGCAACTCCCGGGAGGCACGGTCATCTGCCGTTATTGCACGGTAATTTCGTTAAACGCTATAATATAGAATTGTGTAAAACTTGGATTGGTTCCAAAGATTTGATAGCTAAAATTGATGTTGATTTATGCTTCAAAACGATATATCTAATATTCACTCTTTTCGTATAAGCTATTAGGCTTGTTTCATTTATTGGAGTTAAGCTCTTTTATATAACGCCGGGTGGACTTGAAACATCGCCAGCTCATTGCTGTTTTATTCTGATAGATTGTGCTCGAATTTATATTCAATATTGATTTTATTTCTAAACAATTTGGTAATTACATTCCTATATATTTCATATTCAACTGTTAACATGATATATTTCAGTTGTCGCCACCATTGTGTAGCATTTGGGGGATGGAAAGCGATGCAAAACACTTGTGACCCTTGTGTAAATCTGCACGAAAGCAATCACACCTAATCATTATAAACAGTATGCGTCTTCTATATTTTTCGCTTGCCGTATATTTCTAAAAGCTATAGGAATATAGAATAATAAGTGGTGTAACAGGCTGACTAATAATTTGTTGCAATAAATTCAGTACAGTGTTTAGTTTCATCCTTCCGCACTCTAATTTCAAATTACAACTTGTTCGACTTGGCTTTTCCTTCAAGAGTATAAATATAAATGACATATTTTTTGAAATAATTTTTTTACAACCAAAACGTGATCGAATTTCAATAATGGATCCAAAATAAGAATCATATGCGTGTAAATGTTTATACGTGTGCATTAATAGTATGTGTGTGTGAGTGTTACTATTTTGTGTTGAATCGTTCATAAGTTTAAACTTATGTGAAAATAATTGGAAAAGACAATCTATTAATATTGGAAAACTGAGTCGTATGGTGAGCTATACCGAAGTCTCACTTTAGAGGCTAGCCATGATTACAGCTAGATTTGTTCCATTTGGGGTATTGATGATGAATGTTACATATATGTTATCTTAAAGTCATTAGGATCAAGGTTATTGCGACTGACTATACTAGTAACTTCATTATTACGGTGATGTTTTCTAGAGTATTAAGAGTGAAACGATTGCTTTACGATCGTCCGGCTGTCGCAAGATTTGTTTACATGTTAAATGGTTTCAATCACAGGGTTACAACAAAGGGTTTTAGCCGATCCTATCGATCTCAGTAATTATTCAACCTTTCCACTTTTGTTGAACCGCATGTCACGAGATATTATTACAGAAATGACTCTTACAGGAATAGAACAATTTCTTTCGTACGGAATCATGAGGAAAGCCCTAAAAGTGTCTTACGAATGAAACACTTCTAGTCCTGCAGAAGTCATTCCTATAATAAAATAAATATGTATAGCGTTAAACTATTACATTTCTTCAATATACTGTGTCGCTTGCTTTGTAATTTCTGTTTACATTTTACATAGACACACATACAAGTTGGTCCTCAGGGCTAACGAAACGCACGTATCTGCCATGGCACCATTGTAGCAACTGGCCTTAATAATTTTATTTATATATTTTGGTGCAACTGCTTAAGTGAGTCAATATATTTATATGACAGTAACAAATAAGGCCACTTCAAATATAAATTAATGTTTCTGACCAGAAAATACTAAATGTAAAATTATTTCTCTGGGATTGATTATTGATTTGGGGGGGGGTTGATCGAAATTACAGTCTGATGAAATTTTTGAATTTTAAAGAAACCATAAAAACAAGACCGAATCCGTAAAGAATTAAACCAATACAGTTGTTTTATATTTTAAACAAATATTTGTTTGTGTTTACTGAGTAAAGTTTCCATACTTTGAATTTTCAACGTTGAATTTCACTCGGAAACGCAACCAACAGCTCTAAGCGCAAATGTTGAATTTCGTGATCAATTTTTTTTCCGTGTTAACTGTATTTTAAGTCTGCACTAAACATATGTGGAACCCTGCACAGTAAAAACGCTCATGATTTATTACGTCTTCATCTGTTTGGAAATAATCGAAAAAAGGGTATTTTACTTTATATTGTCTTTTTTAATTTATATTTTCCGTAATCAACAGTTTGAAATTTAAAGGAAAGAAATCGCTTTATATTTCAATCATCAATCATGGAGTCTTCTTTACTTGCTAACCAATTAAGACAGTTTCACTCTAATCGACTGAGGAGGTTTTGTTAATTTCTTTAGATTTAATTTATTTATTGTATTCGCTAAATACAAAGATGCTTTTTAGAAAAAAAACAATAATTACATTTTGTACAAGGTTTAACCATTAGTAGATTAGATTTTAAATTAAACTCAATATTTTAAAATTCAGACTGCCAAATGATTTTAAAATCAAACACTACTGTATTCACGCAATTTACTGATTCGATATTCTCTTCGAGCTTTTCAACGCTTAATTTAAATTAGAAGCCATCTCTAAGGACATAAGGGCAATGATACATGAATTTTTAATATAAGGGATAATATAGAATTTTAGTGTATTGGAAAGAGCACATGATATAAATTTCTTTTGACTAGCCAGAAGGCCAAATCTGAATGAAAACGAACAGAATCAAATTAGTCACAACCAATTATGTTTATCGAATCCGGAAGTGGTGTTCAGACTTAGGACGGAAAAGAGAATACAGGATACAGCAATGCATATAAACACATCCCTTATGACTCTATCCCTCCAATGATTATATACAAATACACACATACATGAATACAGTAAAATGTAAGTATATATAAATACACACGAACATATGCTCACCCTTCACAACTAGTGAGTCAACGCATTAAATAATTAACTTACTCCCTATTCTAGTTAGCCTGTCTATGTGTCTAGTTCACTATATATGTGTGTGCTTGTGCACATAGATACATCTACACACACACACACACACATACATATATATATATATATATATATATTCGTGTGTGTGTGTGTGTGTGCATGTAGATAAATCTATACATATATATTTGGATCATTTTTAGACAATGTACTAGGAGTGAACCTTGTAAAATTTTGAGCATGGTGAAAGCAACTCATGTGAGTTGATCTTATTATTTCTCTTAGGGCGGTGAATTGGCAGTATCCGTAGAGGGTCGGACGCCATGCTTTGCAACATAGAGTTACGGCACTTTACGGTCTGAGTTCAAATCCCGCCGAGGTTAACTTTGCCTTTCATCATTACGGGGGTCGATGAAATAAAGTACCAGTAATACACTGGGATAATTGCTGGACTTGTGCCAAAAGTAGAAACAATTATTTCTCTTAAGCAAAGCATATTCACTTTGCAAGTTGACTTTCAGAGATTGATAAAATATAGATGAAACGGGAGAGTAATTAAGGGACAGTAATTAAGCCCAGATTGAGTTAACAAAAATGGAAATGCGTCAAAGTCTCTAATCCGGCGAAAGATGCGCGTTTCAATGCCTGCAGATAGCTTAACTTTAAGCTCGATATCACTCAGCAAATATATTCCTTCTACTTGGTGGGTGGGGGTGGGGGGTTGTGATGAGGATATTCATGATGATGATGATGGTTGTCATGACGATGATGATGATAATGATAGTGATGATTGTGATGCTGATGGTGGTTATGATGCTGTTGATGATATTGATGATGGTGATGATGATGGTGGTGATTATGATGCTGATGATGATTGTTGAAGTAGTAGTAGTAGTGATGGTGGTAGTAGTAGTAGTAGTAGTAGTTGTAGTAGTAGTAGTAGCAGTAGTAGTAGTAGTAGTAGTAGTAGTAGTAGTAGTAGTAGTAGTAGTAGTAGTAGTAGCAGCAGCAGCAGCAGCAGCAGCAGTAGTAGTAGTAGTAGTAGTAGTAGTAATAGTTGTTCTTGTAATGAAAATGAAACAACGTGTTGGTGTAAACCGGAATGAAAATAGACATATTACTATAACAGATGCTGTTAGAACAGATAATAAAAATATGTTAATTGTGAAAGCGATGTGTCTTTATAACAAATCGTTCGTGGTCAAATGGTCAAGTAAACATTAGGATTGCGATAAATATATAAAAAAAGGAATAACCTTAAAATCTGCTGGTTTGTACAAACCATGTGGGATGGTGGTTCAACTAATATTGATCGTGATTGCAGGTCAAAAGACAGTTGAAATGTATGACTTTCCTTGGGGTTTCGTCACAAATAGTTTTGTGCTTATAACCTAATCGATATTTATCGCATAAAAACGAAATAAATTTTACATTTGATCATGTGAGTATGAGCGTATATATATATATATATATATATATATATATATATATATATATATACGCTCATACTCACATGATCAAATATAAAATTATATATAGTGTGTGTGTCTGTATATGTCTGAGTTTGTGTGTGCTGAGTCGTCAAAAAGTTCGTTTCGCTATCATAAATTCTCCAATTGAACCAACACTTTGTGAAGGATATTCAATAAACAGAAATTGAGAAAGCCTATCGGTTGGACTGCATCTATCATCGCGTGGGCTAATTTCTTCGCGTACTGTTGCCTGGGTATTAAAATAAATGTGCATATGTCTATTGAATACGTATCATCAAAATCGCAAAAGGATCTCTCATTTATTTATTTGTTTATTTATTCAATCAGGCATGAACATATATGTATGTGTAGACGTTATTTTATGGAGTTACACTTTAACATTAACATTCGGTATATGGATATTTTATACCAAAGATTTATCTAAATATACATACCCGCACTTATATTTGTATATTCATTGGCGTTTGGGAGTAGGGTCCTGAGTAAATATGCACATATAAATATATGTGCAGCAATCCACATGCGAATATATGTATCTGTGTATCTATAAACTTACGCACGTGGGTATTTGTATATATATATATATATATATATATATATGAGTATGTATATGTACGTTCTTACTTTGATTTCCTATTCTATGCATTGTCAGATTCCCACGTGTTACCCTGTCTGTTTATAACTGACTGCTGTAACCTTCATTTCAAAATTACTATGTAGATGTCTAAATCGTAGATTGACATTGTAAAACTATAAAGTGTCATTGTATAACTATAGAATCTTTTAGGAAAGTGAGAAAAGAACAGAGACTTGCACTAAATGATGAAAGGAAAGCATTGAATGTTTTTGCTTTCATCTATTGTCCATTATATGTGCTACAATATCTTTTATATTTTATTTTCATGCTTGTGCGTGCTAAGATTAATGAGTGATAGCCAACTATATATTAGCCATTTCGTAGAATCAATAGTTAGATCTAGTTCTCAAAACGAATGAATGCTAAACGAGATCAGTTTCTGTATGTAGAATCTATGTAGGAATGATACATATGTGCGTAAATGTGGCACTGTGGCTGAATGGTAAAGAGTTCGTTTCGCAGTGTTCCAAAAAGTGTTCGAACTACAAAATGTTCAGCATCGACCAACGACTGTCTTGAAATATGCATATATAGTCCCATAAGTGTTGGGGGAGTGGGAGGAGCATCGTATTGACATATGGCATTTCTAGTGAATTTTCTTACGGCCTGATGTATCCCATCTTCTCTTCAGATCTGAATACCGCAGATTTCTACCAGAGAAAGATAGAGAGTGAGATAATGAAAATGAGAAAGAGATATAGAGGAAGAATCGACCTCAGTAGTTGACGGGTACGTTTTTATTGACATTGAATGGATGAAAGGCAAAGTTGACTTTGATGCGATTTAAATCGCCCTAACTGAATGTCATAAGGTATTTTATCCAACGCTCAACTGATTTGGCTAATTAACCACCATCCAAGAGGTGTAATTATACCAAAAATTGTCTGCAATTGTCTCTGATAATGGTGTAAATGATTAAAGTATTACTAATTATTGAGCTAGTGTTATCTTTTTCTCGTCGTCAACTTATTTCTAATTATGAATAATGATTCTCGCTACATTAAGTATATTAATTTAACAATAGTTTTCCGTTGAATAAAATTCAGTAATTAACCTCAGTGATATCCTTTTAATAAATAGATTGTCTGATTGGGTGACCATACATTTTCTTGCTGAATCAAATTTAAATGAGAGCCGATTAATTATATATCGCCTTCTGTTGATTGCTACACCCACACTTATTTGTTGTCGTATTTTTTACCCCAGTTTGGCTTTAGTTGACTAAAACTATGATCAGAAATTTCAGCAAGAATATTATTGAATATGACCTTTACTTCATAGTGAGAGGAAGAAATTTGAGCGTGATTTAACTGTTAAGTTTGTAGATAGAACAACCTGTATAGGCATATATCATTGCTTCTTATTTACTCTCTAGTGCAGAGATTTTCAAACATTTTAGCCCAAAGGTTCTCAACGGGGGCATATGCACGCCCGAGGGGCGTTTCGGAACTCCAGGGGGCGTTTGGGAGCAAGGTATCGTTAGGGGTGCGTTTGGAGCTTTGAATAGGTGAACCCCTTTTTGGGATGCAAGAGGAAATTCAGCATCGATTTCCACACCTACATGCAGAGGCTAAGAGATTTACTAGCCTTTTCCAAGCTCATACTTAGTCGAGAGGAGGTCTGATGCTGTTTTCAGACTGCACAGTAAGTCTCGCAACCGCTACAATGTAATTACACGTGGAGATCTCTGGCTACATCTTAGGAAAATTCAGCCTCACGTCAAATAGTTAGCTAGACTCCATGAAGCTCAAGGGTCCCATTGAAATGAGGTCAAAGTTAAAGTAAGTTGATTTATCGAAAACTTGGATATGCTATTGTTACAAAGCAAACTAACAATTTTTTTTATTTGTAGTTGCAGTCTGACTGGACTGCAAACCATCTACTACAATTCACTTACTCATTTGTTGTATATATTTTACCATTTACTAATAAATATACCCTCCCGCGTGGACCTGAAAACTCTCCTCCGTGGTCTCTAAGCTCACAAAGCAGAGGGAACATCAAGTTAGATATCAACATTTATTATGTCCGTTTCATTAAAAGGAAAATTGGAAAGCTTTGAAATGATATAATTGCCACTTTCTTCCAGATAAGAGCACTCTTGGGATAGAGAGAGTTGCTCTTGTATAAATGTTCAAAATAGCTGGTAACGCCTGGTGGGAATATAACAAATTCAACTGGTCCTTATTCTTAAAAAAGAACATTTATGTTCCTTTTTTGAAATTTATATATTTCCTTTCAAGGAATGTATTTATACTCTCAGCTGCCTGCAATGGTATCTTTGGAATGTTGTTTATTTTTCAGTAATCTACTGATATCAAAATCAGTAGTATATTGAAAAATAGAAAAATAGAGTAGGGGTGGGGGCGTTTCATGATTTCGAGGAACAAAAGGGGGCGTTTGGCCTAAATGGGTTGAGAACCTGTGTTTTAGACCATCCATAATGCCATTGAATCTTTGAGTCTCATCTCAGCCACGCGCAACAATATGGAAATAAATAAATATATAAACAATTATATTCAATAGGCAACAAAGACTAATTAAATTTAAACCAGAAACCTGTATAAGCAAGTTGTATGTTATTGTATTATTTTATCTTTTATTAGTTTCTCATAAATATGTCAGGTTGTAGTTCAAATGTTCAATGAATGTATCTCCACGTTGTAACCTCAAACATTCATTACAGCAAGAGCAGAAATATTACACAACGCACATAACCATCTTCAATTGTATTAAACTAATTTCACCTCATTAACGCTCATTAATCTGACAATCATTCTCCAGATAAAGAACTGCTCAAAGTTGCAACGTTAAACATTACACCCCAATAGAGGGTACATTCGTGTGAGTATCTCCAGTATTGTACAATTGAATAAAAGTATATATTAGCTTGAAATGACGTATTTTAAACCAAACTAAAATCTCATTTAACATGTTTAATTTTTCGAACAATATTGAAAAATTGTTTTGTTTTTTTTTAGTAGCTCGTATATGTTCTTTATTGTGATAGACGCCGTTCTTTTTATCCAAATAATACAAAAAATAATATGCAAAAAGAATATAAATGACGATGAAAAATGCCTGGAAAACGAAGAGAATGGTGCTGACGATAGCGGAAACACTGACGAGCAACACAAAGACCATAGGGAATGTATGGACATTAACATTGTCATATCTCTTATATTCAATCCTTTCCATACAGAATATCAGGACCAATCGAAGAGGCAATGTAGTTGAATATATGTACATACTTGAATAGGATATATATATATATATATATATATATATATATATATATGCAAATGTGTGTATGTGTATGCAAGCGCTAGCTTATAAACATGACTTTGTTGGGCATAGACTTATACAAATCTTCATACGCACCCAACATAGATACACAAGCATACACACCCAAACACACACACATACATATATATATATATATATATATATATATATATATATATATATATGCGTGTCTGTGTGTCTGTGTATGTTTGTACATGGGTACATGCCACAGACATTCCAGATTATATATTATATATATATACACACACACGCACACACACACATATATATATATATGTATATATATATATATAATAGAAATAGGATTTCGCTTCAAGCATAGCATTATACAAATATGTATAGAAATTTCGTATTTCCAAAGAAACACGGTTTTATGAAGCCGTAGCTAAGCAAACACCGGGGCTAACGCCCTCTGGTGGTGTCCAGTAGAAGCAAGAGGGACAACCGTCTATTCATTTCAGGCTTGACTGGCCTTCTTCAGGACGGTCCCTCCCATCGCTTGCTTCTGCTGGACTTGAAAACAGTCGAGAATATATAGTTTTCTCGTAAATGAGGTGATTAATCTCATTTGCATATGAAGCTGCATAAGTTGGCTCAACTTATAATAGAAAAGAAATAGGATTTCGCTTCAAACAGAGCTTTATAAAAATATGTATAGATATTTCATATTTCTATTTGTATTCTATTATAAGTTGAGCCAACTTATGCAGCTTCATATGCAAATGAGATTAATCACCTCATTTGCGAGAAAACTATATATTCTCGACTGTTTTCAAGTCCAGCAGTCGCAAGCGGTGGGAGGGACCGTCCTGGAGAAGGCCAGTCAAGCCTGAAATGCGTAGACGGTTGTCCCCCTTGCTTCTGCTGGATACCACCAGAGGGCGTTATCCCCGGTGTTTGGATAGCTACGGCTTCCTAAAACCATGTTTCTTTAGAAATTCGAAATTTCTATACATATATATATATATATATATATATATCCAGAGATTATAACGTACTGTAGGTTCACCCAGATGAGCACTCGATGTTTATATTCACGTCTATAACGGGTGTAGAGCTAAACAGAGTGTAAATATAATAATACAAGGACGAATTGTTATGTCTTTATTACGTTTATTGATTGGTGACACGCGTTTCGCTATTGATCAGCTCAAGGTTCGGTCTGTATCGATCTGGCTCAACTCTGGAATCAAAAGCTCGTCGGACCTCTGCTTTTGTAATGACAGAATATACATATAAAGCATAGAAATGTCTAACATTTCGCTTTCATATAGTGGTCAATTTATGTTGTTTTGATTGGTGGATTTGCTATGAGGAATCTTTTTTAAGCATGTAATAGGTGGGGGAATGAACTTAATGACGAGGTGGAGGTGGGGAGTGATGGTTGATATGAGTTGCAGGGGTGTGGTGTTGTGGTTTATCATAGACATTTCGGCGTCTACGTGACGAGGCGGAGGCGCTGTGTGTGGTGTGGATGTGGTAGGGCTATTCGTGATGGGACTTAGGTGCGATGCTGTACTATGGGTGGGTGAGGGATTTTCTGTTGGTCATCAGTTTGTCACGGAAGAATGAGTGGCAAGGAAGGAGGGGAGATATAACGGAGGTAGGTTATGCTAGATTGGGGGTGGGGCTTATTTGTAAGCTGTTTAAACATCTTTAAAGAGGATTTGCACTACAAAAAACACGTGTGAATGTACGTGCTTAGCAGTGCATCTAGATGCGTTCGTGTGGGATTAAATGGTGGTAGAAAAAAATGTTTTATAGTATAGAAAATGTGCTGGAAATACATGTGATGTTAAATAACAGTTGTGAAATTGGTGATAAAAAAGAGGTGATGAAATCAATTGTGGGAAGTGTATGATGCTGATGGTCTGTGTGCCTCATGGGTATGCAGTATGTGTTGGTGTCGTTGAGAGTGATGGATACATGGTGATATGTTTAGTGGTGGGGGACATGATAAAGGATGCAATATAATATTAACAGCAATAAAAATAAAGTTAATAAGGATAACAGTGGTAATGAATGTAATAATGGTAAAGAGGACGATATTAAAATTGATGAGATATGGTTAATAGTGGAAGTTACTCCAATGTTGAGTTCAGGTGGTTATGTTTTGTCCGGGGTTCCTGTCCCAATACCAATGAGGAGGATGTATACTTCTTGGTATGTCTGTACTTTATTAGGATTTCTGATCTCAAATTTATGGCCAATTTTAATTTAATGATCTTGGCTGATTTGGCCAGGCACAACCTGCCGTGGCTTCCTCCGGTGGGAAGTTGGGCCACGCGTCTCCTAACGGACCATTTGATTGGCAGTATCGGTAAGGGCGGTGGATTGGCAGTATCGGTAGAGAGTCGGCAACCATGCTTTGCAGTATAGAGTTACGGCCCTTTGCGGTCTATGTTCAAATCCCGCCGAGGTTAACTTTGCCTTTCATCCTTACGGTGTCGATAAAATAAAGCACCAGTAACGAACTGGGGTCGATTTAATCGACTTTCCCCTCCTTCAAATTACTGGCCTTGTGCCTATATAAGAAACCATTATTATTATTATTATTATTATTATATATATATATATATATATACAGTGTGTCCCAAAAATGTATACACATTTTGATTACCTGTGCAGGCAATATTTATTAGAATGCTGTTGGAGTGTTTATACATTTTTGGGGGACACCCTGTATATATATATATATATATGTGTGCGTGTGTGTGTATGTGTATGTGTGTGTGTGTGTGTGTGTGTGTATGTGTGTGTGCGTGTGTATGTGTGTGTGTGTGTGTGGGTGTGTGTGTGTGTGTGTGAATATAAATATTCAAAATAGCATTTCACTTCCTAAATAATGTTCGTTATATTACACGAGTATATTCTTCTCTCTTTCTTATATTTCTTTCAGATTGGCTTCTTTATTATTATGTGGTGGCGGGGTGTGCTGTATAAGAAATGGTAATTCTTTATAGTTATTTTATTTAAAAAGAAATGGAAGGTTTTAATATTTCTGGTTCTATAGCATGGTAATAATAAACGTAATCAGTACTATTCTATGGAAATTGCGTTCTGCTAGCAAATTTCAAGAATAGATCTGAAAGTTTTCAACTATGTGAACCTATCTCATTTTGATCACACAGTTTATTCATGACGAAATCATCGTCTCATTGTGTTGCTACTATTGTTGTTGTTATTATTATTATTATTATTATTATTATTATTATTATTATTATTATTATTATTATTATTGTTGTTGTTCTTTGAGTCTCAGTCATTGATGTTATTTAACTGGAAAGTTTGTTGAAATGAATATGAAGCCACTACCTGCAGCCTCAGATATTCAGGACGTATCGGAGGCTTCTTGCTGTTCCCAGCAAGCATGCCTTTTGAAGTGTTCCAAAAATCGGGGTGAGACCAATTTTCTTTAACCATCCTTGGAAACTCTTTGAGATAGTACCAAGTGCGCTTATGACAACCGGGACCACTTTGACTTCATAGTAGTTCCAAATGCTTTTTAACTCCCACTTTAAGTCCTGGTATCGGTTAATTTTCTCCTTCTCCTTTTCTTGCACTCTCGTGTCAATATTATTATTATTATTATTACATAGTTACGTCCCTTTACGATCTGAGTTCAAATCCCGCCGAGGTTCACTTTGCCTTTCATCTTTACGGGGTCGATAAAATAAAGTACCAGTAATGCACTAGATAATTGCTGGCCTTGTGCCAAAAGTAGAAACAATTATTATTATTATTATTATTATTGGACGTATTTTGCTCGCTCCCAGTAAGTCGCTTTATTTGCCTGTTAAAATTATTTGTTGTTAAATATTTCTTGTTGTGTAAGGGATATAAGCCCTTAGACTTTGGCCTGTGAAGGGGAAAGTATTGAAGTTTTTTTACATGTTAAAACAATTTACGGAGAAAAAAAAACATGGCTGAGCCACGCCCCCCAGCGACGTAGAAGTTGAGAGGAGCGCTACAGCGAAATTAACACAAATTGATAACACAAACACCACCACAAACAATGTAAACGAAGACACCAATGATACCAATGAGAACTCTAATTTTGAAAAAAATGACAGTAACTGCGACAAGGAAAATACAGATAACAAAAAAAAAAAATGACAAATGCAACAACAATATCAACACCACTGACATGAAAAAAAATAGCGACAACACCAACAGCAACAATACCAACTGCACCGAGAACAACGGTGGCAACAAAGACAACAATGATAACAGCGACAGTGATAACAACAACACCAACAAGAACAACGACAACGACAACAACACCCCCAACGAAAAGAACACTTTCGCTGCGGCAGCAGCAAAAAAGAGGCCATGCTTCAACATGGACCTCTCAAACAAAGATGAAAAGTTGGCCCAGGCATGGAAGCTCATTAAGCAAGAGCAAACCTGGGCCAATTTAACTGTCCCGGTAGAAGCTATTGTGGCAGTGGAGCGCAGAACGGTGCATTATAGATGCATCTCAGCACAAACCTAAAGGGCAGCTTTAATCCCACAAGAAGATGTCGAATTCGCGCTGAGGTGCATCAGTGAAGACACGCAGTACATAGAGAGGGGCAGACAGTACGGCAGCATTTCGGTGTTGTTCAAGTCAGAAGCCCTCGCTATGAAACACGCTATGACTCCTTGCAAATCATAATGTACCCCTCCCACAAGGGAAAAAGAACGGCCCGTCTCCCCATTCCCAGAATCCAACTAGGACTTGACATGTGGTGGCTTCTGTCTGGGATGGGTGATTGTGGAGGGGACGGATACCGTCCCTATAGAAGTGACCATAACGGCCAGAGAGGACTGGTCCGGGGTTGACCTGGAGATCCTGCTCCAGATCAGGCCCGAGAATGTGAAGACAATCCCGGACCACATCCGCCTTCAGAATTGGACGGTCATTCACATTATGACCGAAGGCAAAAGGCCGCAGCGTTTTGTTTGTGTGGAAAAAACCCATTTGCGAGCCTTCTGCCCTCAACTGCTGAAAGAGGCAAGGGGTCGAAAGGCTCCACTGCTGCCGACGCCGGGGCGAGGACCACAACCAACAACAGCACCGGCAAAACCACCAACAAAAACACCAATAGAAAGACCCCCTCCAATATTGACAACCCAGGTGGGGACACAAGGAAAGCTGTCAAATTCCCCCTCCCCACAAAAATACACACACCAATAAAACCATAAACATACATACAGACACAGACACATACCCCTCATCTACCAGTAGTGAAAATGAGGGAAAACCAAAATCCCCCAAAATACAAAAAAGGAAACACAAAAAGAAAAAAAAAACTCAACAAAGCACAAAAGCACCCTCAATAGAAAACGCAGACACCACCCACGCAAACATCTCTCCAATAACACCAACATCAACACCACCATCACCATCACCAGAATCCCCCAAACGCAAACAACTGAAACAGACGCATGAACAAATATACACACAAACATCTGAAACCACAGACACCGCACTCACAACAAACACAGATACAACCGAAAGAACACCAACAAAACCATCACCACCACAGCCACGCAAACAAATAAAATCACACCAACAAAACATACAAAACTTCGTGCTTGTCAGCAGGGCCAACAAGGTGCGAATGTTGCTCGACATATTCAAAGAAATACGAGACAGCTTTCCTCGGGACGTGGGAACCTCGAACGTAAAACCTACTTCAAGACTTTTAAAGGGGTTCCCAAAAGAAACCCTACTAACTATGGAGGTCGAACAACCCAACCTTCACAAGAGCCCGAAAGGTAAGTAAACCTTCCTCTCTCTCTGTTTAACCTGCCAGCATGGCCGTATTAAGAGTAGAATGTTTAAATGTTCGAGGCCTGGGATCGTCCTGGAAGCAGGGTCACCTTCTCAACGACCTCAGGTCTATAGAAATGGATGTAATTGCAGTCAGCGAGACCAGGATTTCCGACACGCGCGCACAAGCCCCCATTTCGTCGACTATCAGATCTTTGCATCTGCTAGCCGGCCGGGAATGGGAGGCGGGGTGGCAGTGCTGTTTAGGAAAGGCCTGGATCTCGAGGTAAGGTCGATCTTCCGGGACCCGGACGGGAAGTTGGTGGTCCTGGACGTGAACAATAACGAAGGTGTTGCCTTTAGACTGGTGGCCGTCTATGCTCCTACTGGGTCAGGACGGCCGGACTTCTTTAGACGCATGGAAGCCTTTCTGGGTACGTCTCGCCCTTTACTGTTAGCGGGGGACTGGAACGGCATCTTAGACGCACGCTGGGACTGTGTGGGAGTATCCGATAGGAGCGGGGGGTGCAAAAGCCTCAAGAACCTGATCAGCCAGTTCCAATTGTCTGACAGGTACCGACTAGATTTCCCTAATGCGCCAGTGTGGACCTGGGCTAACCGCATAGGGTCAACTACATCGTATATAGACAGGATATTCATTAGGAAAATAGACAGAAATAGTGTAAGCTGTCCACGTTTTGAAACGGTCACCTATTCAGATCACAATTTTGTGATCTGTATGGTCGACCTAGATAAGACGCGTAGGTTAGGATATGGTTACTGGAAGCTAAATATGTCATTTCCGGCCCGTAGGGCTTACAGGGACCAGGTCAACAATTTAGTGAAGAAAAAGTTGACAGGGGTAGTCGTCAACAATAGATGGTGGGGGGCTCTCAAAAGGGAGATTAGAGTAATGTCGCAAAGAAGTAGCGTTAGATAAAAATAGAAAGGAAGGGGAGTTGGTAGATAAGTTAGACGAGGCTATTGGTAGTGGCATTGCAACTGACGTGCTAGCGGCGAGAATGGCATTAAACCATTTCTTCAATGCGAAACACGAAGGTTGCATTGTCAGAGCTAAGGCGCGTGCTCTGAGAAACGAGAGAACTAAAGCTGTTCGATGGGCCCGCGTGGCAGAGGCGCAGAGTGGTAATAAAACCACGATTCGGTCGTTGACAGACCGAGACGGGCACTAGCTGAGCGATTCCAAGAGGATGTGTGAGGCCTTTCGCCAACATTTTGCTCGGTTGTTCGGGGTAAGTGGCAAGTCAGAGATGGTGACGGACTTCTGTCCTTACCTCGATGGCTTGTCGCAACTCTCGACGGCTGACGCTGGGCGCTGCGAAAGGCCAATTACTTCAGCCGAGATTCAGGATGCCCTTGTCGGCTGCATGAGGCGCAAGTCCCCCGGTTTGGATGGTCTGCTCTACGAGCTTTACGTAAATATGCCAGACTTGTTCTCCAATCTCCTCGAAGCCCTCTACTGCAACTGGCAGCAAGAGGGGAGTATTTCCAGTTATGTGAGCCGGTGCGTAGTGACGCTGATAAAGAAAGACGAGAACAAGAGGGACACATTGGACAATTTCAGGCCCATAATTCTGCTCAACACAGAGTTTAAGATTTTGGCCAGGGTGTTAGCGAAGAGGTTGGCGCTTGTCATCGGGGATTTGGTTGGGGAGGCGCAAATTTGCGCAATCCCAACCAGGTCCATACACGACAACCTCCTCCTAATGCGGTACATCATAGAGAGGGTAGGGTGTAAACTTGGCTTCGGTGGGGCTCTGATCAATTTAGATCAATCGAAAGCATTCGATAGGGTTGAACATCGGTTCCTGGAGGCTGTCCTCAAGGCGGCTGGCTTCGGCCCCGTCTTCAGAAGCTGGATCGCTGCAATGCACAGCGGCACCTGCTCAATGGTCAACATTAATGGCCACCTCTCGGAACCGTTTCAGGTCACCCGATCGGTCCGGCAAGTGTGCACTCTCTCCTCCCTTCTGTACGTATTGACTCTCGAGCCTTTACTGTGGAACCTGGAGCTGTTGCAGGGTATTCCGCTCGAACCGGGACGCGGAAAGGCTGCGTCGGCTTATGCGGACGACATCACCGTGATGGTGTCGGACACCTCAGAAATCGAGGTGGTCGGCAACTTATTGGAAGAATATGAAAGGTTGACGGGAGCAAAACTTAACCCGGAAAAGTTAGTGGGCTCGCAACTCGGCACCTGGAGAGGCAAGTCCATGCCGTCCAACAGCGTCGTTAGGCGCTGGACGGACGGACCGGTAAAGTTGCTAGGGATTTGGTTCGGGCCACACCTCCAGGTGGATAAGAATCGCGTCCGTCATCTACTACCGTCTGACTGTCGTCCCTTAGCCCCGTTCGCGCCTCGCCATCTTGTGGAGGGGTCAGGTTCCGCCGGTGAGGCGCTCCATCTGCTTCCAGCACCCTCTACGTGGAGGGCGGGGCATGCCGTGGCTAATGATGCGCAGGCACGCGCTGAGGCTGCAGCATCTCCAGATATTCTGCCTAAACAGTGAACAGGTGTGGTCGCCGTTTGTCAGACGGGCCTTTCCACAGCTCATTTCTTTGACTGAGCTGCAGTCCTGGGTCAAGAAGAGACCGGGACTGGGTGACTGGCATCTGGAATGTTCCCAGGCACTCACTGCCCTCTACCAGGCGGGCAATGCGGTCAGTGAAACTTCCAGTCTCGAGTTCTATAGAGGATTTTATGTGGGCAAGTGCGAGGACGCACTCGGAGAGGCTCTGGGAGTCAACGAAGTCGAACTAACCAGTCTGTACCGGAGGACTTTCGAGCCGGGGACGATGGATAATTTCCAAAAATCCCTCGCTTGGCAGTGCTACCGGGGGGCACTGCCGGTTCGAGATAAACTCTACAGGCACGGAAGTGCTGTCAGACGGACCTGCCCGAGATGCGCGCAGAGCGACGAAACCGTTATGCACGCACTTGTCCAGTGTCCGTGCATTACTGACTTGTGGAGTTATGTTGAACAGCTATTGTCGCGTGTAGAACGGACCGGCTATCGGCCGAGTCCATAGTGAAGATCAACCCGCCGCCTTCTTTTGACCAGGTAGGGCAGGCAATTTTCCTCTGTCTGGTGGCAGTAGCGAAAGAGGATGTATGGTGGACGAGGTTGAAAGGACTGAAGACAGACACTTTTCTCTTCAGCCAATCCATCATCAACTTTTTCAAGTTTCACTTGGAAAGGAAGGTGAGGGTGGAGAGAGAAGTGCTGCCCCCCCCCCCCCCCCCCAGTACATATGCTGAAAGGTGGGTGAGTGTGGCGAGAATGGCTCGTGTGAGTAGGCCTACTCTAGTCATGCGGCTGTAGGTAGGTAAATTTTATGAGGAGAGGGGTGCCCTTCCAGGGTGCTCTCGAAGCGTCTCGTCGTTCAGGACTGGTGAGGTACCTGAGCGAACTCTAGGTGGCCATACCCCCTATTGGGGAATTTTTTTCTTGTTGTAATTTTATTGTTACTTTATTGTTACTTTGTTATTGTTACTTTGTTATTGTGATTCATATTGTATACGCGATTTTTCTGTAAAACACCACTGTCCCATTCTTTTGTATTGTCCCCTATATGTCGGCCCGTTTGGCCAATAAATGAAATCATTATTATTATTATTATTGAAATGCCATGGTTGACGGAGGCTCGGCTCTGTAAGGTATTGTAAATTTTAACCGCTATAACAATTGTAAATTGTTTAAAACTTTAACCAAATTGTAGACAAAAACACCCTACTCCTCGTGAGAGGGGTCTTTCTGCCCGTTATTTGGCCCTTCGTGGTTAAATAACCGCTTATTGGGATTCTGTGCCTAATATTTCTTTTAAACCAAAAAAAAAGATGGCTACAAAAAAGAATTTTCACAAGTCACTCCCACTCATTCCGTCTTCTTCTTCCTCAATCGTCACTACACCAGAGAGAAGATTGTCTCTTTCTCTCCCTTCTCTAAATGTGTCTCTCTCCCTCCCTTTTCTTTCGCAAGCGACGCCAGTAAAGAAAAATAGTGTCCAAAATCACGTGCAAAACGTGGAACGACGACGACGGAAAAGGTGTGCGGTAAAGGTGTGCGGTAAATAAGAAAACCCATTTCATTTGTCTGACATCATGAATAATAGCAGAAGCAGCCGTAATAACAAAAGCAGCAGCAACAGTGACAAGGAAAACAACAGTAGCAGCCGCAACAGTATCAGCAGCAGCATAAACAACAACAGCATTAGCAGCAACAGCAACAACAACAGCAGCAGCAGCAGCAACAACAACAACAACCACAGCAACAGCGGCGGCGGCAGTCGTAGTACCAGCAGCAACAACAAAAGTAACAGCTGCTCTAACAACGACAACAACAACAACAACAACAAAGAAAAACCAATCTCGTTTGCAGGTATCGCAAAAAACCTGGAAACCATTCTCTCTCATAAATGAGGAATTACAGGAAGCAAAGAGGATTGTGACGAAAACCGGACACAGAGCAATCTGCAAGGCAGCCGAAAAATGTTTCGAAACCCAACAGCACTGTACGGTCACGTACTGTACAGTAAGCACAAAATCCCGTAGGGTTGAAAGGGCCACAGAGGCTCAAATACAAAAAGACTTAGAGTATGTGTGGCAGCGGAAAACGCATATGACCCGAGGCAAGAAATATGCCACCGTGGACGTGCTTTTTGCCACACCCCAGGAGGCAAAGTCTCAATCCTTAGTGACCCTAAGGAGTGAGGAAATGGTGTTGGTGCCCTCCTACTGCGGACAAAAAATTGTGAGGGTCAAACTGATCCACGCCCCCCCACCCCGTGATGGCCCCCTCTTGGCTGGCCGCGTCTGTCCTCGTCGGAATCGAGGACAAAACAACAGTACTGCAAGTACAGAAAAAAGTACGAGAAGATTGGGTCGGCACCTCCATTGAGATTTTAATCCAAACCAACCACGAGTGCATCGATGCTATCCCGGATGTGATAGACGGCACTCAACTGCCCATCAGTGTTGAGGGCAAACGCCCGAAATGCTTTCGCTGTGGATCGAAGTCTCACCTCAGGGCCTTCTGCAGAAAGGAGAAAACCCCCCTCCTTCCGAAACCGGCTCCACTGCTACCAGCAACAGGACAAGCGGCAACCAGGAAGGATAGGTCCGTGGCACCCATACCCACGCCACAGAAATCAAGAACAGCAGCATCAGTGGAAGTATTAACAACAACAACAGCAATACCAACTGCAGCTGCAACAGAGACTCCACTGCAAACATCACCAACAACAACAAGTGAAATAGTGGAGCTGGTACCCCTCCCCGACCTCACAGAATTAGACATGGAGTATGAGGTGGGAGAGGGATGGCAAAAGGTCGCAAGAAGGCACAAACGCAGAAGCAGCGCATCGTCGCCTTCGAAAAGGGAGGAAAGAAACGAAAAAAGGGTAAAGTCTACTGCAAAAAGATTTACAGCAGCAACACCACCAACACCATCACCACCCACACTAGCACCACCATCACCACCGGCAGCAACACCACCGCCAACAACAACAACACCTTCAACACCACCACCACAAGCACCAACATCGCAAACACAACAAAGCACACACACCCAGAAATAATGACAAGAAAATAGCATAACCTCACCCCACCCCCAGAAAAACAAATGCACAGCAATAAATACACACAACAAGAAATTAATGACTTACATAATTGAACACACAGACATTTCACAGCACGACTACATAATACCAGCACCAATCAAAACACCACCAACGAACATAAGACTGGTAAAAATAGCACAGAAACAATACACAAACATTAAAACGAAATTCCCCAACGCAGTTGGTGATTTCAGAGACCTAGGAGGGACACTCAACCGGAGGGTATATTCGGATATACTCAGAGAGGAGCCGACGACCAGCCGAAGGGGCGATTCAACGGACCCTTCACCAGACGATCAAGTGAAAAGGGATGGTGAAACCATCCTTCCTCTGCGAGAAGTAATGTAAGTGGTCTTTCCCATCTTTTCCACTCCATTTCAACATGACCTCACTCAGAATAGGCAGCATAAATGCGCGTGGCTTGGGGTCGTCATGAAAGCAGGGCCAACTGCTCAACGACCTCAGGTCACTAAACATAGATGTAGTGGCCATCAGCGAGACCAGAATCTCCAAAGCACGGGCCTTCGCACCGATCTTCGGCAGCTACGATGTGTACGCATCTCCCAGCCGTCCGAGATCGGGGGAAGGAGTTGCTTTGCTTTTTCGGAGAGGTTTGGATCTCGCCATACGGGCCATCTTCCTGGACCCAGAAGGTAAGTTGGTGGTGCTGGACGTGACCAGCGGAGAAGGGCAAGCTTTCAGGCTAGTTGCCGTCTATGCCCCGACAGGAGCAGGGCGGCCTAATTTCTTCCGGCGTCTGGAGACATTTTTAGGAACGTCCCGCTCTTTATTGTTAGTGGGCGACTGGAACGGGATCTTAGATGCACGCTGGGACTGTGTGGGATTAGCGGATAGGGGAGGAGGGTGCAAGAGCCTCACCAATCTGCTCAGGCGTTAGAACTGTCTGACAGGTACTGATTGGATTTCCCGAATGTGGCAATGTGGACTTGGACAAATCGAAAAGGGTCATCCAGATCATATCTAGATAGAGTATTTTGTAAGGAAATAGATAGGTCTAGCCTAGGCTGTCCACAATTCAAGATAGTAAGCTACACGGCCCACAAATTCGTGATCTGTGTGCTTGACTTAGATAGGCTTCATAGACGAGGACCCAGCTACTGGAAGCTAAACGCGTCCTTACCAGCGCGCAATGTTCGGGGGCAGTGGCGGGCCGGATCGAGGGATGAACATTAGTGTCTACCACGACGGACTGCCACGGCTCTCGGCCACTGAGGCGGAGTGTTGCGAAAAGCCGATAACAGCCGCTGAAGTACGTGAGGCAATGACTGGCTGCACAAGGGGTAAATCGCCTGGTTTGGATGATCTGCCCTATGAACTTTATGTACAAATGCCAGACTTGTACGGAGGCCTCTTGGCGAACCTCTACTGAAACTGGCAACAGAACGGAAGTATTCCCAACTCTGTGAGCCGAGGAGCGGTGGCGCTGCTGAGAAAGGATCCGAACAAGGTGGATAACAGATAATTTCAGGCCCATAACACTGCAAAACACAGAGTTCAAGATTTTGGCCAAGGTGCTAGCAAAGCGGTTGGCGATTGTCGTTGATGGTCTAGTGGGAGAGGCGCAGACATGCGCCATTCCAGACAGATCCATCCACGACAACCTCTACCTCATGCGATACATCGTAGAAAGGATAGCTAGGTAACCTGGCACGGGAGGGTCCTTGATCAATTTAGATCAGTCGAAAGCTTTCGAAAGGGTCGACCATCGTTACCTAGCGGCAGTCCTGCACAGCGACATCTTCTCTGTGGTGAGAGTGAACGGTCACCTTTCGGAACCGTTCAACATCATGGGCTCGGTCGGCCAAGGATGTCCCCTTTCGTCCCTCTTGTACGTATTGACTCTCGAGCCATTACTGCACAAACTGGAGACGTTGAGGGGGGTCATGCGCGAACTAGGATGCGGAAGATGCGTGTCAGCATATGCAGACTATGTCACCGTAGTGGTGTCGAACGCCAAACACATCGAGGCGTTCGGCACTACACTAAGAGAATACGAAGCGGTGACAGGAGCAATGATCAACCAGGAAAAGTTAGTGGGCCTGCAGCTCGGCACCTGGAGAAGCAGGTCCATGCCGTCCAACAGCGTAGTCAGGCGCTGGGCGGACGGACCGGTTAAATTACTAGAGGTCTGGTTCGGTCCAGACCTCCAGACGGACAAAAACTGTGACGAGGTGACGAGCAGGGTGGCTTCTCTCACCCAGAAATGGGCGGAGAGGAAGCTATCCCTGAATGGTCGAGCGGAGGTGACTAACGCGTACATCACGTCTGTCATCTGCTACCGCCTGACCGTCGTACCTTGTCCTAAGCCCTGCCTGACTGCGCTAGAGCGTTTGCTCTTTCGCTTTATGTGGAAGGGACGCGCTCCGAAGGTTAGGAAGTACATCTGTTGTCAACACCCGCTACGTGGAGGGCTGGGCATACCGTGGCTGTTGATGCGCAGACACGCGCTCAGGCTACGACATCTCCACCTCTTCCTCGACGGTGATCAGGTGTGGTCGCCGTTTGCTAGACACGTATTTCTCCAGCTCGTTTCCTTGACGGAGCTGCAGTCCTGGGTTAAGCGAAGACCGAGAGAGAGTGCTTGGAGACTGGAATGTCTTCAGGCGCTCGCAGCCCTCGACCAATCGGGCAATGTGAACGGTGGAAACTCCACCTCGGCGTTCTATAGAGGATTAGTGGAGGGGAAGAGCGACGATGTACTTGAGGAAACTCTAGGCGTCGACGAAAATCAACTAGCCAATCTCTTCGGAAGAACTTTCGGGCCGGGGCCTATGGACAACTTCCAGAAATCCCTGGCCTTGCAGTGCTACCGAGGAGACATGCCAGTTCAGGATTAACTCTACAGGCATGGAGGTGCCGTCAGCCGCGCATGTCCGAGTTACGCGCAGGGAGACGAAACCGTCCTGCACGCACTCGTCCAGTGTCCGAGAATTGCTGACTTGTGGGTTTATGTCGAACACCTGCTGTCGCGTGTAGGACGGGTCCGGCTATCAGCTGAGTCCATCGTGAGGATTGCCCCGCCCTCTTCCTTTAGCCGGGACGGGCAGGAAGTTTTTATCTGTCTGGGGGCCATGGCGAAAGAGATAGTATGGTGGACACGTTTGAAAGGGCTGAAGACGAGCACTTACCTCTTCGGTGATGCCCTGATTGACTTTTTCAAATTTCATTTGAAAAGGAAAATCAGAGTAGAGAGGGAAGTGCTCTCTTCCCAGCATTTTGTTGAAAGATGGGTGAGAGAAGCAAGAATGGCCCGAGTGAATGGGCCTACTCTGAGTATGTGTCTGTAAATTAAAGGTGGAAAACTGGGAGAGGGCACTTGCCTTGGAGGTCAGCATCACTGTGTCCTTTTAATGGGCTTTCTCCACAAATGTACCTCCGAAGTCTCCCCCCTATTGGTGAATTTTTCATTGTTATTTTTTTTTTGTTACATTCTCCGTTTTTGTTTTTTTACACGCAGAAATGTCCATATGTACCGTCCTGTATTGTCTTGCACGCTACTTAATGTCTACTTTATATAAACCCTTGTGGTTAATAAAGAAATCATTATTATTATTAGTAGTAGTAGTAGTAGTAGAAGTAGTAGTAGTATTAGTAATAGCAGTAGTAGTAGTAGCAGTAGTAGTAGTAGTAGTAGTAGTAGTAGTAGTAGTAGTAGTAGTATTGGTTATTGATGTGATCGGACGTCGTTTTGTTCAATCCCGTAAGTCTTTTTATTTATCTCTCATGAATCATTTATTGAAAGGAGGGGGAATTGGTAGATACGTTAGACGAGGCTATTGGTAGTGGCATCGCAACTGACGTGCAAGCGGTGAGAATGGCATTAGATCATTTCTTCAATGCGAAACACGAAGGTTGCATTGTCAGAGCTAAGACGCGTGCTCTGAGAAACGAGGGAACCAAAGCTGTTCGATGGGCCCGCTTGGCAGAGGCGCAGCGTGGTAATAAAACTACGATTCGGTCTTTGACGGACAGAGACGGACACGAATTTAGCGATCCCAGGTGGATGTGGGAGGCTTTTCGCCAGCATTTTGCTAGGTTGTTCGGGGGAAGTGGCGGGTCAGAGACAGTGGCAAACTTCAGTCCCTACCTCGATGGCTTGCCGCAACTCTCAACGGCCGACTCTGGGCGCTGCGAGAGACCGATGACTTCAGCCGATATTCAGGATTCCCTTGTCGGCTGCATGAGGCGCAAGTCACCTGGTGTGGATGGTCTGCCCTACGAGCTTTACGCAAACATGCCAGACTTGTTCCCCGATCGCCTCGAATCGCTCTACTGCCACTGGCAGCAGAACGGGAGGATTCCCAGTTCTGTGAGCGGGGGAGTGGTGACGCTGATAAGGAAAGACGAGAAAAAGAGGGGCACATTAGACAATTTCAGGCCCATAACTTTGCTTAACACAGATTTTAAGATTTTGACCAAGGTGTTGGTGAAGAGGTTACAGCTTGTCATCGAAGATTTGGTTGGGGAGGCCCAAACTTGCGCAACCCGACCAGATCTTTACACGACAACCTCCACCTCATGCGATACATTATAGAGTGGGTAGGGTGTAAATCTGGCTTCGGTGGGGCTCTGATCAATTTAGATCAATCGAAGTTATTCGATAGGGCTGACCATCGATACCTGGAGACAGCTGACTTCGGCCCCCTCTTCAAAATCTGTATCGCTGCAATGCACTGTGGAATCTGCTCGGTGGTCAATGTTAATGGCCACCTCTCGGAACCGTTTCAGGTCTCCCGATCAGTCCGTCGTGAGTGCACTCTCTTATCCCTTCTGTACGTTTTGACTCTCGAGCCTTTACTGCAGAAGTTGGAGTTGTTGCAGCGCATCCAGACCGAACTGGGACGCGGAAAGTTTGTGTTAGCTTATGAGGACGACATCACCGTGATGGTGTCTGACACCTCAGAAATCGAGGTGGTCGGCAACTTATTGGAGGAATATGAAAGATTGATGGGAGCGAACCATAACCCTGAAAAGTCGGTGGGCTTGCAACTCGGCACCTGGAGGGGCAAGTCCATGTCGTCCAACAGCATCATTCAGCGCTGAAAGGACGAACCGGTAAAATTTCTCAGGGTTTTTGATTCGGGCCAGACCACCAGATGAATAAGAATTGGGACGAGACAACGGGCAGGGTAGCCAGTCACATCCAGAAATGCAAGGAAGCTATCACTGAAAGGTCCTGTGGAGGTAACGAATGCGTGCATCGCGTCCGTCATTCATTCCACCTCACCATCGTGCCTTGTACACGTCCGCGCCTCACCAGGTTTCAATGGCTCCTCTTCAAATTCCTCTGGAGAGGACGGGTTCCGTTAGTGAGGCGGTTCACCTTCTGCCAGCACCCTCTACGCGAAGCGTTGGGCCTGTTGCGGCTAATGATGCGCAGATATGCGCTGAGGCTGCGGCATGTCCAGATATTCTGCTTAAACAGTGAACAGGTGTGGTCACCGTTTGTCAGACGGGCCTTTCCGCAGCACGTCTCTTTGACTAACCTGCAGTCCTGGGTCGAGAAGAGACCGCGACTGGGTGACTGGCATCTTCAATGTTGCCAGGCACTCTACGAGGCGGGCAATGCGGTCAGTGGAACTTCCACTCTTGTGTTCTATAGAGGATTAGTGGTGGGCAAGTGCGACGAGGCACTCGGAGAGGCTTTGGGCCTCGACGAAGTCGAATTAGCCAGTCTCTCTGGAGGACTCTTTCAAGCTGTGGACTATGAATAGCCTCCAAAAATCCCTTGCTTGGCAGTGCTACCGGGGGGGGGGGGGGGCACTGCCGGTTCGAGATAAACTCTACAGGCACGGAAGTGCTGTCAGACGGACCTGCCTGAGATGCGCGCAGAGCGACAAAACCATCTGCACGCACTCGTCCAGAGTTCGTGCATTACTGACTTGTGTAGTACGGATCCGGCTATCGGCCGAGTCCATAGTGAAGCTCGATCCGCCGCCTTCTTTTGGCCAGGAAGGACAGGCAATTTTCCTCTGTGGTGGCAGTAGCCAAAGAGGTTGTATGGTGGACCAGGTTGAAAGGACTGAAGAGAGACACCTTTCTCTTTGGCCAATCCCTCCTCAACCTTTTCAAATTTCACTTGGAACGGGAGGTGAGTGTGGAAAGAGAAGTCTGCCTCCCAGTACAATTGCTGAAAGGTGGGTAAATGTGGCGAGAATGGTATGTGAGTGGACCTACTATAACCATGTGCCTGTAGTCTGGTGAATTTGAGGAGAAGGGTGCCCTTACCGGGTTCTCTCGAAGCGTCGGGTGGTTCAGGATTGGTGCGGTACTTGAATCAACACTGGGTGATTATCCCCCCTATTGGGGAATTTTGATTGTTGTACTTTTTCTTGGTAATTGTTATTGTTTTCCTAATGTTTACTCGATTTTTATGTAAAACCCCCACTGTCTCCGTTTATTGTATTGTCCCCTATATTTAGGGCCTTGTGGCCAATAAAGGAAACTATTATTATCATTATTATTGTTGTTGTTGTTATTATAGCTACTATTATTTTGCTGCTCCTTTCCGACAGTCGTATTCACATCGGCTCCAGAATGTTATTTTGAGTTGTTTCAAAGTGGAATTTGTTAAAAGTTTATTTCACGTACTGTATAAAAGTTTCCATTCATTGGCCTTTGTAAAGGCGGCCCCGCAATATTTGGGCCTTTGGGCCCGAATATTTGAACTATTTTGTTACATTTCTTTTCTTCAAGAAACATGGCTGAGCCATGCTCCTAACCTTGAGTCTGCTGTCGTGTGACAGCGGCTTAAACGTTGGGAAGAAAAACACCGTCCCCAACCAGCACCACCATTATGAATAATGCAACTACTGATAGCAAAACATACCACAACATAAATAATAACACCAACAACGATATTAGCAACACCAGTAGCAACAACACCAAAAACAACAGTAAAAAGGAAACAAGGGAAAGCAACAACAGGAACAACAGCTGCAACAACGTCAACAACATCAATATCTGAACTAAGAACTACCAACACCAACTGAATCAATGACAACAACACCAACAACAATTACTAGACGAAGAAGAACGACAACAACACCTACGACAACATCACCAATAGTAATGACATCAATGTGTCCAGCAACAACACTGCGAACAAAAAAAAACTCTTTCGCTGGTGCAGCCAAACAAGGCCATGCTTCAGCATGAACCTTAAAAAGGACAAAATGTTTGACCAGGCATGGAATCTTGGTGATTTCATATATTTTTTTATCTTTCAACGCTTTGGAAACTGTGTTCATTTAGATTCTAAAGTTTAGAAAAATATTAATAAAGCTGTAAAAGCTAGTTTGCTCTATATATTACATTGTGTTTTATTTTATTTTTCGTGTGGGTACTTATATATTGTTCTTCAATGCTGAGAACTATAACAAATGGAACGAGTAACATTGGCGTGGGAGATAGTGTAACTAACTAGACGTGAGTGGAAATGTAATACCACTTATTCAAGTAATATCGTCTTTGGTAACAATCAGCCAGCCAGAGAGCGTTATACTAGCCATCAACTGGTCCGTAATAGAAACATAATCTCTCACGAAGCCCATGCAACTATATGGGAAAACGGCACGTTACATAATGTAGTCCTGAAAAAAGACGGGGTCGTCACTGGTGGAAATCTTTGTCAAGCAGGGTAAAAACAATAGGAATAATACTAACAGCAATACTTATTAATTAAAGGGTTGAAAGTCTGATCATGCAAATAGTCGAACACTTAACTAGGTGGAGATTACAATATTTAAGCTTCGTAGCCCAAAATAATTTCTATTTGATAAAAATTACTATTCTAATTAAAAATATGTCGTGAACATTAAAGAAAACTCTTACAGGGGCAATCATACTGGCCCTGTAATTGACTAAGGAGATCGAAGTTGAATATAATAGGGAAGCATACTATGATGTTTATCTATCAAAATTAGAGATAAGTGAAGACTTTTTTTAAAACAAATCTGTGGAAAAGATCGGGTTAATAAAGCTCAGAATGGAAAGTGTAATTTGCAGGTCCGGATAGGTGCGTTGCTATTGGAGTCAGCAATGCAGTGAAGAGTTGTAGAGTTAGGGTGCAAACACGATCAGATATAAAACATTATAGTTATTTTAATGGCCTCCAGAATAATGAAATATATTTTCTTTGGTTCATTCAACAGCGCACTTCAGAAATCAAAGATCAGCAAATTAATTAGATCAGATTTATTTCATTTTTGAAAATTCTGAAGCTTTATTGCTATTACAAATTTATATATTTTTTATATGAATAAGAGTCGATTAGATTTTAATTCTTCAATTAATACTGATACGGTCATTTTGACATTTTGCAAGACGATCTGAATTCGTTCGTCGGTTGATGAACGTGATTAAGTGTTGAATGTTTTTAATATAAAATATATCATCTTTCGTGAAGAATACTGCTGTTTAAATGTGTGTTGATATGGTATGGCTTATAACTGTCAATCAAATAAATAGATTTTGCCTTGTTGTCTCTTTGCCAATCGATCGCTTTCTAATTAACCAGGACCAAGAAGTAATATATTTTGCATTTAAATGGCAAATAAACATATAATGGATAAGTGTAAAAACTAACTTTTTCAATACATCTATTATTGAGTTTAATACATATATTATTCAGTTTGTCAGGTCTTAAAATATCAGTGTTAAACTCTATATTTTTATTTATATTGGAACAGTGATTGATATGTTAAAGACAAACAGAAAGAAAAAAAACATTTCTTCAGAAACCATGGAATAAGCAGAAATGATGTGTTCAAATTTGTTTAATTTCGTATGTTAGGAAATGAAAGATTCCGAAGGGCAACTGAATATAACTAGAAACCAATATTCAGATGGATTTTCATTTCCTATGCAAATTTGATCAGTGTTTCTTTCTCATAAACAGAGATATCTAAAGAATGTAATTCCTTAAAATGTTTCTGCTTTTTTCCCAATTTTTTTTATAACTATCTAGAAATTCATATGTATACTCATGCACATACACATATACGTTAGTAAGTACTTGATTGTGCTTGCATATTAGATTGCATAGTTATGTATATGACAAGATTCTATATTAGAGAAACATTTTTTATAAATAATTGAACCACGATAAAACAGTACATTCATAACCCTAATACTTATGGGTGAATATTATGCATGAATATTATGCATGAATATTATCATCATCATTACCAACAACAACCGTTCTAGGAAGTTACTTGACCTGCTAGAAATAAAAATCAAATGATTCTCAAATACAAAGTAACGTATTAAAGGTAAACACGTTAGACAATGTAGTCCTTGATACGATATTATAGTATAGTGATAGCTGGAACTGTTTTGATCATAAATCCGAACAAAAGGGGCCCTATAATAAAATTACAATTATAATTACTATCTATCCTTGAGTTACATAACATTTGTGTACTCTATATGCCCTCATAAATTCTTGGAAAACAGTTTAAAATTTATATGGGGCACGAGAAAATTATTCATTAATAATATTGAATTAGTTATGAATTTAAATCTAAGAAGTTATTTAGATTTTGAATAACATAAATATATGATAGGTTAATATTAGCATTGGTTTCTTTACACTCTAAACATTGACTATATCACTTCGATTACTTACATAAAGTAGCGTTTTTAGTAATGTACATGATAGAAAATCATACTTTGAAATTCCAATCTTACTACACAATTCGTAAACTTTCCATTGCACACACACACACACACACACACACACACACACACACACACACACACACACACACACACACACACACACACACACACACACACACCACACACACACACATACATGCACGTACACACACGCATACATACACAGTGCGAATCTCAAAGACATTATATTAAAGAAGCACGAGGTTAACTTTGCCTTTCATCCTTACGGGGTCGATAAAATAAAGTACCAGTAATACACTAGGATAATTGCTGGCATTGTGCCAAAAGTAGAAACAATTATATTAAAGAAGCACTTAATATTCCTTTTCAGAACTTGTATGTGCATTATTTATTTGATATGACAGCATATTTAATCTGTATATATATATATATATAATAGAATTAGAGTTTAGCTTCGAACATAGCTGTATACAAATATGTATTTGAATTTCGTATTTCTAAAGAAATACGGTATGTTTATAAATAAACATTTAGAAACCCATAGCTATGAATAACACATTGACAGCTAACGCCACCAAGCGGTGCGCAGCAGAAGCAAGGGAGACACTGGTCGATGCATTTCGATCTCAACTTGTCCTCGTCAGGACGATCTCTCCCGCTCTTGCAAGTGCCGGACTTTCATCTATGTTCGAAGCTAAATTTTAATTCTATTCTATTATAAGTTGAGAAAACGTATACAGCTTCATATGCAAATGACGTTAATCAACTCATTTGCACAGACGAAAAAACTATATAGTTTCGCCTGTTTTCAAAGTCCGGCAGTTGCAAGAGCGGGAGAGATCGTCCCGACGAGGACCAGTTGATTTCGAAAATAGTGGCGTTAGTTGCCAGTGTGTTATTTATAGCTATGGCTTTCTAAATGCTTATTTATAAACATATCATATTTCTTTAGAAATACGAAATTCAAATATATAAATATATATATATATATATATATATATATATATATATATATATATATATATATATATATACTTGGGGAGGGTCATATTTGTGTAATAGTATTTCCAGAATTAATAACAGAACACACTCACTGTTTGGTTGGTTTTCACTTCTGTGTCTTTTATATCGGTTAATTTAATTTATTCGGTCCTCAATGTTGCCATTCACTGACCAACGGTCAAAAATACAGATACAATATAGACACAAACACATATATATATATAGTCTATCAAAGTTCTTTCGTTGAAGATCTGCAACATCGTCAGTGGTGATATTATGTTTCTTCCCGTTGCATTGTATGCTTACGCCATCTTTATTTAGTTTGTTTATTTATTTATTTATTTGTTTATTTTTTTGTCGCAGACGCAGACGCACTGCCAACAACTTCCAGGCGTTCAACAATGGCATACCACCCTTGTATGGGCTCCGCAAAGACCACAAGACAGTCGACAACCCGACAACAGGACCACCAACAATACCTGTATGCGGAGCAAATATAGCTAGCAACTACAGGATCCCCTACTTCCTCACAATGTTTATACGCCCCATAATCAAGATGTCCCCAGATGTATGTGACAGTACAGAGGACCTCCTCAGCAGAATCAGTGAAGTGAGTGCAACAAAAACAGGAACCTATCCAACTGCATAATAGGCAGTATGGATGTGGTATCACTGTACCCATACATTAACATTGATTTTGCTGTGGAAAAATGTGTGGAGATGATCACTGAGAGTGAGGTGAAGTTCTGCGACGTCGACCCAGGCGAACTGGGCCTCCCACTTAGACTTACCTACGACACTGACTACCTAGACATCCATGACCTTAGACGTTTCTGTCCCCGTAGACCCATAAGAGGTAGAGCCCCACCATAACCTCAATGCCAAAAAAGACTCCCATGGGAAGGTGGATTGGGTGGACCAAAGCTATACGGACCCCCCAAAACAATGATCAGGTAAGAAAAATGGTCGCACATGCAATAGGGGCTAGTATCAAAACTACCCTAAAGGGGGACATATTCAAGTTCAACGAGAAGATTTACACCCAAAATGAGGGAGCAGTCATTGGCGTCAGCATAGCTGGTGACGTTGCCAACCTTTTTATGGTATGGTGGGAAAGGAGACTCAAAATCTCCTTGATGAGAGCTCCATAGACCTCATCATGTACTCCCGTTATGTAGACGACATCAACATGGTAATAAGGACATCCCCACAAGAGAGCACTAACAAGTTTGATTTAGAACGTAGCACAATGGAGAGCATCCAGCAGATAGCTAATTCCATACACCAGAGTATAACTGTAACTATCGACTACCCTTCCACACACCCTAACAATAGACTACCTGTATTAGACACGGAAATCTGGATTAACACTATAGACGAGAGAGCCCAAATTCTCCACTCACTCTATGCTAAACCCATGGCCTCCAAATACCTGATACTCAAAAACTCAGCAATGTCCAGTAGTGCTAAGTTTAATATTCTGATCGCAGACTTGGTACGAATGATGAAGAACGTGTCCCGCATGTGTGACTCAACAGAAATGGAAATACACATCCAACACTTCATCAACCGCATGCAGTTCTCTGGCTACAACCAAAGAGACAGAATCAGAGTATACGAAGGAGCCACGGAGAAGTATAAGACCCCCATAGAACTGGACATGAAAGGAATTTGCTCACTATACAGGAGCAAATCATGGAATAGCTTAGATAGGACTAGACATAAGATAGGGAAAGCCACCTCATGGTACGACAACCAGAGATACCAGAGTGTCATGTTTGTGGACGCTACCCCTGGAGGGAAATTAGCTAACCATATCCCTGATCAGCAAAACCTACCCTTTTAAGAAAACCCACTGTACTAATAGGAAATGTATCATATGTAGAGTAAACCCCCGGAGAAACTGTAAAACTAGAAACGTAGTCTATAGCATAAGATGTACAGAGGGTACTTGCAGAAACATGACAACAACATACATAGGCGAGACAGCTCGTAGCATAGGTGAAAGGATAGACCAACACTGGGGGAACTAAGGGCGCGAAAAAACGGTTCAGTACTATACGAACATGCCAGACAACAACACAGCGGTAACATAAACAACATAGAAGTTAGAATAATCTCTAAACATAGAAATGACCCAGCAGATAAGCAAATCAGAGAGGCCAGCGAAATAGAACTTAGAAGGCCAAGGCTAAACAAAAAAAATGAATGGAATAACAACACCCAAACAAACAACACTAAGCTAAGAGAAGTATCAATAAATAAATAAATAAATAAATAAATAAATAAACACATACACAAGCACAATAACAACAAACACATATAAACACACACTAGTAAACTAAGATAGAATACATTAACCAATACAGAGTCACCCAAACAAGAACACACATCAAACAAAACAATATACATACACGCAAACGCATGCGCAGAGAAGAAAAAAACAAACAAATAAATAAATAAATTAACAGACTAAATAAAGATGGCGTAAGCATACAATGCAACTGGAGGAAACATAATAGCACCACTGACGATGTTGCAGATGTGCAACGAAAGAACTTTGATAGACTATATATATGTGTTTGTGTCTATATCTGTATTTTTGACCGTTGGTCAGTCAATGGCAACATTTAGGACCGATTAATTAAATTAACCGATATAAAAGACACAGAAGCGAAAACCAACCAAACAGTGAGTGTGTTCTGTTATTAATTCTGTCAATACTATTACACAAATATCACCCTCCCCAAGTATAACAATATTTGTTTCGCAAGACGATTTCATATCAAAAACCTCGCAAAACTAATTCATCGCCGTTTTATATATATATATATATATATATATATATATATATATATATATATATACATATATATAAATTAGCGAGAATCGCATTTCGGCTATTGGAAATTAACGAAAAACAACTTCCAAGATGTGTGGCAAGCGCTTCATAGAAACGGGTGAACTAAAACAACAACATGCGTTAAAAGGCCAAATACACTGAGACGATGGTTAAACCATTAACCGCAAAGCCATAGAAGCGAACAAGCTATTCGGCTCAAACAAATAATAAAATATGATTGAAAATTATACCCGGACCATTTTGGAAACGGTGGTAAAATCCAATATGGGGTTTCTGCAACTCCTAAATCAGGTACTGTCTGCTTAAACAAATAACGTTAAGCTTTTGGTATGATGATCGAACACTTTTTCAACAGGCATTTAATTCTATGCAAAGCTAAATAACTGACCGTTATCTGAACCCACGTGGGGGGTTAGAAGGGAGAGAACCCCTAGTCTTGGCGGATGCATTCAGTATTTGTGCTTATTGCAAAATTGCAAAATATCACAAAAACGAATTAAGCTCTCGACAGAATAGTTTTTAAAATTAACGTATTAATATATATATATGTATAAATATGTTAATATATATATATATATATATATATATATATATATATATATAAATATATATATATATATATTAATATGTTAATATATATATATATATTATATATATATTATATATATATATATATATATATTTAATATATATATTTATTAACATATTAATATATATATATATATATATATATATATATTTTTATATTTATATATATATATATATATATATATATATATATATATATATATATATATACGAGGTGTGTCAGAAAGGTTCCAGGACTGATGTCACAGAAGATTTATTTCAAACCCAAACTTCACACTAAGAGTTTTCCACTTCAAAGTAATCTCCCTGGAGTATGTAACTGTAATCTTAGCTCCCTGCAACGATCAAACTTGTTTCTTCATAATTTTATATACATGTCCTCTTGCCGTCTGTTTCAGGTCGTCAAGCAATGAGCACAGAGCAACGAACAAACTTGAAATTTCTGGTACGGTTGGGGAAAACTCCGTCAGAAGCACTAAGATTGCTGCAGCAAGTGTATGGAGATGAGACGATGTCACGCTCACGTGGTTTTGAGTGGTGCAAGAGGTTTAAAGAAGGACGCGATAACGTGGAAGATGACCCCAGGAGCAGAAGGCCCTCAACAACCAGGACTGAGGTCAACGTTGAGCGCGTTAGGCAGATGGTGCGTAGCGATTGTCGGCTGACTGTTCGACTGATGGCAAATGGGCTTGCATGAATCGGGAAAACGTCTGGAAGATTCTCACTGAAGATTTGGACATGCGGAAACTCTGCGCGAAGATGGTGCCAAAACTGCTGAACGATGACCAGAAGTGTGACAGGACATCCTCGAGCGTCTTGAAACCGATCCAGACTTGCTAGGGACAGTCATCACCGGTGAAGAGTCATGGATCTTCGAGTACGACGCGGAGGGGACCCGTTTTGAAGACGTGGACGACATCAAAAAGGCCGTGACGACGGACCTGCGGAGGATCCAGGAAGAATCCTTCCAGGAGTGCATGCAAGTGTGGCAGAAAAGGATGGAAAAGTGCATTAGACTCCAGGGGGATTACCTTGAAGGAGAAAACTCTTAGTGTGAAGATTGGGTTTGAAATAAATCTTTTGTGACGTCAGTCCTGGAACTTTTCTGACACACATATATCTATATATATCCGTATATGATTGGTGGCTCAGAGGAAAGAGTACTCACTTCTGAAGTAGAGTTTTAATATTCATTTTTTAAAGGCTGACTAGTGAGTATTGTTACTCTGGAGTTTCGCCTGTACATCATAGGTGAGACTCAAGAGTAACAAGATTCACTATTCAGTCTTAAAAAAATGCGGAGAAATATATTTAAGATTTTGTTTTCTTTAGTCCGACAGAATGAATACTTTTATCATTGTTGCATTATATATATGTATATATATATATATACATATATACACAGATTAAAATGTGTTGTGCTTGCCCTTCCTGCACACCCCTCTCTAGCTATAGTCTCCCATACTGAATACAGAATTTCATAAATAACAAGCAATATAAAAAATATATAACGAACTTTCATTCATGTAACAGCCCCATGATTTGTAATACAAATAATACGATGGTGTCACTAATATCTATAGTATTCACCTGTGATAATTTACGTAATTTGACATAATCGATATTCTACACTTCAATCACCAAATCACTGGCTTAAAAAAATTTCAACTTCGCTAAAACTACATCACAAACACAAACCAAAAAATCAATATAATAATGTACGCAGCTCGATGGTTACTTTCCTTTGAAAAATCCCTATCGATAAAAAAAAAAAAATGATTGTTCATCACCTGCATTACCAATCGTTAATAAATCCTCATCTGTGACTTGAAAAATAATAGGCCCGTATATATTTTACGCATTTAAGTATATAATCATGAGACCATTGTATCAAAGAATATGAATTATCGCACACTATGTAATTTGCTGAAAAACCTTTATCAACAACTTCAAAGAACTTAATTTAATATTCACAGTAGACACGGATCCAAATACAACCAAGTGTTTATTCACACTGATTGAAATATATATATTATATCTATATCTATAAACTCCACCCTGTAGCAATTCTTAGAAAAGTGTTTTTTGTGTTTTTCACACATCGTCAACTACACAACTAGTAAAACTGCCAATGTTGTTTCAGTATCACTTGATCAACTTCACACGATGTATATATAATAAATGTGAGAAAACTACGACAATCGAATAATAGACTAAAATTAAATATTCCAAGTAGTGACTCATATAGATTCAGCTTTGAAAAAATAGCATTCGGCTATGCATAAATTAATTTCTTGTGTGCCTTTGAGCTCAAATGAGGGTGCATACATTTCACAGCGGTTGAATTATAATAACTATCCGTATTTGGACTATGCTTTTGTAGGCCATTTTCTTTACCCCAAATGGTAGGAATTAAATAAAAGCACCTTCCTTCATTCCGTTGCATACTATCTCTTTCATCGTTAGATCTTACCTAATTTTCATAGAGATTTGATGTAATATCTGAGCATAATATATTTATTAGCACACATTGCATATAGGTTTAACACTTGAGTAGTTGTTAAAACAGTCGTTAGAGAGCTTCGTAGTATTCGTTTCGGCTCTCTGCTCTCAGTTCAAATCCCGCCGGGGTCAACTTTGCCTTTCATCATTTCAAGATCGAAAATAAAAGTCCCAGTCTAATACTGGAGTCGATTCTATCTCTCTCTTTCTCTCTCTCTCTCTCTATATATATATATATATATACATATATATATATATATATATATATATATATATATATATATATATATATATATATATATATATATATATATATATATATATATATGTCGCTCTATCCTTCTCCGGAAGAAGCCTGCCATATTCAGACCTGGAGAGATGGGTTCTGCTAGGTTTTATAAAGATGACCTAGAAATGCCGTATGTCATTATGGCGCCTCTACCATTCCCTCGGGAATTACGGGTACATACATATGTGCATATATACTTAGAATACATGTGCATATATACTTGTATACTAATTTCTATACGAGTCTTAATCAATGTTTATGAAGAAGACTATTTCAACAGATATGAGAATTAGTACGGTTTTATGGATATTTGCATGTACATACATACATTTTCATTTAATAATAATATTGCATACTTACAAAAAGTTTACTCTTTTTACGCTCGATATCTGTAAAAGTCTCTATTATTATATTAGTAGGAATATTTAAAAGCATTACGTTTATTTCTTCTTTGAAACGTGCCAACATTACTTATTCGTAGTCTTACTGTATTAGATTACGCATGATATTATTGTTTCCTGCTCTTCATTTGCTCTTCATTTGTACCATTGTACCATTACATGTACTAAGATATAAGGAAATGTAGTTACTGTTTTATATATATATTTATATATATATGTATACAGACGTACAGTAGTATGTATATATATACATACATGCACACATATATATATGTACGTATATATGTGTGCATGTATTATATATATACATACGATTGTACGTCTGTATACATATATGTATGTACGTATACATACTAAGAGTGAGAAATGAAATTCCGTTTCATTTTTTCCATTTATATATATATATATATATATATATATATATATATATATATATATATATATATATATATATATACATATATATATGTATATAAATACGATTAGTAGGTTGGAAAAATCGAAACTGTGGCGGTCGGCCAAATCCGCGAAAGACCAAATTCGGAGTTTGCACGAAGGACTCAATAAGAATGTATCGAGAAATCGATAGGTTACAACTTAGAGTAATAAACATACATTAAATAGCGTGACAAATTGAAAACTGTGGTTAAGGGGACAAAGCCACAGAAGCCACCACAAGAACGAAAATACAATCAATACGGAGAAGTGTGTGTGTGTGTGTGTGTGTGTGTGTGTGTATGTATGTTTGTATGTTAGTGTACGCGTGTGTGTGTGTGTGTATATGTGTGTGTGGGTGTGTGTGTGTGTGGGTGTGTGTGTGTGTGTGTGCTGATGGACCAGTATTTTTGTGATACTGGTAAAAATGGTGTACATTTTTCGATATTTTCAGTAATTTGTAAAAACGATTCTCTCAAAAGAACATCAAAAACATTGATAATAAAAGGGGTGAAATGATGTATAGTATTGTCATAACACCAAGGTGTGTGAGAGTGTCCAGATTGTACATACTGCAAGGGGAATCCATTAGGCCCTGTCGTATGGGAATACTTGTGTACAAATATGAATGTGCCCATCAGGGTGCAATGCATGTGTGCGTATATGTATGTGTGTGTGTCGGCACGTTTATATTTATAGACATCAAAAGGTATGCAAATTTGTGTATATTTGTGTTGCACCATAGAACATGTGTGTTTACGTATGTCATTGTGTTTATATGTGGATAGAAATGTATGTAGGATGTATGCTGATGTGGGTATGTATGTTGACGTGTGTATGTTGTGGGTTCGTAAAACAGGAAGAATTTCCAAAACTGATCAGATTAGAGCAAACATCACGGGCGCTCTATCTCAAAATTATTTTTGAAAAGCATTAGAAATGCGCAACCGGTAAAAACTTAAAACTAAAACTGAATACTAACAAATACTTATTACTAATTTATACTTATTCCTATTTAAACTATTTTTCACTGGGAAAAATTTGTTAGCATTTTCTTTTCCTTTTACTAATATATCACAACTCATGTGTTACACCTCTATTCTTTTAAAAATATATATATATATATATATATATATATATATATATATATATATAGAGAGAGAGAGAGAGAGAGAGAGAGATGTACACTTCTACGCCTATGTAGCTATTTCATCATTATAAAAATTATTATACTTAATGTTTAGCCTCATTATATGGTTATTGATCCAGTATAGACACCTAGATTCTTCCTTATTTCTACTCATTTTCTACAGGACCAGTATTATTATGTTACCTATATTTGTCGCTATTACCGCATCAGATAATTCAACTTCCTCACTGAAAGCTTACCTACCTTTGATCTACAGTTCCTCATTAATGTTTATAATAGCCTTCCTTAACAACAGACAATTATTTAAGATCGCATTTATTATCTAAGCTTCATTAACCTTTTTATTCTTTTATATTGTTCAGGGGTGGGGCTTTCCAGCTTTAGTGTTTATACACTGTATTGTCTAAATCCTTCAGCACTCTGATGAAACCTTCACGCGGAAGTAATTTGCAATTTGTAACAATAAACTAAATAAATTATATATATGTTTATATATATACAGGGCGTCTCCGAAAAATGCATATGTACTTTGATTACCTGTACAGGCAATATGTATTAGAATGTTGTGGAAGTGTGTATACATTTATTGGGAACACTCTGTTTATATATACTCATAAATATGTGTGTCTCTGTATGTGTGTGTGTGTACATAGGTGTGTTTCTTCCTTGTCTGAGGGTCTCCTCCTACCTTCGCCTTCTCATAAATTTTCCTACATTTGATTTTTCACTTTTCTAAATCTGACCACTGCAATGGTTAGATGTTCTTTCTAACCTCTTAAATATAAATCTGCATTTCTTTATGTGGTGTGTGTATCTAAAGCACCGAAATTGTGATGAACCTCGTGAAAGAGTTGTTGAACTTTAGTGCTTTTTTAAAAATTTTTTTTCATATTCTCGCTTTGTTTACTGTACAATATTTTGCATATACATCTATATCACCAAAACAACACAATTATGTTTCTTACAACTGCAAATATATTGCAACTTCAATCAGTTGCAAATGAATTTATTCTCCTGTGTTTTATGTTTGCAATAATATAGATTTCCCTGATAGTGTTACCAGGAATACTGAATACCTAACTACTACTACGTTGTCTTATTTACGTTAGCAAACTCCGATATACCAATCTGCCTGAGTAGCTCTTATTACAAAAAGGCAAGATGCATAAAATAGATACTACTGTACAATCTAAACCACGAGGCAAATCAAAACTCCTATAGGAATGACTCCACTTAGAGGTAATCAAAGTATCAAAGCTGTTTTGTATATAAAGTATGTTCAAATTTGAAGGGGATATAGTTGAAGAAAGAAACCACTCGAATATTTAGATTACTTGCATCGCAAAATATTAATCTTTTGCAATGAGTTCGAATTCTGCAGGGCTGGTAAAAATGGGTCTACATGATGTAATTGATTCTTCCACTGGCGTACATGTTGGAAATGTAAGAAAACTATTTATGCTAATTCCACCTATCATTTGCTGTATATATCAATGTATTTCTCCTTTCATAACTTAGATATATCGCTCTTGTATTCCATGTGTATTGTGTACATTAGAAGTATGAGCTCAGTGACATATTTTATAATCTCCCGAGAAAATGTGAGAATTATAGCGAAGTGAAACTCGCCAACCCTACTTTATGCAATTTATTTATGCATTATTTTATAAACCTGTTTTGTGTTTTCGAAGTGTTTTCAACTCATGTAGCGTTCAAGAATATCTCATAAACGTTCTCATAAATGTTCTCATTGATTTATACCCCACACTGCATGCAACAATGCACATATCATTTTTGCTATTCGATGTATATTCGCTTTAATGTATTTCAAAAGTCGTTTGTCGAAACAATGATGTACAATCTTACACCAAATGATCGTTGCTTCATATTTCAACATTGGCATTTTCCTGCATTTATAATGAAATCACTATATTACCAATCACCCAAACTATCTAGCTGTAAATACGTAAATATTGGCTGTAATTCGTTATAGGGGTATATAACGAACGAGCAATTAGTAAAATTTTATAATTGAATTCACGTCCTGACATTGATATATTTTAGAGGAAACGGTTTGCAATGGTTTGACATCTCCTTGTTTCAGTGGATATTCGTGCTTAGGAAGTTACACTGAAAAATATTTTACTGAAGGATTTGGGGCAACATTATAACAAACTGCTTTTCTGTTATTATGTATACGGATGCCTACAAAATGTCGATTAAGTGATCAACGGAACTAATTGTTGGTTTCATTTTTCAGAAACCTGACCTCAAAGAGAATTTCTCTAGTATATTTAATAAATCAGTTTGGGTGACATTAGGTCAAATAGTTCATTCACATAGTGGAATTTGTTGACAGCATAACAGTATTCTATCAATTGTAGTTAATGTGAGCATCCTATGATAGTTTTCAATTTAATTTGTCTTTATCGACATTCTCTCATATTTCAAGGTTGGTGAGGATTTCATTTAATTAAACACGGATGTTGCTTTTAGACAGCTTTCATTATTTAGTCTCAATAAACGGCGATGAGAATATACTAGCATAGAGCACAGTTTAAGTGCACAAAGTTCATTATTCAGTTGTTCATTTAACCACAGGGTATGACTAACTTAATTCTAGAGTAAGCTATTGCATGATATTTAAAGTAATTCTTTACGTGACTCAATATGACATTTTGTTAGGTAATCTGTATAACAGTTAAAATGTTGTTTTCTTTGTTACTCCCAATATTTGAATGGTATATATTGTATCGACTTCAAGTAAAACATGATAAGTGTCTTATATTGAGTGATAAATGATTGTAAAAGTTATGGAACCACTTACCATTGGTGAATCTTTGATTCTACCCACTGCATATGAAAAATGTCGTAGTGTAGCCGGTGAGAATATTACATTAGAGTTAAAAGTAATACCACTTTCAAATGGCTGTAATCCGCAGTATACATGGCGTGTCAAATGCTCTTATACGTCAATAACCCAGGTGCATATGTGATGCACTTACATGGAAACATTAATGTTGCATGTCATGCACAAATGTTATGCAATATTTCATAACTTCATGAAATTAAATTCAACGAAAATTCGTTTTTGCTAGGCTTTTCTGCTGCAAACTATATGAAATGATGGTACTGCTAATATGAGAGAAAAGTAGGGGAAATGTCATGTCAAACCCAAACAATTGCATACGAGAGATTTTCATTAAAACCAAGAGAATCAATGTGAAATTATTTTCTGGATTATGTAATGAAGTTAAAATTATTTGCAAAAACTTGCTGTTGCAATCAGAAGTGATATAGCTGCCACGTGTAAAATTTCTTCAAACTTTAATGGACATTCGGCAAGAAATAATTTATTTCCTGTTGTCACAGATAAAAAGTCAGATATAGTTAATTTTGGTAACTGATGAGAGATTTGTATTACATTTTTCTTGTCTTGCTGAATTATTTGATAAATTTAATACTCTTAACTTGACCCTGCAAAGGGCGGATTGAAAGCTGTTTCGGCACAATGAAAAATTGTTATATTGAAATATCGCCAAGTAATTACGTATATTTTTTATTCTTCAAGCTTTTTCAGAAATCACAAGGGTTAGAGACACTGACATTTTGTTTTATTTTTATTTTGAAAATATCCATAAGTTCTGTCGTAACATTTATTATTAACATTTAGTGATATGCCAGATAAAAAATTACTATTTGTTCAGGAAACCGTTTAAGTTATTGAAGTTAAAAGAAGAAACTGATGCTACTTTGAAACTGTTTCGATTTTAGAGTGGATTTCTATCAGCTCAACAGTAAACAAATAGCACAAAGTAGGCAATAAAAACGGTGCTTCTATAAGACCCAACATAGCTGCATGGAAATTATTTTCTCTTCTAGAAAGATTAATAGGGAATTGCTTACATACGAGAGGTGACATGCGTCCTTGTTTTGCCAAGCGTACGGCTTTGAATCGATGTGCATATCAGTAAACACGACAAATATTTCTGTATTTTACGTTTTGTTACATCCTATTTATTGTAATTCCAACTGTTTAACCTGTCCAACTTCATAGTATATATCGTTATACTCACTGCCCACAGGTAGTATCAAAAGAATCTGTACAATTTACCTCAAAACACTCATCATTGGAACCCGATTAGGTCAAGAGAAGTCCTAGCCGACATTTCCATTCTTTTGGGAAACAAGATTATGGTACATTCATATTATATATATATATATATATATATATATATATATATATATATATATATATATATATATATATAACTTTGAACAAACATATACTGAAGTTATGGAACACTCTATTTCACCGAAGTTAAACCTTGTATTTAGATGTTTACGTACGGCATTTGAATTTAGATTCTAGCAAGGAAGCAATATAAGTTATAATTGTTTCTACTTTTGGCACAAGGCCAGCAATCACCCAGTACATTACTGGTACTTTATTTTATCGACCCCGCAAGGATGAAAGGCAAAGTTAACCTCGGCGGGATTTGAACTCAGAATATTATAATACCTTTTAGTTGATGTATATTACTGAAGAAGATATAATGGCAAAAAGAAAATCAGCAGAAGCAACTACATAAAAATACTGAAGCAGAGAGATGGAGGACATGGAACATGGAGAGATAACGTAAATATGCCTAAAGCGTTTTTCTTCGTTAAGTTGTAGCTAACTACACAAGAAATTGTAGTGAAATCTGAAATAAAGGCCATTGCAAATGCTAGCATCTGTTATTGTCGGTGGTAATGATGACGAATGTAATGATATATATAGTGCAGTTAGTATAGAAATAATCATCATAATCAACGTAAATTGTTCGATCATCAGTCAACATCAAATCAACCAATATCATTGCCAGCAGCATCAATTTAGCCAGATACCTGATTAGGCCTTTGGCGAAATGTTTTATGTAATTCCGTTCTCGGAGTTTGTACAACAAGGTATTACTTCAAATAATAATAATAATAATAATAATAATAATAATAATAATAATAATAATAATGATTTCTTTATTGGCCACAAGGGCTGACATCAAGAAAAACATCATAGACGGAACAGGACGGTACGATGTGGGTTTTGTGCGTGTAAATATTTTTATTATTTATATAAGAAAAGAAAAAGGACATAAAACATATATATATATATATAAACAATAAAATGAAAAGTGAAACAATGAAAAATTCCCCAATAGGGGGGAACCCTCCGAGGGTTACTCGTGGCGAAAACCACACAAAAGACCACGGCCACCCTGGCTACCAGGGCAAGCGCCCTCTCTCAATTTTTCCATCTCTCAAACTACAGACGTATATTCAGACCATTCTCGCTACATTCACCCACCTTTCAACAAACTTGCTAGAAAGCAGCACTCGCCTCTCCACCCTGATTTTCCTCTTCAAGTGAAACTTGAAAAAGTTAATCAGGGATTCGCCGAAGAGGAAAGTGTTTGTCTTTAATCCTTTTAACCTTGTCCACCACACAATCTCTTTCGCCATGGCCACCAGGCAGATGAAAACAACTTGCCCTTCCTCCTCAGAGGAAGACGGCGAGACCATCTGCACAATGGACTCAGTCGACAAGTCAGCAATGCTCGGGCACTGAACGAGTGTGGGCACAACGGTTTCGTCGCTATGCGCGCATCTCGGACAGGCTCGGCTGGCGGCACTTCCGTGCCTGTAGAGCTTATCTCGAACCGGCAGCGCTCCCCGGTAGCTCTGCCAGGCCAGGGATTTTTGGAAGTTATCCATAGGCCTCAGGCTGAAAGTTCTCCGAAGAGAACAAGCAGCTGATCTTCTTCGACGCCCAGGATCTCTCCGAAAACGTCGTCGCTCTTCCCCTCCACTAGTCCTCTATAGAACGCCGAGGTGGATGTTCCACCAATTCTGATGCCCAACTGGGAGAGGGCAGTGAGCGCCTGGAGACATTCCAGTTTCCAAGCGCTATCCCTCGGTCTTTTTCTGACCCAGGACTGCAGCTCCGTCAAGGAGACGAGCTGTGGGAAAATGTTCCTGGCGAACGGCGACCACACCCGTTCACCAGAGATGCCGCAGCCTCAGCGCATTTTGCGCATCATCAGCCATGACATGCCCAGTCCTCCACGCAACGGGTGTTGACAGCAGATGGATCGTCTGACCATGGGAGCGCGTCTCTTCCACAAAAAGCGGAAAAGGAGGCGCTCCATTTTGCTTAGAGTTGGGCTGGAGCAAGGGACGACGGTGAGGCGGTAGCAGATGACGGATGCGATGTACGCATTCGCCACTTCCGCCCGGCCTTTCAGGGACAGCTTCCTCTCAGCCTATTTCTGGGTGAGGGAGGCCACCCTGCTCGTCACCTCGTTCCAGTTTTTCTCCATCTGGAAGTGCGGTCCGAACCAGACCCCGAGTAATTTAACCGGTCCGTCCGTCCAACGCCCCACGACGCTGTCGGACGGCATGGACTTGCCTCTCCAGGTGCCTAGCTACAAGCCCACCGACTTTTCCTGGTTTATCTTTGCTCCTGTCACCGTTTCGTATTCCTTGAGAGCGGTGCCGAGCATCTGGACGTGTCTGGTGCTCGACACCACCACGGTGACGTCGTCAGCGTAAGCCGACTCGGATTTCTCGCATCCTAGTTCGCGTGGGACGCCCGTCATTGCCCCCATTTTGTGCAGTAACGGCTCGAGAGCCAATACGTACAAGAGGGACGAGAGGGGACACCCCTGGCGGACTGAGCGCATGATGCTGAACGGCTGCGACAGCTGACCGTTCACCCTCACAACTGACCAGATATCGCTGTACATTGCTGCGATCCAACGCCTGAAAACGGACCCGAAACCGGCTGCCTCAAGGACCGCCGCCAGGTACCGATGGTCGACCCTATCGAATGCTTTGGATTGATCCAAGTTGATCAGGGTCCCACGCTTGCCAGGTTCCTTAACCACCCTCTCTATGATGTATCGCATGAGGTGGAGGTTGTCGTGTATGGATCTGTCCGGGATGGCGCATGTCTGCGCCTCTCCCACCAGACCCTTGACGACAAGCGCCAACCTCGTTGCTAACACCTTGGCCAAAATCTTGAACTCTGCGTTTAGCAGAGTTATGGGCCTGAAATTATCAATAACATCCCCCTTGTTCGGATCCTTTCTCAGCAGCGCCACTGCTCCTCGACTCACAAAACTGGCAATGCTCCCGTTCTGCTGCCAGTTGCAGTAGACGTCTGCCAAGAGATCACCGATCAAGTCTGGCATAAATGCATGAAGCTCGTAGGGCAGACCATCTAAACCTGGCGATTTATCTCTTGCGCAGTTAGCCATCGCTTCCCGTATTTCACCGACTGTTATTGGCTTTTCGCAACACTGTGCTGCGGTCGTCGAGAGCCGAGGCAGTCCGTCGAGGTATGCACGGAAGTCCATGTCCCGATCCGAGCCGCCGCAGCTCCCGAACAGTTCAGCAAAGTGCTGCTGAAAAGCTTCACACATCCGCTCGGGTTCGAGCATCAAGCACCCGTGTTGGTCAGACAAAGACCGAATTGTGGCTTTATTACCACGTCGCGCCTCTGCCACCCGGGCCCATTGGACGGCTTTTGTCCCCTCGTGTTTCAGAGCAAGCGCTCTAGCTCTGACAAGGCAGCCTTCGTGTTTTGCGTTGAAGAATTGGTCGAGTGCCAATCTCGCAGCTAGAACGTCGGTTGCGATGCCTGTCCTAAACGCCTCTTCTAGCTTTCTGACTAGCCCTCCCTCTACTCTATTTTCCTCTATCAATACTCCTTTGCTAAACCTAATCGACTCTACTTTAATTGCCCTTTGCAGGGCGAACCACCACCTGTTGTTGACGACCGCTCCCGTCAACGCCCACTTAACTAATACGCTAATCCGGTCTCTGTAGGCCTTGCGCGCCGGGAAAGACGCGTTCAGCTTCCAGTAACCAGGCCCTTATCTATGAAGTCTGTCTATGTCGATCTCACAGATCACAAATTTGTGGTCTGTGTAGTCGACTATTTTTAATTGTGGACAACTTATACTAGCCTTATCTAGTTCCCTGCAGAATACCCTATCTATATATGATCTGGATGACCCGATGCGGTTTGTCCATGTCCACATTGGCACATTCGGGCGATCCAGTCGATACCTGTCAGACAGTTCAAAACGTCTGAGCAGGTTGGTGAGGCTCTTACACCCTCCTCCTCTATCCACTAGCCCTACACGATCCAAGCGTGCATCCAAGATACCGTTCCAGTCGCCCACTAACACTAAAGAGCGGGACGTTCCAAGAAAGGTCTCTAGACGTCTGAAGAAATCTGGCCGTCCTGCCCCTGTTGGGGCGTAGACGGCTACTAGCCTGAAAGCATTACCTTCGCTGCCGGTCACGTCCAGCACCACCGACTAACCTTTTGGGTCCAGGAAGATGGCCCGTATCGCGAGATCCAAGCTTCTCCGAAAAAGGACGGCAACCCCTCCCCCCGATCCTGGACGGCTGGGAGATGCGTATACATCGTAGCCGCCGAAGATCGGTGCGAAGGCCCGTGCCTCGGAGATTCTGGTTTCACTGATGGCCACCACATCTATGTTTAGTGACCTGAGGTTATTGAGCAGGTGACCCTGCTTCCAATATGACCCCAGGCCACGTGCATTTATACTGCCTATCCTGAGTACAGCCATGTTGGATGAGAAACGGGGCAAATGAGAAAGGGTCACTTACCTTGTTCGTGTGGTGAAGGGACAGTAGAACCGTCCCTTTCGCTGGTCATTGGTGTTTCCAAGAGGATGTCAGTGTAAATCATCTTGGTAACCGTCCCTCTGAAGTCACCAACTGCGTTGGGGAATTTTTGTTTTAAAGGTTTGTGTTGTTCTATTGAGATTTCGATGATGCTTATGTTTGTCGGGAGAGTTCTTGGTGTTGGTGGGGTGTAGTCATTTTTTTCCGTGATGTCTGTGTGCTGCTTTATATATTTTATGAGTTCTTTTTTTGCTATGTTTATGGCTGTGTACTTTTGGGGGGGAGGGGTGATTTTGTTGCCGTTTTCTTCTTGTTGCTGTTTGGTTTGTGTGTCTTGTGTTTGCGTTGTTGGTGTTTGTGGTGGTGTTGCTGCAAGTTTCCTTGCTGCCTTTACCCCTCTTTGTATGCCTTCGCATTTGGAGGGTGAATCTAAGGATTTTTTTATTTTTTGTTTTTTTGTGGCAGACTGTTTGCCACGTCACTCCCGCCTCAAACTCCATGTCGGATTCTGTGGCGTCTGGGAGGGGTATGTGCTCCACGGCTGTTGGTGGTGGTAGTGGAGCCCTCTTCGGCAATGTTGTTGCTGGTGTAGCTATTTCAAATGTAGCTATTGGTGTTGCCGCTACTGATGATGCTGCTTTAGTTATCCGTGGCCTTGGTACGGGTGCTACGAACGTTGCCCTCCTACTCACCGTGGAAAGGGCTTCTTCGTTTGTTGCCTGTCCTGCTCTTGGTAGCAGCGGACCAGGTATTGGAAGGAGAGGGGCCCTCTTCGGTGTCTTCTGCGGGCAAAAGGCCCTGAGGTGACATTTCGATCCACAGAGATAACATTTTGGCCGTCTTCCTTCTACACTTATAGGGAGTTGGAGTTCTTCCTCAAAGTCTATGATATCGGGGATAACCTCGATACATTCCTGGTCAGTTTGTATAAGCATTTGCATGCCTATACCTGACCAGTTCTCTCTCCCTATTTTTTCTACTTGCAGCATGGTCGCCCTGTTCTCAATTCCAGCAAGGACAGACGCGGCCAGCCAAGGTATGAGCACGTTGGGTGGGACCTGGGTCACTTTGACCCTCACAATTTTCTGCCCGCAGTAGGAGGGCACCAAGACAAACTCCTCACTTTTAAGGGTTTCCAAAGAGTGAGACTTTGCTTTCTGGGGGGGGGGGGGCGAAAAGTACGTTTACTGTGGCGTACTTTCTGCCTCGGGTTTTGCGTGCCCAGATGCACCCCAAGCCCTTTTGGATTTGAGCCTCCGTGGCTCTCTCCACTCGATGTGAGATTTTTCTTACGGTGCGGTAAGTCACCGTTCGTAGCTGCTGGTCCTTGAAAAAATCGGGTGGAGGTTTCAGGGAAACTCTATTTGCGCTTCTTGTCCCCATGGCCCTTGCGACTGCCATCTCCTCCTCTGTGACTAACACTGTCTCGATATTTCGGGCGACACCTGCAAAAGAAGTGGTCCCTTTTTCAGCACCACAACTATTGCTGCCGCTACTGGTCTTACTGGTGGTGCTGAGGTCGCTATTACAGGTATCGGTGTCAGTGTTGTTGTTTTCGCTGGTACAGTTGTTGGTGTTGTTTTCGTTGATACTGTTGCTGCTGTTACTGTTATTGTGGCTGTTGTTATTATTGTTGTTTTTGTTGATACCTGTTCCTACTATTATTGTTGTTGTGGCTGTTGTTATTGTCATTGTTATTGTCGTTCACGACCTTACCGCTGTTATTTTTGTTATTGTCGTTCTCGACCTTACCGCTGTTATTTTTGTTATTGTCGTTCTCGACTTTACCGCTGTTATTTTTGGTGTTGTTGTTGGTGATGTTGTTGGTGTTATTGTTGGTGTTGTTTGTGTTAGAAATATTTGTTAATTTTAAATCTGTAACAATCTTTTTTTACTTTGTAATATTTTCGTTTATATTTACCTCCGCTGGAACGCTGTCTTGTTGACATGCTGATAAAGTCTCCCTCTCTCTGTGTTGTCTGACAACGCTCTCTCTCTTTTTTGTGTTATCAAATGTTGAAATTTTTCAAAAATTGTTTTACACAAATACGAATACGACACCCCGTAAAGGGGTGCCGTATTATTTACTAGTGAAGCCCTGTATTAGGTGGGTCACTTCTTCTAAACTTTTATCAAATTTAAAACTTGAATAAAAGGTTTAGAACGGTTGAAAAAGAGGTAAAACGTTGAAAAAGACTGGAGGCGATAAGAAGCGTGGCTTCACCAACCAATAATAATAATAATAATAATAATAATGCTTTCTTTATTAACCACAAGAGTCTACATAAAGTAGACTTTAAGGACAGTACAAGACAATACAGGGCGGTAGAAATGGGCATTTCTGCGTGTAAAAAACAAGAAACAGAGGATGTAATAATAGAACAATGAAAAAATTCCCCAATAGGGGGGGGGGGACTTCCGAGGGACATTCGTGGAGAAAGCCCATTAAAAAGCCACAGTGACCCTGACCACCAGGGCAAGTGCCCTCTCCCAGTTTTTCACCTTTAATTTACAGACACATACTCAGAGAAGGCCCATTCACTCGGGCCATTCTTGCTTCTCTCACCCATCTTTCAACAAAATGCTGGGAAGAGAGCACCTTCCCTTTCTACCCTGATTTTCCTATACAAATGAAATTTGAAAAAGTTAATCAGGGCATCACCGAAGAGGTAAGTGCTCGTCTTCAGCCCTTTCAAACGTGTCCACCATACTATCTCTTTCACCATGGTCACCAGACAGATAAAAATTGCCTGCCCTTCCCGGCTAAAGGAAGAGGGCGGCGCAATCCTCACGATGGACTCAACTGATAGCTGGACCCGTCCTACACGCGACAGCAGGTGTTCGACATAAACCCACAAGTCAGCAATGCTCGGACACTGAACGAGTGCGTGCGGGACGGTTTCGTCGCCCTGTACGCATCTCGGACATGCCCGGCTGACGGTACTTCCATGCCTGTAGAGTTAATCCTGAACTGGCAAAGCTCCTCAGTAGCACTGCTTGCCCAGGCCAGGGATTTCTGGAAGTTATCCATAGGCCCAGGCCCGAAAGTTCTACCGTAGAGATTGGCTAGTTGATTTTCGTCGACGCCTAGAGTTTCCCCAAGTACGTCGTCGCTCTTCCCCTCCACTAATCCTCTATAGAACGCCAAGGTAGAGTTTCCACCGATCACATTGCTCGATTGGTCGAGGGCTGTGAGCGCCTGAAGACATTCCAGTGTCCAAGCGCTCCCTCTCGGACTCCGCTTGTCCCAGGACTGCAGCTCCGTCAAGGAGACGAGCTGGGGAAAGACGCGTCTAGCAAACGGCGACCACACCTGATAACCCTCGAGGAAGAGGTGGAGATGTCGTAGCCTGGGCACGTGGCTGCGCATCATCAGCCACGGCATACCCAGCATTCCACGTAGCGGGTGTTGACAGCAGATGGACAGCCTGACCATCGGAGCGCGTCCCTTCCACCAAAAGCTTTGCTTAGGACAAGGTACGACCGTCAGGCGGTAGTAGATGACGGACGCGATGTACCCGTTAGCCACCTCTGCTCGACCTTTCAGGGATAGCTTCTTCTCCGCCCATTTCTGGGTGAGAGAAGCCACCCTGCTCGTGAGCACGTCCCAGTTTTTGTACGTCTGGAGGTCTGGACCGAACCAGACCCCTAGCAATTTAACCGGTCCGTCCGTCAAGCGCCCGACTACGCTGTTGGACGGCATGGACCTGCCTCTCCAGGTGCTGAGCTGCAGACCCACTGACTTTTCCCGGTTGATCATTGTATTCTCTTAGTGTAGTGCCGATCGCCTCGATGCGTTTGGCGTTCGACACCACTTCGGTGTTATCGTCTGCATATGCTAACACAGATCTTCCGCGTGCTAGTTCGCGCGGGATCCCCCTCAACCTCTCCAGTTTGTGCAGTAATTGCTCGAGAGTCAATAAGAGGGACGAGAGAGAACATCCTTGGCGGACCGAGCGCATGATGTTGAACGGTTCCGAAAGGTGACCGTTCACTCTCACCACACAGAAGATGTCGCTGTGTATGGCAGCGATCCAGCCTCTGAAGACGAGCCCCAAAGCAGCCGCCCTCAGGACTACCGCTAGGTAACGATGGTCGACCCTATCGAAAGCTCTCGACTGATCTAAATTGATCAAGGTCCCACCCGTGCCAGGTTCTCTAGCTACACTCTCTACGATGTATCGCATGAGGTGGAGGTTGTCGTGGATGGATCTGTCGGGAATGGCGCATGTCTGCGCCTCTCCCACCAGACAAACAACGACAAGCGCCAACATCTTTGCTAGCACCTTGGCCAAAATCTTGAACTCTGTGTTTAGCAGAGTTATGGGCCTGAAATTATCTATGTTATCCCCCTTGTTCGGAACCTTTCTCAGCAGCGCCACCGCTCCTCGTCTCACAGAGCTGGCAATTCTCCTGTTCTGTTGCCAGTTGCAGTAGACATCCGCCAAGAGGCCTCCGAACAAGTCTGGCATGTGTACGCAAAGTTCATAGGGCAGACCATCCAAACCAGGCGATTTACCCCTTGTGCAGCCAGTCATTGTCACCCGTACTTCAGCGGCTGTTATCGGCTTTTCGCAACACTCCGCCTCAGTGGCCGAGAACCGCGGCAGTCCATCGAGGTAGACACTAAAGTCTATCCCTTGATCCGGCCCGCCGCTGCCCCCGAACAGCTGAGCGATGTCGCTGAAAAGCTTCACACATTTTCCCGGGATCGAGTAGCATGCGCCCGTCGTGGTCCACCAAAGACCGGATCGTGGATTTGTTGCCACGACGCGCCTCCGCCACTCGGGCCCATTGGACGGCTTTCGTCCCCTCGTGTCTGAGAGCACGCATCCTAGCTCTGAAAACGCAGCCTTCGTGCTTTGCATTGAAGGATTGGTCAAGGGCCAAATTCGCCGCAAGTACGTCGGTCGCGATGCCTTTGCTAAGCGCTTCGTCTAATTTTCTAACTAGTTCTCCCTCTGCTCTATTTTTCTCTATTGCTAAAGCCTTACTAAACCTAATGGACTCTATTCCAATCGCTATTTTCAGAGCAAACCACCACTTGTTGTTGACGATGGCCCCCTGTCAACGCCCCCTTAACTAGTTCGCTAATCCTGTCCCTGTAGGCCTTGCGCGCTGGTAAGGACGCGTTTAGCTTCCAGTAGCCGGTTCCTCGTCTATGAAGCCTATCTAAGTCAAGCACGCAAATCACGAATTTGTGGACCGTGTAGCTGACTATCTTGAATTGTGGACAGCCTATGCTAGACCTATCTATTTCCCTACAAAATACTCTATCTAGATATGATCTGGATGACCCTATGCGATTTGTCCAAGTCCTCATTGGCACAGTCGGGAAATCCAATCGGTACCTGTCAGACAGTTCAAAACCCCTGCGCAGGTTGGTAAGGCTATTGCACCCTCCTCCCCTATCCGCTAATCCCACACAGTCCCAGCGTGCATCTAAGATCCCGTTCCAGTCGCCCACTAACACTAAAGAGCGGGTCGTTCCAAGAAAGGTTTCCAGACGCCGGGAGAAATCAGGCGGCCCTGATCCTGTCTGGGCATAGACGGCCACTAGCCTGAAAGCTTGCCCGTCTCCGCTGGTCACGTCCAGCACCACCAACTTACCTTCTGGGTCCAGGAAGATGGCCTGTATGGCGAGATCCAAACGTCTCCGAAAAAGCACAGTAACTCCACTTGCCGATCCAGGACGGCTGGGAGATGCGTACACATCGCAGCCGCCGAAGATCGATGCGAAGGTCCGTGCTTCGGAGATTCTGGTCTCGCTGATGGCCACTACATCTATGTTTAGTGACCTGAGGTCGTTGAACAGGTGGCCCTGCTTCCATGACGACCCCAAGCTAAGCGCATTTATGCTGCCTATTCTGAGTGAGGTCATGTTGAAATGGAGTGGAAAAGATGGGAAAGACCACTTACATTACTTCTTGTAGAGGAAGGATGGTTTCTTCATCCTTTTCACTGCTTGTGGCCTCCTCCGGAAGGATGTCCTTATAAATCCTCCTGGAGAGTGCTTGTCGGAAGTCTCCGATGTCTTTGGGGTATTTTTGTTTTAGTGTCGTGTACGTTTTCTGTGTGATGCGAGTGATTTGTATGTGAGGAGGTCGTGTGAACTTTGGGGTTGTTTTGTAGTCTGTTTCTGTGATGCTGGTGTTGTGTTGGATGTAGTGTAATAATTGGTTGTTGTTCAAATTTAATGCTGTGTAGTGTGTATCGTTTTGGTTGTTTTGTTTTGTTTGCGTATGTTGTGGGTTTGTTTGTTTTTCGCTTTTTGGTGACTTTTGTGGTGTTGGTGATGGTGGTATTGGGGTTAATGATGGTGATGGTGTTGGTGTTTGTGGTGTTGAGGTTGGTGATGCTGGTGTGGATGGTGGCATAGCTGTCCTAACTTTTTTGTTTGATAGTTTATTTGTTTCCCTCTGTATTTTGTATTTGGAGGAAGACGATTTTTTTCTTTTTTGCTTTCTTTTTCTTTTTTTCTTTTTTCCAGATACCGTTTCCCACACCTCGTCGTCACAATCTGTCTCCAGTTGCGATAGGTCGGGGAGTGGAAAATCCTCCACAGGCGTTGGTTTTTGTTGTGGCCTGGTGGATGGTGTAGGCGTTGGTGCTAGTTCTGGCGCGTTGGGTTGTGGTGGTGTTGGATTTGCTACTGTTGCTGGGGTTGTTGCTGTTACAGTTGCTTCTGTTGTTGCTGCTACAGTTGTTGCCATTTCTGCTGCTGGTGGTGTTGATGGTTGAGTCACTGGGGTGGGTAAGAGAGGTGGCCTCAACCTCTAGCCTGAGGGCAGAGAGCCCTTAGTTGGGTTCCTTCACCACAAACGTCACACCTAGGCCTATTACTTCTGGGATCTCCTCAATGCTTTTTTGGTCCGCTTGGATCAGGAGCTCCATCCCAGCTCCGGACCAGTCCTCCTGCTTTTCTTTCGCTATTTCTATTATCTTGGTGTTGGCCTCGATGCCGGCGAGGACGGCAGCCATTAGCGAGGGAATTTCGATGGCCGGTGGAACGTGAGTCACCCTGATCTTTACGAGGCTCTGGCCACAATAGCTTGGGACGAGTGTGAAGTCGTCACTTCTTAATGGGGCCATGGAGTGTTCTCTGGCCTCCTGTGGTGTTTCAAAGAACACGTCCACGGTTTCATATTTCTGCCCACGTCTGATGTGGTTTTCCTTTGCCCACACATGTCCCAAAGCTTTTTGGATTTGGGACTCGGATGCCCGTTCCACTCGGCGCGATTTTATGTTAATCGTCCGATAAGACACAGTGCATAGGCGCCGATGCTCCATTTTATTAGGTGTGGGGGGGGGGCTGACCCTGTACCCACCCGTCTTTACCATTCTCTTTAATTCCTCCTGAGTTACCAGGATTGCTTCGCACTTTTTTGTTACTCTGGCAAAAGACAGGGTGGTTTTCTTATTCTCATTGTTATTGTTGCTGTTGTTGTTATCGTTATTTTTGTTATTGTTATTTTTAGTTTCAGTTGTGGTTGTAGTGGTGGCGTCAGTGGTGTTCGGTGTGGAAGAGTCCATTTTGGTGAATCCATTTCGATGTCACGAGATAATTTTTTTTTTTTTTGTTTCTGTTATCGCTGTGGTGATGGTGGGGGTGGCGGCTTCAACACCTGCAGTCAATGGTAAAGGGGGGAAATGAATGTCTGCGTGAGACAAATTTAAATTATTGCTACTGCTTATATTTTTAGTGTTGGCAAACGTAGTAATATTTACAATGGTGGTGTCGGTGTGATGTGTTAGTTTGTGAGGAAGGTGTGACTGTGAGTCGTCCATGATTTTTTTTCAAAGAAATTTTTGTTTGATAATTATAAAAGTTTAAATTTTGGGCTCAAGGCCCCAATCAGAAAACAATGTATATGCACTTATACACAGTTAACAATAAAAAATGTCCATAAATGGCAATTTTAAACAACTGAAAACGACAAACTTTTGCGGAGCTCACGATAATACGATTTCCTACGTAGGTCGCCAATAATAATAATAATAATAATAAAGGGGTCTAATGATTACTTATCGCAAATCCCAGGAAACCCGCGTATAGGAGAAATACAAAAGATAGTACTAATGGGAACTGTCCATATACTAAGGAAGATTCTGTCAATATAAGTACATCACAAGTCTAAACACCTAAAGATGCATGTGTGTGTATGTATGTTCTTTCTTGAACATGGCGGACCTTGTTGTCTCTTCAGGTCACTGGTTGTGACTTGGTGATAACTCGTATGATCATAAAGCAAGATAAATGAAACTATAATAATAATAATAATGGTTTCTTTATTGGCGACAAGTGCTAACAAGAAGAAAATAATTACAAACGGCACAGGACGATACAAAGTGGATTTTGACCGTGTTAAAAGGATATAAAAGACAGAAACGTGTAAAATAATTGAAAATGCAAACAACAAAAATTCTCCAATAAGGAGGAAACATCCGAGGGTCACTCATGGTGAAAGCCACACAAAAGACCACGGCCATACTGACCACCAGGGCAAGCGTCCTCTCTCACTTTTCCCACTCCTCAGTCTACAGGCGCATACTCAGATCGGGCCCGTTCACTCGGACCAGACTCGCCACTTTGACGCACCTTTCAACAAACTTACTAGAAGACACCACTTGCTTCTCCACCCTAATTTCCCTCTTCAAGTGAAACTTGAAAAAGTTAATCAGGGATTGGCCGGAGAGGAAAGTGTGTATTTTCAACCCTTTCAATCTTGTCCACCACACAATCTCTTATGTCATGGGCACCAGGCAGATGTAGAATGCTTGCCCTTCATCCTCTTTAAAAGAGGATGGCAGGGATATCTGCATAATGGACTCAGTTGATAACCAGATCCGTCCTACACGCGACAGCAACTGTTCGACATGGCCCCACAAGTCAGCCATTCTCGGGCATTGAATGAGTGCGAGTAGGATGGTTTCGTCGCCCTGCACGCATCACGGACAGGCTCGGCTGACAGAACCTCCGTGTCTGTAGAGCTTATCCCGAACCAGCAACACTCCACGGTAGCACTGCCAGGCTAGGGATTTCTGGAAATTGTCCATAGGTCCCGGGCTGAAAGTTCTCTTGAAGAGAGCAAACAGCTGATCTTCTTCAACGCCCAGGGTCTCACCAAGAACGTCATCGCTCTTCCCCTCCAATAGCCCTCTATAGAACGCCAAGGTGGATGTTCCACCGATAATAGTGCCCAGCTGGTAGCGGGCGGTGAGCGCCTGGAGACATTCCAGCTTCCAAGCGCTATCCCTCAGTCTTTTTCTGATCCAGGACTGCAGCTCCGTCAAGGAGACCAGCTTGGTAAATGCGTGTCTGGCAAACGGCGACCGCACATGTTTACCGTCAAGGAAGCACCAGAGATGTCGCTACCTCAGTGCATGTTTGCGCATCATTAGCCACGGCATTCCCAGTCATCCACGCAACGGGTGCTGACAGCAGATGGATCGTTTTACCATGGGAGCACGTCCCTTCCACAAAAAGTGGAAGAGAAGGCGCTCCATTTTGGTGAGAGTTGGACGGGGGCAGGGTACGACGGTCAGGCAGTAGCAGATGACGGACGCGATGTACGCATTCGCCACCTCCGCCCGACCTTTCATAGACAGCCTCCTCTCAGACCATTTCTGGGTGACAGAAGCCACCCTGCTCGCCACCTCGCTCCAGTGTTTCTCCATCTGGGATCCGGACCGAACCCGACCCCGAGCAATTTAACCGCTCCCTCCGTCCAGCAGCCCACGACGCTTTCGGACGGCATGGACATGCGTCTCCAGGTGCCGAGTTGCAAGCCTACCGATTTTCCTGGTTTATATTTGCTCCTGTCTCCGCTTCGTACTCCCTGAGAGCGGGGCCGAGCTTCTGGGCGTGTTTGGTGCTCGACATCACCACGGTGACCTCGTCGGCATAAACCGACACGGATCTTCCGCATCCCAGTTCGCAAAGTTCCCCCCTCATGGTCTCCAATTTGTGCAGTAATGGCTCGAGAGCCAGTACTACAAAAGGGACGGGACCGGACAACCTTGCCGGACCGAGCGCATGATGCTGAAATAATAAGTGAAAAATACGTGTTATGGAATCACTCCCGTAAGTTTTTGATTTTTTACCTATTTAAAACGATTGTGATAGAATAATTATTATTAAAAATGGGACATAAAACACCAGTTTTTACTCTCATGAAGTGAGAACCCATAACACCCTGGCATATGGCTCAAATATTTAATTTTGTGTCAGAAATTTTATATTCAAAAAAGAAAATGGTTACAAAAGGTCACAAATAGAAGAAAACAACAGCCAAATAATCTCAGCTCCAACACCACCACCACCACCACTACCACAAAATGTAGCTAGAGACAAACCAACAGCTGCAACAACACCATCACTACAGTAAAGGTTGTAGTGCCACTACACATGACTAGAAAGGAGATAGCTACCAAAAGATATGAATAGACTGATTTCGTGACCCGGTCAAAAGAAAATGTTGAACATCCCAACATGAACAACAGTGGCACCACCAACATAGCTAACAACACCATAATAATAATTATTATTGTCGTTCTATTTCTAAACGCTCTCAAAGTGTTTAGTTTAAACGACGTCAAATAATAATAAGTAACAAGTCGAAAAATTACAGAACAGAACACAGACAAAAACAAACGCAACATCAAAAGAAAAACAAATTTCAAAAAGTTTTCAACGCAACACCCCCTACCTCCCTCGTTGCTATGACTACCAGCTTAGCGTAGCTAAAATCAAAAACAGCAGCAACAACTCTAGTAACCGATGTTACGGGCCTTGAAAAACAAAAAGAGAACAAAACTAAGTCAGACATTCAAACATGACAATGAAACTTATTTTTATTTTTTAATGTTTTTATTTATTTATTTATTTATTTATTTTCGTCTACAACGTGATGGTGCGACGCTAAAAACACCGGTGGTTATATAACCATAAATAAATTCACCAATCCTCGATATGAGTGTTTAAATGTCGAACCTAAACAGTTCGAATAACGGTGAAAAGGAGACTGGAACGTCATGTGAAAGACTCTCACCCAGCAAGTGCTCCCTGGCCCAGCAGCAGGGACCTGGCTGTCATCCAAATACTGCTGGTGTTGGAGGAAGAAGAAGGAATGGGACAAGAACCAACTGAATGAAAGAATTGAATAGAACTATCATGAACAATCTGGAACAAAGATATGGCCATTGAGGAAATGAATGCTAACGGGCTAGGGCAAGATTTGGTTGATATCCTGAACTTAGTGGTAGATGAAATGAAATGATAGTGGAAATACTATGAACCTGAGATTTGTAGAGAGGATAAAGTTAAAAGAAACAACAGCTAGGGTAAACAAAGTCATCCCTTACCTTGAGGCGAGGAACCTTCACCAATGCAAAAATATCTTCAAAGCAACCGCAAATGTGGTGAGGAAATTACTTGGTATAAAAACGAGAGGAAACAATAAACAAGAAAGACCAGAACCTTGGTGGAAGAAACGACTGAATGGTCAAATCAAGGAAAATGAGAAAAAAAAATTGGAAAGCGTGAGTCCTTACTGAATGGGACATTACAAAAGATAGACACTAAAGATAGATTGAAAATAGAATACCAAACTAGGGGAAAGAGCTAAGTGTTATCATAGAGCAACTGAACCAACGCATTGTAGCAAAAATTGCAAAGATTAGGCGGTATGAGAACAGAGTTAGTAAGTAGAGACATAACCGCATGTTTGACAATAACAAGAAGATGTTGTTTGGGCGGCTTGAAGGGAAAGAAAGAGGCAACGACTTGATCCATGAGGCGGAACAGACTAAGACATTCTGGGGAGGAATATGGAAGTAGGATGTTGAACATAATGATCAGGCAGTGTGGATGGAGACAATACAAAAGGAGATTAGTGAACAAGCACACCAACAAACTGATTTGAGTATCACAGTTGAAACTCTTAAAGGGCAGGCCAAAAAGCTAACCAACTGGAAATCACCAGGGCCAGATGGTGTGCAGGGTTATTGGATCAAGAATATAACATCCCTCCACTCGAAACTGACAACCATGTTCAATGACTGCTTGATGTCGGGTGAGGTACCAGAGTGGTTGACAAAAGGTACCACAGTCCTATCACATGTCTGTCCGTAATGTGGAAACTGTTAACAAGCATTTGGTCTGAGAAAATCTACCATCACCTCCACATAAACAACTTGTTACCGGACAAACAGAGAGGATGCCGAAAGAAGTCCCGTGGTACAAAAGACCAGTTATTTATTGATAAGATGGTAATGAGGAATTGCAAGAGGAGACACACTGGTATTGCTATGGGATGAATAAATTACAAAAAGGCATTCGCCATCGTACCTCATTCTTGGATAACCAAAAGCCTAGATATCTTCAAGGTGGCACATAACATCAGACAGTTGGTGAGCAAAAGTATGAAGTCCTGGGAAACAGAGTTAACATCGGGTGGAGAACATTGGGAGGCGTGAAGATCAAGAGAGGTATCTTCCAGGGAGATTGTTTGTCCCCTCTGTTTTTTGTCCTTGCCCTGATACCCCTGTCCATTATACTGCGAAAAGTGAGAGCAGGATACAAGTTGGGAAAAGGAGAGCTTACCATCAACCACCTCCTCTTCATGGACGATCTTAAACTCTTTTGGAAGAGTGAGAAGGAGTTGGATGTACTTGTTGACACTGTTCGTATTTTCAGCAATGATATTTGTATGCAATTTGGTATTAATAAATGTGGAGTCCTAGTGATGAAGAGGGGTAAATTGGGCAGAAGCAACGGAATCCAGGTACCAACAGGTGAGATGATAAAGGAAATTGACACTGAAGAAGGATACACGTATTTAGGTGTTCTGGAGGCAGATGATATCAACAACAAAACTATGAAAAAATCGATAAGATCTGAGTACATTAGGAGAGTAAGGAGCGTATTAAAATCACATCTAAATAGTAGGAATGTCATAAGTGCAGTGAATTCCCGAGCTGTGTCTATTATTAGGTACAGTGCGGGAATTCTGAAACGGAATGTTGCTGAACAAAAAGAAATGGATAGCAAGACTAGGAAGCTATTGACTATCTACAACATGTTCCACAAGAGGAGTGATGTCGATAGTCTCTACTTAAGGAGATCTGAAGGTGGAAGAGGTCTTATCAGCTTAGATGACTGTGTTCAGATGGAGAAAAACAACCTGCACAAATACGTGACTGACAGTTGGGAGCCAATGCTCAAAATTGTACTGAAGGAGAGGACAATAGACCAGCGGATATCCAAGGAGGAAATAACAACAAGAGGAAGAGCAACCTTCATGAAAAATCCCTTCATAGTACACTCTTTAAAAAAACTGAATTTAGAGATCAACAGACATGGAAGTGGTTAAAAAGAGGAGACCTTAAAAAGGCTACAGAAGGAATGCTAATGGCTGCGCAAGAGCAGGCCCTCAGAACGAAGTGGGTGAAACACCATACTTACAAGGAGGATGCTAGCTCACTGTGTAGGATCTGTGGAGAGAGAGAGGAGACTGTGGCTCACATTGTATCCGAGTGTAAATACCTAGCCTAGACTCACTATAAAGGCTGGAGACATGATGTGATGGGCAGGGTGGTCCACTGGCACCTATGCAAAGTAAACAATTTACCACATTCTGAGAAGTGGTATGAGCATCAGCCAGAGTCGGTGATAGAAAACGATCAGGTGAAGGTGCTGTGGGATTTTAGGATACAGACGGACAAGAAACTGGAACACAATAGACCTGACCTGGTGGTTTTGGACAAGGAAAAAAGATCGTGCCTGATTGTGGGTGTGGCCTGCCCATTCGACACGAGAGTGCAAGAGAAGGAAAGGGAGAAAATTAACCGATACCAGGACTTAAAGTGGGAGGTAAAAAGGATTTGGAACTGCCATGAAGTCAGAGTTGTCCCGATTGTCATAGGCGCACTAGGTACTATCAAAGAGTTTCCAAGGATGGTTAAAGAAAATTAGTCCAGCCCCGCTTTTTGGAACACTTCAAAAGTCATGCTTGCTGGGAACAGCAAGAACCCTCCGATACGTCCTGAATATCTGAAGCTGCAGGTAGCGGTTGATATTCATTTCAACAAACTTTCCAGTTAAATAACATCAATGACTGAGACTCAAAGAACAACAATAATAATAATAATAATAATAATAATAATAATAATTAAAAAAAAAAAAAAACGAGAAAATCAAACAGAGAAAAACAAAAACAAAAAAAAGAAACCCCGAAAACGTAAAGAAAATAAGAATGAAGAGAGAAGCAGGCGGACGGACAGAGAAGAGGGGGGAAAAAGTAAAACTTAAAAAACAAAAACTAAGTCAGACATTCGAATACTACATTACAATGAAACTTATGCTTATTCATTTTTGGGGCCCTTTCTGCCCGTGTGTTTGTTTGTTTATGTGTGTCCGTATACAGCGTGGTGATAATGCCACACAAGGGCCAAGTGGGATGGCGGATCCACAGATGGCTATGTAAACATACGTTCGCCAATCCTCGATAAGAGTGTTTAAATATCGAACATAAACAGTTCGAATAACGGTGAAATGGAGACTAGAACGTCATGTGACAGACTCTCACCCAACAGGTGCCCCCTGGCTCAGCAGCAGGAACCTGACTGTTAACCAAATACTGCTGATGTTGGAGGAAGAAGAAGAAGGAAAGGGGCCAGAACCAACTGGACGAAAGAATTGAATAGAACTGTTATGCAATGTTACCTGAAACGTAACCCCAAGGAGAGGGGCTACAGGAGACGGATGCATAACATCTGGAACGAGATTGGTTTATTTAAATTAGATGAACAAAAATTGGCCGGGCAGGCTCGGGTAATAAGAACTAATGGGTGGATAAGCGAGCTGGAACTGGAGGAACTGAGCAGAGAGAATGGCTTGGAGATGGCGGGTGTAGTATGCCAGACAAGCGAGCCGGCGGGAAATGAAGGTGAGGAGGTCCTGAGAACGGAGGAACCACCCGAAGCAGACAATGATCTGAATACTGAGATAAATAATACCTGGAACAGAGATACGGCCACTGAGGAGATGAATGCTGACGGGCTAGGACAAGATTCGGTTGACATCCTAAATTTAGTGGTAGATGAGTTGAACAATGATAGTGGGAGACCTATGAACCTAAGATTTGTAGACAGGAAAAAGTTAAAAGAAACAACAGCTAAGGTAAACAAAGTCATCCCATACCTTGAGGCGAGGAGTCTTCACCAGTGCAACAATATCCTCAAAGCAACAGCAAATACGGTGAGGAAACTACTTGGTATAAAAGCGAGAGGAAACAACAGACAAGAAAGAGCAGAGCCGTGGTGGAAGAAGCGACTGAGTGGGCAAATCGGGGAAATGAGAAATGACATAGGAAAGCTTGAGTCACTAGTGAATGGGACACTAAAAAACATAGGCACTAAAAATAGACTGGAAATAAAATACAAAACTAGGAGTAAAAAGCTAAATATTATCATAGAGGAATTGAAGCAACGCATTGTAGCAAAGAGTGCCAAAATCAGGCGATACGAGAACAGAGTCAGTCAGTATAAACAGAACCGCATGTTCGACAACAACCAGAAGATGCTGTTTGGACAGCTTGAGGGGAAAGAAAGAGGCAACGACTTGATCCCTGGGGCGGAACAAGCTAAAACATTCTGGAGAGGAATATGGGAGCAGGATGTTAGACACAATGCCCAGGCAGGGTGGATTGAGACAGTACAGAGGGAGATCGGTGAGCAGGCACAACAACAGACTGATTTGAGTATCACAGTTGAAACTCTTAAGGGGCAAGCCAAAAAACTAACCAACTGGAAATCACCAGGCCCAGATGGTGTGCAGGGGTATTGGATTAAACATTTAACATCCCTCCACCCGAAGCTGACGGCCATGTTCAATGACTGCTTGGTGTCGGGTGAGGTGCCAGAGTGGTTGACAAAAGGTACCACAGTTCTGATAATGAAAGACCGAAGCAAGGGTAATGATGTTACCAACTATAGACCTATCACATGTCTGCCCGTAATGTGGAAACTGTTGACGAGCATTGTGTCTGAGGAAATCTACCATCACCTCCACACAAACAACTTGTTACCGGACGAACAGAAAGGATGCCGAAAGAAGTCACGTGGTACAAAGGACCAGTTGCTTATTGATAAGATGGTAATGGGGAATTGCAGGAGGAGACACACTGATCTTGCCATGGGATGGATAGACTACAGAAAGGCATTTGACATGGTGCCTCATTCCTGGATCACCAAAAGCCTGGAGATCTTCAGGGTGGCAGATAACATCAGACAGTTGCTGGGCAGGAGTATGGGGTCCTGGGAGACAGAGTTGACATCAACTGGAGTATCCTTGGGAAGCGTGAAGATCAAGAGAGGTATCTTCCAGGGAGATAGCCTGTCCCCTCTGTTGTTTGTCCTTGCCCTGATGCCCTTGACCATTATGCTGCGAAAAGTGAGAGCAGGATACAAGTTGGGAAGGGGAGAGCTTACCATCAATCACCTCCTCTTCATGGACGATCTTAAGCTCTTCGGGAAAAGTGAGAAGGAGTTGGATGTGCTTGTTGACACTGTCCGTATTTTCAGCAGTGATATATGTATGCAGTTTGGTATTGGTAAATGTGGAGTCATTGTGATGAGGAGGGGTAGGTTGAGCAGAAGTAACGGGATCCAGATACCAACTGGTGAGATGATAAAGGAAATTGACTCTGAGGAAGGATACAAGTATTTGGGCGTTCTGGAGGCTGATGGCATAAAGAACAAAAAAATGAAGGAATTGTTAAGAACTGAATACATTCGGAGAGTAAGGAGCGTATTGAAGTCACATCTGAACAGCAGAAATGCCATAAGCGCAGTAAATTCCCGAGCTGTGTCTATTATTAGGTACAGTGCGGGAATTCTGAGATGGAATGTTGCTGAACAAAAAGAAATGGATAGGAAGACTAGGAAGCTATTGACTATCTACAACATGTTCCACAAGAGGAGTGATGTCGATAGACTCTACCTAAGGAGATCTGAGGGTGGAAGAGGTCTTATCAGCATAGAGGACTGTGTTCAGATGGAGAAAAACAACCTATACAAATACGTGACCTATAGTAAGGAGCCAATGCTCAGAGCTGTACTGAAGGAGGGGACAGTAGGCCAGGGGATATCCAAGGAGGAAATAACATCAAGGAGGAAGAGCAGCCTTAAGGGAAAATCCCTTCATAGTACCTTCTTTGAGAAAACTGAATTTAGAGATCCACAGACATGGAACTGGTTGAGAAGAGGAGACCTCAAAAAGGCTACAGAAGGAATGCTAATGGCTGCGCAGGAGCAGGCCCTCAAAACGAAGTGGTTGAAGCACCATATCTACAAGGAGGAGGCTAGCCCACTGTGCAGGATCTGTGGAGAGAGAGAGGAGACTGTGGCCCACATTGTGTCCGAGTGTAAACACCTAGCCCAGACCCACTATAAGGGCTGGAGACACGATGTGATGGGCAGGGTGATCCACTGGCACCTGTGCAAAGTAAACAATCTACCACATTCTGAGAAATGGTATGAGCATAGGCCAGAGGCGGTGATGGAGAACAGTCAGGTGAAGGTGCTGTGGGATTTTAGGATACAGACGGACAAAAAACTGGAACACAATAGACCTGACCTGGTGGTTGTGGACAAAGAAAAAAGATCGTGCCTGATTGTGGATGTGGCCTGCCCGTTCGACACGAGAGTGCAAGAGAAGGAGAGGGAGAAAATTAACCGATACCAGGACCTAAAGTGGGAGGTGAAAAGGATTTGGAACTGCCATGAAGTCAAAGTGATCCCGATTGTCATAGGCGCACTGGGGACTATCTCCAAAGGTTTCCAGGGATGGTTAAAGAAAATCGGCCCCTTCACGCTTTTTGGAACGCTTCAAAAGGCATGCTTGCTTGGAACGGCAAGAACCCTCCGATACGTCCTGAATATCTGAGGCTGCAGGTAGTGGCTTGATATTCAATCCAACGGACTTTCCAGTTAACCAACATCAATGACTGAGATTCAAGGAATAATAATATTAATAATAATAATGTAATAATAATGTGGGAATGATACCTAAGGGGTCTAATGATTACTTATCGCAAATCCCAGGAAACCCGCGTATAGGAGAAATACAAAAGATAGTACTAATGGGAACTGCCCATATACTAAGGAAGATTCTGTCAATATAAGTACATCACAAGTCTAAACACTAAAGATGCATGTGTGAGTATGTATGTTCTTTCTTGAACATGGTGGACCTTGTTGTCGCTTGAGGTCACTGGTTGTGACTTGGTGATAACTCGTATGAACATAAAGCAAGATAAATGCAACTGTAATAATAATAATAATAATAAGGATTTTTTTATTGGCCACAAGAGCTGACACGAAGAAAAACATTAGAGACGGCAAAGAACAGTACAGGGCGGTACAATGTGGGTTTTGGTTGTGTAAACAGGTTATAACAAAATCGGGCTAGAAATCCGAAAAAGTTCAAACAACAAAAATTCCCCCAAAAGGGGAAACATCCGAGGGTCACTAGTGGTGAAATCCACACAAAAGAGACCACTGCCACCCTGAGCACCAAGGCAAGCGCCCTCTCTGTTTTCCCACTCCTCAGTCTACAGGCGCATACTCAGAGCGGGCCCGTTCACTCGGACCAAACTCGTAACTTTCATCCACTTTTCAACAAACTTAGTAGAAGACAGCACTTGACTCTTCCCCCTGATTTTCCTCTTCAAGTGAAACTTGAAAAATTAATCAGGGATTGGCCGTAGAGGAAAGTGTCCGATTTCAACCCTTTCAACCTTGTCCACCACACAATCTCTTTCGCCATGGCCACCAGGCAGATGAAAACTGCCTGTCCTTCCTTATCTTTAAAGGAGGATGGTGGGGTTATCTGCATAATGGACTCAGTCGATAACCGGATACGTCCTACACGCGACAGCAGCTGTTCGACATAGCTGCACAAGTCAGCAATCCTCGGGCACTGAAGGAGTGCGCGCAGGTCGGTTTCGTCGCCCTGCGCGCATTTCGGACAGGCTCAGCTGACAGCACCTCCGCGCCTGTAGAGCTTATCCCGAACCGGCAACGCTCCCTGGTAAAACTGCCAGTCCAGGGATTACTGGAAGTTGTCCATTGTCCCCGGTCTCAATGTTCTCTTGAAGAAAGCGAATAGCTGATCGTCTTCGACGCTCAGGGTCTCCCCGAGATTTTCGTCGCTCTTTCCCTCCACTAGCCCTCTATAGAACGCTGAGGTGGATGTTCCACCGATAATAGTGCCCAGCTGGTAGAGAGCGGTGAGCGTTTGGAGACATTGCAGCTTCCAAGCGCTATCCTTCGTCCTTTTGCTGATCCAGGACTGCAGCTCCGATTTTTCCTGGTTTATCTTTGCTCCTGTCACCGCATCGTTTTCCTTGAGAGCGCTGCCAATCTTCTGGACGTGTTTGGAGCTCGACACCACCACGGTGACGTCGTCGGCGTATTCTGACACGGATCTCCCGCATCCATGTTCGCGTGGAACACCCCTCATCGTCTCCAAGTTGTGCAGTAACGGCGCTAGGGGCAGTGCATACAACAGGGACGAGAGGGGGCAATCCTGGCGGACAGAGCGCATGATGCTGAAAGCCTGCGACAGGTGACCATTCACCCTCAGAATCGAGCAGATATTGTTGTGAATCGCAGCGATCTAGCCCTAAAAACAGGCCCGAAGGCTGCCGCCTCGAGGACCGCAGTCAGGTACCGATGGTCGACCCTATCAAAGCTTTAGATTGATCCAAGTTGACCCGTGCCAGGTTCCTTAACTACCCTCTCTATAATGTGTCGCATGAGATGGAGGTTGTCGTGGATGGATCTGTCCGAAATGGTGCATGTTTGCGCCTCTCCTCCCAGATCACCGACGACAAACGCCAATCTCTTTGCTAACACCTTGGCCAAAATCTGAAACTCTGCGTTTAGCAGAGTTATGGGCCTGAAGTTGTATATAACATCCCCCTTGTTCGGGTCTCAGGAGCGCTACCGCTCCCCGGCTCTCAAAACTGTGAATGCTCCCGTTCTGCTGACAGTTGCAGTAGACATCTTCCAAGAGGTCGCCGAACAAGTCTGGCATATACGCATAAAGCTCGTAGAGCAGACCATCCAAACATGGCGATTTACCCCTCGCGCAGTCAGACATCGCTTCCCGTATTTCATCTGCTTTTATCGGCTTTTCGCAGCACTGCGCTGCGGTCGTCGAGAGCCGCAGCAGTCTGTCGAGGTATGCACCGAAGTCCATACTCCGATCCTGCCCCCTCCGCTCATGAACAATTGAGCAAAGTACTGTTGAAAAGCCGCACTTATCCGCAGGGGTTCGACCAACATGCGCCCGTTTTGATCAGGCAAAGTCGAATTGTGGACTTGTTGCCACGTCGCGCCTCCGCCACCCGGGACCATTGAACGGCTTCCGTCCCCTCGTGTCTTAGAGCACGCGCTCTAACTCTGACAACGCAGCCTTCATGCTTAGCGTTGAAAAATTGGTCGACTGCCAATCTCGCCGCAAGCGTGTCGGTTGCGATGCCTGTCCTAAACGCCTCAAGTTTTCTAACTAACTCTCACTCTAAATATTTTCCTCTATCACTACTCCTTTGCTAAACCTTATAGATTCTACTCTAAAAGCCCGTTACAGGGTAAACCACCACCTGTTGTTGCTGATCGAACCCGTCAATGCACGCTTAACTAATTCGCTAATTCGGTCTCTGTAAGCTGTGAACTCCGGGAACGACGCGTGCAGCTTCCAGTAGCCTGCACTTGCCTATGGAATTTATCTAAGTCAACTTCACAGATCACAAATGTGTGGTCCGTTTAGTCGACTACTTTAAATTGTGGACAACCTACACTAGCCTTATCTGTTTCCCTACAGCATACCATATTTAAATACGATCTGGATGACCCGATGCGGTTTGCCCATGTCTACATTGGCACATTCGGATAATCCAGTCTATAACTGTCAGACAGTTCAATACGTCTGAGCAGGTTGTTGAGGCTTTTACACCCTCTTGCCCTGTCTACTAGCCTCACATAATTCCAGCTTGCATCTAAGATCCCGTTCCAGTCGCCTACTAACACTAAAGAGCGGGACGTTCCAAGAAAGGTCTCTGGACGTCTGAAGAAATCTGGCCGTCCTGCCCCTGTTGGGCCGTAGATGGCTACTAGCCTGAAAGCTTGCCCGTCTCCGCTGGTCACGTCCAGCACCACCAACTTACCTTCTGGGTCCAGGAAGATGGCCCGTATGGCGAGATCCAAACCTCTCCGAAAAAGCACGGCAACACCACCCCCACCCCACCCCCCCACCCCACGATCCTGGACGGCTGGGAGATGCGTATACATCGTATCCGCCGAAGATCGGTGCGAACTCATGCTTCGGAGATTCTGGTCTCGCTGATAGCCACCATATCTATGTTTAGTGACCTGAGGTCGTTGAGAAAGTGGCCTTGCTGCCATGACGACCGCAGACCATGCGCGTTTATGCTACCTATTCTGAGTAAGGTCATGTTGAAAAGGAGTGGAAAAAGATGGGAAAATCCACTTACCTCACTTCTTGTCGGGGAAGGCTGGTTTTTCCGCCCTTCTCACTGTTTGTTGGTGTTGGTTGTGGCCTGGTGGATGGTGGAGGCGCTGGTGCTAATTCTGGCGCGGTGGGTAGTGGTGATGTTGGTTTTGCTACAGTTGTTGCTGTTGTTGCTGCTACAGTTGCTGGGGTTGTTGCTGCTACTGTTGCTGTTAGTGTTGCTGGGGTTGTTGCTGCTACAGTTGTTGCTGCCATTTCTACTGCTGGTTTTGATGGTTGAGTCACTGGGGTGGGTAGGAAAGGTGACCTCAACTTTTTAGCCTGAGTGGAGAAAGACTTTAGGTGGGTTCCTTCGCCACAAACGACACACCTAGGCCTTCTACCCTCAACGATTACGGTGAGGTGGCTGCCGTCATTGAGGTCTATCACCTCTGGAATTTCCTGTATGTTCTTTTTGTCCGCTTGGATCAGGAGCTCCATCCCAGATTCGGACCAGTTCTCCTGCTTTACTTGTATCACCTCAATTACTTTAGTGTCGGCCTCGATGTCGGAGAGGACGGCAGCCATTAGCCAGGGAATTTCAATGGCCAGCGGAACCTGGGTCACCCTGATCCTCACCAGCCTCTGACCACAATAGCTGAGGACGAGTGTGAACTTGTCACTTTTTAAAGGGGCCATGGAGTGCTCTCTGGATTCCTGTGGGGCTGCAAAGAACACGTCCACGGTTCCATAATTTTGCCCACGTGTGGTGTGGGTTTTTTGAGCCCACACATATACCAAAGCTTTTTGTATCTGGGACTCGGATGCCCGTTCCACTCGGCGCGTTTTAATATTTATCATCCGATATGACACGGTGCATAGGCGCCGATGCTCCATGGTATTAGTTGGCGCGGGTGAGGCTGACCCTGTAACCATATTTTTTACCATTCGCTTGGCTTCATTCAATTCTTCCTGGCTAACCACCACCGTTTCATTTTTTGCCGCTTTAGCAAGCGACAACTGGTTTTGCGCTGGTGTTGTTGTTATTCTTATTGTTGCTGTTGTTGTTATTGTTATTTTTGTTATTATTATTTTTAGTTTCAGTTGTGGTGGTGGTGGTGTCAATAGCGTGGAAGAGTCGATTTTCGGAGAATCCATTTCGATATCATGAGAAAATAATTTATTTTTTGTTTCGGTTGTTGCTGTGGTGGTGGTGGTATCAGTGGTGTTGGTTGTTCTTTTTGACATTGTGGCGGTGGGTATAGCGGCTTTAACACATGTCGACGTTGGTAATGGCGGGAAATCCATGTTTGTATGTTACAAATCTGAATAATTGCCATTGCTATTACTTATATTTTCAGTGTTGGCATTTTTTTTGTTCTGTATTTTGGTTGTCGCTGTTATTGTTATAGTTGGTGTGGTAATTTTTTTTAAATAAGTGTTCTCAGTGTTGTCTTTGTTCACGTTATTTGTGGTGGTGTTTGTTGTATCAATTTGTGTAACCCTCCTCTCAACTTTCACGCCGTTGTCACACGACAGGAAACATATTGCTGGGGGCGTGGCTCAGCCTTGTTTTTTTTGTTTTTTTTTCAAAAGTAAAATGTTCAAATATTGTTCAAATATTTGGGCCAAAAAGTCCAAATATTATATTTTCCCCTTGACAACAAGAAAAATTAAACAACAAATAATTATAACAGGTAAATAAAGCGACTTACTGGGAGCGAGCAAAAAGACTTCCGAACAGAAGACAAATAATAATAATAATAATAATAATAATAATAATAATAATAATGGTTTCTTTATTGGTCACAAGGGCTAACATGAAGACAAACATTACAGACGCCACAGAACGGTACAGGGCGAAACAAAGGGGGTTTGGGCCGTATAAATAGGTTATAACAAGAAGATAGAAATGAGTAAAAAATAAATTAAAAAATAATTCAAACGGCAAAAATTCCCCCAAAAGGGGAAAACCTCCGAGGGTTACTCGAGGTGAAAACAACACAAAAGACTACGGCCACCCTGACCACGTGGGTTGACATAAAGTATTACATTAAGGATAACACAGAACAATACAAGACTGTACAAATGGGTATTTCTGCGTGTAAAGAAAAAAAACAAAGGAGATGACAAAAACAGAAACAAAGGAAAATTCCCCAATAGGGTGGAAACTTCCGACAGCCATCGTGGTAGAAAGCCCATTAAAAAAGTCATGGTGACCCTGACCACCAGGGCAAGTGCCCTCTCCCAGTTTACCACCTTCAATTTACAGGCGCATACTGAGAGTAGGCCCCCCCATTCACTCGGGCCATGATTTCCTCTCTCACCCATCTTTCAACAAATTGCTGGGAAGCGAGTAATTCCCTCTCCAGCCTGATTCTCCTTTTCAAATGCAATTTGAAAACATTAATCAGAGCATACCTGAAGAGGTAAGTGCTCGTCTTCAGCCCTTTCAAACACGTCCACCACACGCTCTCTTTCGCCATAGCCACCAGGCAGATAAGGACGGCGGGGCAATCCTCACGATGGACTCAGCTGATAGCCGGATCCGTCTTACACGCGACAGCAGGTGTTCGACATAAACCCACAAGTCAGCAATGCTTGGACACTGGACGAGTGCGTTTAGGACTGTTTCGTCGCCCTGTGCGCATCTCGGACAGGCCCGGCTGACGGAAATTCCATTCCTGTAGAGTTTATCCCGCGCTGGCAAAGCTCCCCGGTAGCACTGCCAGGCTAGGGATTTTTGGAAATTATCCATGGGCCCCGGCCCGAAAGTTCTCCCGAAGAGATTGGCTAGTTGATTTTCGTTGACGCCCAGCGTTTCCGCAAGGACGTCGTCACTCTTTCCCTCCACTAATCCTCTATAGAACGCCAAGGTGGAGTTTCCACCGATCGCATCGCCCGATTGGTCGAGGGCTGTGATCGCTTGAAGACATTCCAATCTCCAAGCGCTCCCTTTCTGTCTTCGCTTGACACAGGACTGCAGCTTCGTCAAGGAGACGAGCTGGGGAAAACCTCGTCTAGCAAACGTCGACCACACCGGATCACCGTCGAGGAAGAGGTGGAGATGGCCTTGTGCCATAGGGTGGTAACAATGATTGCTATGATTATTATGTTACTATTGTTATTAATGTAAGAATTTGTTTACCGCGACCGGCACCACCGGCCTTTTTGTTGCTGTCATCGCCATGATGTGTTCATTACTGGTGTTGTTGTTGGTAGTGTTGTCGCTGCCTAGTTCTCGGGTTGGGACGTACTCGCTGCCATTAACTAGGTACTAATATCACTACTACTGCGATAACCAGTGAGAGCGATGGGGGTGGTGGTGTTGTTGTTGCCGTTGTTGTTGTCGCTGTTGTCTTGAGGATGGCTGCCATTAAGTGTGTATATCACCCTACCTCAGAGTTCCGTTCATTGCTGTTGTTATTGTCTTCGTCATTTGTTGTTAACGTTGTTGTTGTAAGGTGAGTATTACTATCACTGCGACTACAACAGCCAGTGTAGGTGACGTTGGTCGTTGTTTGCTGTCGTTGTTGTTGTTGCTGCTGTTGTTGTTGTGGCTGTTGTCTTGAATGTGGCTGTCAAAAAATATATACCTCACCCTCCCTCAAAGTTCCGTTTATTGCTTCAACTATCTACTGGATTCTGGCTACCACAGACTATCGTTTGGTACAGATCAACACAACATACTTGGTGGGTTACCTTTTTGTTGATTTACGACCCCAATTCCGTGGGGGATGCGTGAATCTTGATTTCACTAATTGATGTGGTTAGTACTTCACTCCAGTAAACATGGTTCCCTCTATATATATAGAACGATGTATATTACATATAAAGATGGAGTAAAAAAACATTGATGCCATATATCTTCATATATTCCAACATCTAGGAATCATTTATTATTTAGTTGTATTTGTAAAAATTATCAGTGCATCGTTTTACAAATTAACGCGACTGGGGCAAGCATCAATCTTATATTTAGCTAATAAGTATTGCCAGTGTATAAACCACACAGACACGCACTGAAACATATGGTGGCAAGAATGTTCTCTTTCCCTATATCTCTTTTCTTCTTCCACCACTTTCTATCATGTGTGTGTGTGTGTGTGTGTGTGTGTGTGTGTGTGTGTGTGTGTGTGTGTGTGTGTGTGTGTGTGTGTGTGTGTGTGTGTGTGTGTGTGTTTATAAAAGGTCGGCTGAAAAAGTTCATAGGTTGACCAAGATACTCTCAGGGAATGACCATATGAGGTTTATTTTTCAACATAGTCCCTGGAAAGACACTATGTTGTTATCGATAAGAATAGTTGAAATTAATACATGCAAATTTCATAGCGAAAAGCCATCGAAGATTTATCAGAAACATCCTGTATATTATACAGTATACAATAAGTGCATTTGTATATATATATATATATATATATCAATGTGAACTGCTATTTCTAATAGCCATCTTTTCACCCCTTGATAATTTCTGTGTGAGACACGTTGGCTGAATGCTTCTGACAGGAACTAATAGATTGATTCTTTTTAGCTTCCCGTCCCACCTAAAATTTATAAATCAGTGGCTAATTGAGAAATAGAGTCCTACCGGTTGCCAGTTGCTAATCGCTTTACCATGTCGGTTGTCACAAACAGTCATGACCGGCATGGGCCGGTGTTTGGATTCTGTCGATCGATTGGTTATTGATTAGCCGATACCCGCTGATGAAGCCGCATAAGCCGATTGTGCATTGTTGCATGATATATGCAGACAGATGGTGTAGTGCACCTTACTGCTGCATTAGTGCGGCAGAAACTCGATTCCGAGTACCTTATAGGCACCCGATTTACTTGTGTTGTGTTGAGGCAAATAACTATGTGTATACTCTGGTAATGTATCTTACATTGCCCATTGAGTGTACTGAGTTACAACCGGTACTGGCATATGCTGGGTCCGTCAACCCTTATATATATATATATATATATATATATATATATATATATATTAAAGACGTAAAATAAGAAAATTATGAAAATTAACATACTTACTAAAATTTCACTCCAACTAATTAGTTTCTGAAAGGGAATAAACATGGTTTCCAAATAGAAAAAATGGAGAAGACATTTCGTCATCCGGAAGTCGTTCTCATGTTTATTCCCTTTCAGAAACTAATTAGTAGGAGTGAAATGGAAAGCATGGAGAAGCCATTTCGTCCTCAGGAAGTCGTTCTCATGTTTATTCCCTTTCAGAAACTACTTAGTTGGAGTGAAATCTTAGTAAAATTTTTATAATTTTCTTGTTTTACGTCTTTCATATAATTGTTCTGCATCCCCTTGCAATTAACCACAAAGTTACTAAGACAAAACCTATATATTTTCTAGCATAGGTATGCATCTGTAAATATATGTTGGTAGATATACTAATTCCTTATAATTATCTCCAAATTATTTTGTTGAGCAAAAATTTGCCAAAACTGCTAATATAGTCCATAGTAATAGCTGGGCTACTGTATTTTTAACACCCCACTCCTCACTGATCAACCTCGATGTCACGTGATTGATTCTTTTGAATTTTCCACCGAGTTGCCACCGAGTAGGCAGTGATTTTTTCAATGTCTTAAAATTTATTCCACGCTTGCTTTTTTCCATCCAGTGAATTATTTTTGTATAAGTTCCGTGTGTCCACGCATCGTCTATTTTAATATCCTATCTCCCGATTACCATATTTAATTATCCTATCTCCCCATTACATCTTTTACCACCCTATCTCCCGTTTACATATTTTACCACCCTATCTCCCCATTACATATTTTACTATCCTATCTCCCAATTACCATATTTTAATATCCTATCTCTCCATTACTATATTTTACTATCCTATCTCTCCATTACCTATTTTACCACCCTATCTCCACATTACATATTTTATAATCCTATCTCCCAATTACATATTTTACTAGCCTATCTCTCCATTACCATATTTTACTATGCTGTCTCACCATTACCATATTTTACTATCCTATTTCCCCATTACATATTTTAATAACCTTTCTCCCCATAACATATTTTACTATCCTAACTCCGCGTTACCATATTTTACTACCCTATCTCCCCATTACATATTTTACCACCCTATCTCCCCATTACATATTTTACTATCCTATCTCCCCATTACATATTTTACTATCCTATCTCCCCATTACATATTTTACATCCTAACTCCCCATTACATATTTTACCAGCCTATCTCCCCATTACATATTTTACCACCCTATCTCCCGATTACATATTTTACTATCCTATCTCCCTATTGCATATTTTACAACCCTATCTCCCATAACATATTTTACTATCTTATCTCCCCATTACCATATTTTACTATTATAATTCCCCATTACCATATTTTACTATACTATCTCCTCATTACATATTTTAATATCCTATCTCCCCAGTACCGTATTTTAAAATCCTATCTCCCCATTACCATATTTAAATATCCTATCTCCCTATTACCATATTTTACTACTCTATCTCCCATTACATATTTTATTACCCTATCTCCCCATGACATGTTTTACCACCTTATCTCCCCATTACATATTTTACCACCCAATCTCCCTATTACATATTTTACCACCCTATCTCCCCATAACATATTTTACCACCCTATCTCCCCATTACATATTTTACTATCCTATCTCACCATTAGCATATTTTACTGTACTATCTCCCCATTACATATTTTACAATCCTATCTCTAGAGTACTATATTTTACAATACTATCTCTAGAGTACTATAGTTTACCACCCTATCAACCCATTACATATTTTATAATCCTATCTCCCCATTAGATATTTTACTCTCCTACCTCCCCATTACATATTTTACTATCCTATCTCCCCATTACATATTTCACTATCCTATCTCCTCATTACATATGTTACCACCCAATCTCCCCATAACATACTTTACTATCCCATCTCACCATTACATATTTTACTATCCTATATCCCCATTAGATATTTTACTATCCTATCTCCCCAGTACTGTATTTTACTATCCTATATTCCCAGTACTATATTTTATCACCCTATCTCCCCATTACATACTTTACTATCCATCTCCCCATTACATATTTTACTATCCTACCTCCCCATTTCATGTTTTACTATCCTATCTCCCCATTAGATATTTTACTCTCCTATCTCCCCATTACATATTTTACCACCCTATCTCCCCATTACCTATTTTACTATCCTATCTCCCCATTACATATTTTACTATTCTATCTCCCCATTACATATTTTACTATCCTATTTCCCCATTACATATTTTAATATCCTATCTTCCCATTACATATTTTAATATCCTATCTTCCCATTACATAGTTTACTATCCTATCGCCCCATTACATATTTTACTATCCTATCTCCACATTACCATATTTTACAACCATATCTCCCAATTACGTATTTTACTATCCTATCTCCCCATTACATAATTTGCAACCCTATCTCCCCATTACATATTTTACGACCCGATCATCCCATTACATATTTTACCATCCGATCATCACATTACATATTTTAACACCCTATCGCACAATTGCCATATTTTACTATCCTATCTCCCCAGTACCACATTTTAAAACCCTATCTCCACATTACCATATTTTACTATCCTATCTCACGATTACATATTTTACCACCCTATCTCCCCATTCACAAATTTTACCACCCTATCTCCCCATTACATATTTTACTATCCTATCTCCCCATTACCATATTTTACTGTACTATCTCCCCATTACATATTTTACAATCCTATCTCCCCAGTACTATATTTTACCACCATATCACCCTATTACATATTTTACTATCCTATCTCCGCATTACATATTTTACTATCCTATCTCCCCATTACATATTTTATAACCCTATCTCCCCATTACATATTTTACCACCATATCACACAATTACATATTTTACCACCCTATCTCCCGATTACATATGTTACTATCCTATCTCCGCATTACATATTTTACTATCCTATCTCCCCATTACATATTTTATCACCCTATCTCCCCATTACATATTTTACCATCCTATCTCCCCATTACATATGTTACTATACGATCTCCTCATTACATATTTTACTATCCTATCTCCCCAGTACCATATTTTAAAACCCTATCTCCCCATTACCATATTTAAATATCCTATCTCCCTATTACCACATTTTACTACTCTATCTCCCATTACATATATTATCACCCTATCTCACCATTACATATTTTACTATCCTATCTCCCCATTACCATATTTTACTATGCTGTCTCACCATTACCATATATTACTATCCTATTTCCCCATTACATATTTTAATAACCTTTCTCCCCATAACATATTTTAATATCCTAACTCCGCATTACCATATTTTACTACCCTATCTCCCCATTACATATTTTACCACCCTATATACCCATTACATATTTTACTATACTATCTCCCCATTACATATTTTAATCTCCTATCTCCCCATTACATATTTTACATCCTAACTCCCCATTACATATTTTACCAGCCTATCTCCCCATTACATATTTTACCACCCTATCTCCCGATTACATATTTTATTATCCTATCTCCCTATCGCATATTTTACTATCCTATCTCCCCATTACATATTTTACCACCCTATCACCCCATAACATATGTTACTATCTTATCTCCCCATTACCATATTTAAATATCCTATCTCCCTATTACTATATTTTACTACTCTATCTCCCATTACATGTTTTATCACCCTATCTGCCCATGACATATTTTACCACCTCATCTGCCCATTACATATTTTACCACCCTATCTCCCTATTATATATTTTACCACCCTATCTCCCCATTACATATTTTACTATCCTATCTCACCATTACCATGTTTTACTGTACTATCTCCCCATTACATATTTTACAATCCTATCTCTAGAGTACTATATTTTACCACCCTATCAACCCATTACATATTTTACTATCCTATCTCCCCATTAGATATTTTACTCTCCTATCTCCCCATTACATATTTTACCACCCTATCTCCCCATTACATATTTTACCACCCTATCTCCCCATTACGTATGTTACTATCCTAACTCCCGATTACATATTTTACCAGCCTATCTCCACATTACATATTTTACCACCCTATCTCCCGATTACATATTTTACTATCCTATCTCCCTATTGCATATATTACTATCCTATCTCCCAATTACATATTTTACCACCCTATCTCCCCATAACATATTTTACTATCCTATCTCCCCAGTACTATATTTTACTATCCTATATCCCCAGTACTATATTTTATCACCCTATCTCCCCATTACATACTTTACTATCCTATCTCCCCATTACATATTTTACTATCCTACCTCCCCATTTCATATTTAATATCCTATCTCCCCATTAGATATTTTACTCTCCTATCTCCCCATTACATATTTTACCACCCTAACTCCCGATTACATATTTTACCAGTCTATCTCCACATTACATATTTTACCACCCTATATCCCCATTAACATATTTTACTATCCTATCTCCCCATTACATATTTTACCACCCTATCTCCGTATTACATATTTTACCACCCTATCTCCCCATAACATATTTTACCACCCTATCTCCCCATTACATATTTTACTATCCTATCTCACCATTAGCATATTTTACTGTACTATCTCCCCATTACATATTTTACAATCCTATCTCTAGAGTACTATATTTTACAATACTATCTCTAGAGTACTATAGTTTACCACCCTATCAACCCATTACATATTTTATAATCCTATCTCCCCATTAGATATTTTACTCTCCTACCTCCCCATTATATATTTTACTATCCTATCTCCCCATTACATATTTCACTATCATATCTCCCCATTACATATTTTACCACCCTATCTCCTCATTACATATGTTACCACCCAATCTCCCCATAACATACTTTACTATCCCATCTCACCATTACATATTTTACTATCCTATCTCCCCATTACATATTTTACTATCCTATCTCCCCAGTACTGTATTTTACTATCCTATATTCCCAGTACTATATTTTATCACCCTATCTCCCCATTACATACTTTACTATCCATCTCCCCATTACATATTTTACTATCCTACCTCCCCATTTCATGTTTTACTATCCTATCTCCCCATTACATATTTTAATCTCCTATCTCCCCATTACATATTTTACATCCTAACTCCCCATTACATATTTTACCAGCCTATCTCCCCATTACATATTTTACCACCCTATCTCCCGATTACATATTTTATTATCCTATCTCCCTATCGCATATTTTACTATCCTATCTCCCCATTACATATTTTACCACCCTATCTCCCCATAACATATTTTACTATCTTATCTCCCCATTACCATATTTAAATATCCTATCTCCCTATTACTATATTTTACTACTCTATCTCCCATTACATATTTTATCACCCTATCTGCCCATGACATATTTTACCACCTTATCTGCCCATTACATATTTTACCACCCTATCTCCCTATTACATATTTTACCACCCTATCTCCCCATTACATATTTTACTATCCTATCTCACCATTACCATGTTTTACTGTACTATCTCCCCATTACATATTTTACAATCCTATCTCTAGAGTACTATATTTTACCACCCTATCAACCCATTACATATTTTACTATCCTATCTCCCCATTAGATATTTTACTCTCCTATCTCCCCATTACATATTTTACCACCCTATCTCCCCATTACATATTTTACCACCCTATCTCCCCATTACGTATTTTACTATCCTAACTCCCGATTACATATTTTACCAGCCTATCTCCACATTACATATTTTACCACCCTATCTCCCGATTACATATTTTACTATCCTATCTCCCTATTGCATATATTACTATCCTATCTCCCCATTACATATTTTACCACCCTATCTCCCCATAACATATTTTACTATCCTATCTCCCCAGTACTATATTTTACTATCCTATATCCCCAGTACTATATTTTATCACCCTATCTCCCCATTACATACTTTACTATCCTATCTCCCCATTACATATTTTACTATCCTACCTCCCCATTTCATATTTAATATCCTATCTCCCCATTAGATATTTTACTCTCCTATCTCCCCATTACATATTTTACCACCCTAACTCCCGATTACATATTTTACCAGTCTATCTCCACATTACATATTTTACCACCCTATATCCCCATTAACATATTTTACTATCCTATCTCCCCATTACATATTTTACCACCCTATCTCCCTATTACATATTTTACCACCCTATCTCCCCATAACATATTTTACCACCCTATCTCCCCATTACATATTTTACTATCCTATCTCACCATTAGCATATTTTACTGTACTATCTCCCCATTACATATTTTACAATCCTATCTCTAGAGTACTATATTTTACAATACTATCTCTAGAGTACTATAGTTTACCACCCTATCAACCCATTACATATTTTATAATCCTATCTCCCCATTAGATATTTTACTCTCCTACCTCCCCATTACATATTTTACTATCCTATCTCCCCATTACATATTTCACTATCCTATCTCCCCATTACATATTTTACCACCCTATCTCCTCATTACATATGTTACCACCCAATCTCCCCATAACATACTTTACTATCCCATCTCACCATTACATATTTTACTATCCTATCTCCCCATTACATATTTTACTATCCTATCTCCCCAGTACTGTATTTTACTATCCTATATTCCCAGTACTATATTTTATCACCCTATCTCCCCATTACATACTTTACTATCCATCTCCCCATTACATATTTTACTATCCTACCTCCCCATTTCATGTTTTACTATCCTATCTCCCCATTAGATATTTTACTCTCCTATCTCCCCATTACATATTTTACCACCCTATCTCCCCATTACCTATTTTACTATCCTATCTCCCCATTACATATTTTACTATTCTATCTCCCCATTACATATTTTACTATCCTATTTCCCCATTAAATATTTTAATATCCTATCTTCCCATTACATATTTTAATATCCTATCTTCCCATTACATAGTTTACTATCCTATCGCCCCATTACATATTTTACTATCCTATCTCCACATTACCATATTTTACCACCATATCTCCCAATTACGTATTTTACTATCCTATCTCCCCATTACATAATTTGCAACCCTATCTCCCCATTACATATTTTACGACCCGATCATCCCATTACATATTTTACCATCCGATCATCCCATTGCATATTTTAACACCCTATCGCACAATTACCATATTTTACTATCCTATCTCACGATTACATATTTTACCACCCTATCTCCCCATTCACAAATTTTACCACCCTATCTCCCCATTACATATTTTACTATCCTATCTCCCCATTACCATATTTTACTGTACTATCTCCCCATTACATATTTTACAATCCTATCTCCCCAGTACTATATTTTACCACCATATCACCCCATTACATATTTTACTATCCTATCTCCGCATTACATATTTTACTATCCTATCTCCCCATTACATATTTTATCACCCTATCTCCCCATTACATATTTTACCACCATATCACACAATTACATATTTTACCACCCTATCTCCCCATTACATATGTTACTATCCTATCTCCGCATTACATATTTTACTATCCTATCTCCCCATTACATATTTTATCACCCTATCTCCCCATTACATATTTTACCATCCTATCTCCCCATTACATATGTTACTATACGATCTCCTCATTACATATTATACTATCCTATCTCCCGAGTACCATATTTTAAAACCCTATCTCCCCATTACCATATTTAAATATCCTATATCCCTATTACCACATTTTACTACTCTATCTCCCATTACATATATTATCACCCTATCTCACCATTACATATTTTACTATCCTATCTCCCCATTACCATATGTTACTATGCTGTCTCACCATTACCATATATTACTATCCTATTTCCCCATTACATATTTTAATAACCTTTCTCCCCATAACATATTTTAATATCCTAACTCCGCATTACCATATTTTACTACCCTATCTCCCCATTACATATTTTACCACCCTATATCCCCATTACATATTTTACTATCCTATCTCCCCATTACATATTTTAATCTCCTATCTCCCCATTACATATTTTACATCCTAACTCCCCATTACATATTTTACCAGCCTATCTCCCCATTACATATTTTACCACCCTATCTCCCGATTACATATTTTATTATCCTATCTCCCTATCGCATATTTTACTATCCTATCTCCCCATTACATATTTTACCACCCTATCTCCCCATAACATATTTTACTATCTTATCTCCCCATTACCATATTTAAATATCCTATCTCCCTATTACTATATTTTACTACTCTATCTCCCATTACATATTTTATCACCCTATCTGCCCATGACATATTTTACCACCTTATCTGCCCATTACATATTTTACCACCCTATCTCCCTATTACATATTTTACCACCCTATCTCCCCATTACATATTTTACTATCCTATCTCACCATTACCATGTTTTACTGTACTATCTCCCCATTACATATTTTACAATCCTATCTCTAGAGTACTATATTTTACCACCCTATCAACCCATTACATATTTTACTATCCTATCTCCCCATTAGATATTTTACTCTCCTATCTCCCCATTACATATTTTACCACCCTATCTCCCCATTACATATTTTACCACCCTATCTCCCCATTACGTATGTTACTATCCTAACTCCCGATTACATATTTTACCAGCCTATCTCCACATTACATATTTTACCACCCTATCTCCCGATTACATATTTTACTATCCTATCTCCCTATTGCATATATTACTATCCTATCTCCCCATTACATATTTTACCACCCTATCTCCCCATAACATATTTTACTATCCTATCTCCCCAGTACTATATTTTATTATCCTATATCCCCAGTACTATATTTTATCACCCTATCTCCCCATTACATACTTTACTATCCTATCTCCCCATTACATATTTTACTATCCTACCTCCCCATTTCATATTTAATATCCTATCTCCCCATTAGATATTTTACTCTCCTATCTCCCCATTACATATTTTACCACCCTAACTCCCGATTACATATTTTACCAGTCTATCTCCACATTACATATTTTACCACCCTATATCCCCATTAACATATTTTACTATCCTATCTCCCCATTACATATTTTACCACCCTATCTCCCGATTACATATTTTACCAGCCTATCTCCACATTACATATTTTACCACCCTATATCCCTATTAACATATTTTACTATCCTATCTCCCCATTACATATATTACCACCCTATCTCCCCATTACATATTTTACCACCATATCACCCAATTACATATTTTACCACCCTATCTCCCCAGTACCATATGTTAAATCCCTATCTCCCCATTACCATATTCAAATATCCTATTTCCCTATTACCACATTTTACTACTCTATCTCCCATTACATATATTATCACCCTATCTCACCATTACATATTTTACTATCCTATCTCCCCATTACCATATTTTACTATACTGTCTCACCATTACCATATTTTACTATCCTATTTCCCCATTACATATTTTAATAACCTTTCTCCCCATAACATATTTTACTATCCTAACTCCGCATTACCATATTTTACTACCCTATCTCCCCATTACATATTTTACCACCCTATCTCCCCATTACATATTTTACTATCCTATCTCCCCATTACATATTTTAATCTCCTATCTCCCCATAACATATTTTACATCCTAACTCCCCATTATATATTTTACCAGCCTATCTCCCCATTACATATTTTACCACCCTATCTCCAGATTACATATTTTACTATCCTATCACCCTATTGCATATTTTATAACCCTATCTCCCATAACATATTTTACTATCTTATCTCCCCATTACCATATTTTACTATTATAATTCCCCATTACCATATTTTACTATACTATCCCCTCATTACATATTTTACTATCCTATCTCCCCAGTACCGTATTTTAAAATCCTATCTCCCCATTACCATAATTAAATATCCTATCTCCCTATTACCATATTTTACTACTCTATCTCCCATTACATATTTTATTACCCTATCTCCCCATGACATATTTTACCACCTTATCTCCCCATTACATATTTTACCACCCTATCTCCCTATTACATATTTTACCACCCTATCTCCCCATAACATATTTTACCACCCTATGTCCCCATTACATATTTTACAATCCTACAATCCTATCTCTAGAGTACTATATTTTACAATACTATATCTAGAGTACTATAGTTTACCACCCTATCAACCCATTACATATTTTACAATCCTATCTCCCCATTAGATATTTTACTCTCATACCTCCCCATTACATATTTTACTATCCTATCTCCCCATTACATATTTCACTATCCTATCTCCCCATTACATATTTTACCACCCTATCTCCTCATTACATATTTTACCACCCAATCTCCCCATAACATACTTTACTATCCCATCTCACCATTACATATTTTACTATCCTATCTCCCTATTACATATTTTACTATCCTATCTCCCCAGTACTGTATTTTACTATCCTATATTCCCATTACATATTTTACCACCCTATCTCCCCATTACCTATTTTAGTATCCTATCTCCCCATTACATATTTTACTATTCTATCTGCCCATTACATATTTTACTATCCTATTTCCCCATTACATATTTTAATATCCTATCTTCCCATTACATATTTTAATATCCTATCTTCCCATTACATGGTTTACTATCCTATCGCCCCATTACATATTTTACTATTCTATCTCCACATTACCATATTTTACCACGATATCTCCCAATTACGTATTTTACTATCCTATCTCCCCATTACATAATTTGCAACCCTATCTCCCCATTACATATTTTACGACCCGATCATCCCATTACATATTTTACCATCCGATCATCCCATTACATATTTTAACACCCTATCGCACAATTACCATATTTTACTATCCTATCTCCCCAGTACCACATTTTAAAACCCTATCTCCACATTACCATATTTTACTATCCTATCTCGCGAATACATATTTTACCACCCTATCTCCCCATTCACAAATTTTACCACCCTATCTCCCCATTACATATTTTACTATCCTATCTCCCCATTACCATATTTTACTGTACTATCTCCCCATTACATATTTTACAATCCTATCTCCCCAGTACTATATTTTACCACCATATCACCCCATTACATATTTTACTATCCTATCTCCGCATTACATATTTTACTATCCTATCTCCCCATTAATTATTTTATCACCCTATCTTCCCATTACATATTTTACCACCATATCACACAATTACATATTTTACCACCCTATCTCCCCATTACATATTTTACCATCCTATCTCCCCATTACATATGTTACTATACGATCTCCTCATTACATATGTTACTATCCTATCTCCCCAGTACCATATTTTAAAACCCTATCTCCCCATTACCATATTTAAATATCCTATCTCCCTGTTACCACATTTTACTACTCTATCTCCCATTACATATATTATCACCCTATCTCACCATTACATATTTTACTATCCTATCTCCCCATTACCATATTTTACTATGCTGTCTCACCATTACCATATTTTACTATCCTATTTCCCCATTACATATTTTAATAACCTTTCTCCCGATAACATATTTTACTATCCTAACTCCGCATTACCATATTTTACTACCCTATCTCCCCATTACATATTTTACCACCCTATATCCCCATTACATATTTTACTATCCTATCTCCCCATTACATATTTTACATCCTAACTCCCCATTACATATTTTACCAGCCTATCTCCCCATTACATATTTTACCACCCTATCTCCCGATTACATATTTTATTATCCTATCTCCCTATCGCATATTTTACTATCCTATCTCCCCATTACATATTTTACCACTCTATCTCCCCATAACATATTTTACTATCTTATCTCCCCATTACCATATTTAAATATCCTATCTCCCTATTACTATATTTTACTACTCTATCTCCCATTACATATTTTATCACACTATCTCCCCATGACATATTTTACCACCTTATCTGCCCATGACATATTTTACCACCCTATCTCCCTATTACATATTTTACCACCCTATCTCCCCATTACATATTTTACTATGCTATCTCACCATTACCATATTTTACTGTACTATCTCCCCATTACATATTTTACGATCCTATCTCTAGAGTACTATATTTTAACACCCTATCAACCCATTACATATTTTACTATCCTATCTCCCCATTAGATATTTTACTCTCCTATCTCCCCATTACATATTTTACCACCCTATCTCCCCATTACATATTTTACCACCCTATCTCCTCATTACATATTTTACTATCCTATCTCCCCAGTACCGTATTTTAAAATCCTATCTCCCCATTACCATATTTAAATATCCTATCTCCCTATTACCATATTTTACTATCCTATCTCCCTATTGCATATATTACTATCCTATCTCCCCATTACATATTTTACCACCCTATCTCCCCATAACATATTTTACTATCCTATCTCCCCAGTACTATATTTTACTATCCTATATCCCCAGTACTATATTTTATCACCCTATCTCCACATTACATACTTTACTATCCTATCTCCCCATTACATATTTTACTATCCTACCTCCCCATTTCATATTTAATATCCTATCTCCCCATTAGATATTTTACTCTCCTATCTCCCCATTACATATTTTACCACCCTAACTTCCGATTACATATTTTACCAGTCTATCTCCACATTACATATTTTACCACCCTATATCCCTATTAACATATTTTACTATCCTATCTCCCCATTACATATTTTACCACCCTATCTCCCCATTACATATTTTACCACCATATCACCCAATTACATATTTTACCACCCTATCTCCCCATTACATATGTTAATATACGATCTCCTCATTACATATTTTACTATCCTATCTCCCCAGTACCATATGTTAAATCCCTATCTCCCCATTACCATATTCAAATATCCTATCTCCCTATTACCACATTTTACTACTCTATCTCCCATTACATATATTATCACCCTATCTCACCATTACATATTTTACTATCCTATCTCCCCATTACCATATTTTACTATGCTGTCTCACCATTACCATATTTTACTATCCTATTTCCCCATTACATATTTTACCACCCTATCTCCCCATTACATATTTTACTATCCTATCTCCCCATTACATATTTTAATCTCCTATCTCCCCATTACATATTTTACATCCTAACTCCCCATTACATATTTTACCAGCCTATCTCCCCATTACATATTTTACCACCCTATCTCCCGATTACATATTTTATTATCCTATCTCCCTATTGCATATTTTACTATCCTATCTCCCCATTACATATTTTACATCCTAACTCCCCATTACATATTTTACCAGCCTATCTCCCCATTACATATTTTACCACCCTATCTCCCGATTACATATTTTATTATCCTATCTCCCTATCGCATATTTTACTATCCTATCTCCCCATTACATATTTTACCACCCTATCTCCCCATAACATATTTTACTATCTTATCTCCCCATTACCATATTTAAATATCCTATCTCCCTATTACTATATTTTACTACTCTATCTCCCATTACATATTTCATCACCCTATCTCCCCATGACATATTTTACCACCTTATCTCCCATTACATATTTTACCACCCTATCTCCCTATTACATATTTTACCACCCTATCTCCCCATTACATATTTTACTATCCTATCTCACCATTACCATGTTTTACTGTACTATCTCCCCATTACATATTTTACAATCCTATCTCTAGAGTACTATATTTTACCACCCTATCAACCCATTACATATTTTACTATCCTATCTCCCCATTACATATTTTACCACCCTATCTCCCCATTATATATTTTACCACCCTATCCCCCCATTACATATTTTACTATCCTATCTCCCCATTACGTATGTTACTATCCTAACTCCCGATTACATATTTTACCAGCCTATCTCCACATTACATATTTTACCACCCTATCTCCCGATTACATATTTTACTATCCTATCTCCCTATTGCATATATTAATATCCTATCTCCCCATTACATATTTTACCACCCTATCTCCCCATAACATATTTTACTATCCTATCTCCCCATTACATATTTTACTATCCTATCTCCCCAGTACTATATTTTACTATCCTATATCCCCAGTACTATAATTTATCACCCTATCTCCCCATTACATACTTTACTATCCTATCTCCCCATTAGATATTTTACTCTCCTATCTCCCAATTACATATTTTACCACCCTATCTCCCCATTACATATTTTACCATCCTATCTCCCCATTACATATGTTATTATACGATCTCCTCATTACATATTTTACTATCCTATCTCCCCAGTACCATATGTTAAAACCCTATCTCCCCATTACCATATTTAAATATCCTATCTCCCTATTACCACATTTTACTACTCTATCTCCCATTACATATATTATCACCCTATCTCACCATTACATATTTTACTATCCTATCTCCCCATTACCATATTTTACTATGCTGTCTCACCATTACCATATTTTACTATCCTATTTCCCCATTACATATTTTACCACCCTATCTCCCCATTACATATTTTACTACCCTATCTCCCCATTACATATTTTAATCTCCTATCTCCCCATTACATATTTTACATCCTAACTCCCCATTACATATTTTACCAGCCTATCTCCCCATTACATATTTTACCACCCTATCTCCCGATTACATATTTTATTATCCTATCTCCCTATTGCATATTTTACTATCCTATCTCCCCATTACATATTTTACATCCTAACTCCCCATTACATATTTTACCAGCCTATCTCCCCATAACATATTTTACTATCTTATCTCCCCATTACCATATTTAAATATCCTATCTCCCTATTACTATATTTTACTACTCTATCTCCCATTACATCTTTTATCACCCTATCTCCCCATGACATATTTTACCACCTTATCTCCCCATTACATATTTTACCACCCTATCTCCCTATTACATATTTTACCACCCTATCTCCCCATTACATATTTTACTATCCTATCTCCCCATTACATATTTTACAATCCTATCTCTAGAGTACTATATTTTACCTCCCCATCAACCCATTACATATTTTACTATCCTATCTCCCCATTAGATATTTTACTCTCCTATCTCCCATTACATATTTTACCACCCTATCTCCTCATTACATATTTTACTATCCTATCTCCCCAGTACCGTATTTTAAAATCCTATCTCCCCATTACCATATTTAAATATCCTATCTCCCTATTACCATATTTTACTATCCTATCTCCCTATTGCATATATTACTATCCTATCTCCCCATTACATATTTTACCACCCTATCTCCCCATAACATATTTTACTATCCTATCTCCCCAGTACTATATTTTACTATCCTATATCCCCAGTACTATATTTTATCACCCTATCTCCACATTACATACTTTACTATCCTATCTCCCCATTACATATTTTACTATCCTACCTCCCCATTTCATATTTAACCAGCCTATCTCCCCATTACATATTTTACCACCCTATCTCCCGATTACATATTTTATTATCCTATCTCCCTATTGCATATTTTACTGTCCTATCTCCCCATTACATATTTTACCAGCCTATCTCCCCATAACATATTTTACTATCTTATCTCCCCATTACCATATTTAAATATCCTATCTCCCTATTACTATATTTTACTACTCTATCTCCCATTACATCTTTTATCACCCTATCTCCCCATGACATATTTTACCACCTTATCTCCCCATTACATATTTTACCACGCTATCTCCCTATTACATATTTTACCACCCTATCTCCCCATTACATATTTTACTATCCTATCTCCCCATTACATATTTTACAATCCTATCTCTAGAGTACTATATTTTACCTCCCTATCAACCCATTACATATTTTACTATCCTATCTCCCCATTAGATATTTTACTCTCCTATCTCCCCATTACATATTTTACCACCCTATCTCCCCATTACATATTTTACCACCCTATCTCCTCATTACATATTTTACTATCCTATCTCCCCATTACATATTTTAATCTCCTATCTCCCCATTACATATTTTACATCCTAACTCCCCATTACATATTTTACCAGCCTATCTCCCCATTACATATTTTACCACCCTATCTCCCGATTACATATTTTATTATCCTATCTCCCTATTGCATATTTTACTATCCTATCTGCCCATTACATATTTTACATCCTAACTCCCCATTACATATTTTACCACCCTATCTCCCTATTACACATTTTACCACCCTATCTCCCCATTACATATTTTACTATCCTATCTCCCCATTAGGTATGTTACTATCCTAACTCCCGATTACATATTTTACCAGCCTATCTCCACATTACATATTTTACCACCCTATCTCCCGATTACATAATTTGTAATGTCCCCGTTACATATTTTACTATCCTATCACATCATTAGTTACTTTACCACCCTATCTCCCCATTACCATATTTTACTGTACTGTCTCCTCATTACGTATTTTACTATCCTATTATCCCCATTACATGTTTTACGACACGATTATCCCATTACCTATTTTACCACCCTATCTCCTCATTACATATTTTACTATCCTATCTCCCCATTACATATTTTACTATCCTATCTCCCCATTACCATATTTTACCATTCGATCATCCCATTACATGTTTTACCACCCTGTCTGCCAATTAACATATTTTACTATCCTATCTCCCCAGTACCCTATTTTAAAACCCTATCACCCCATTACATATTTTACTATCCTATCTCCCCATTAGAATATTTTATCACCCTATCTCACCATGACCATATTTTATTATCCTAACTCCCCATTACCATAATTCACCATTCTATCTCCCCATTAACATATTTTACTATCCTATCTCCCCATTACATATTTTACCACCCTATCTACCCATTATTTATTTTACCACCATATCACCCAATTACATATTTTACCACCCTATCTCCTCATTACATATTTTATTATACTATCTCCCCATTACATATTTTACTATCCTATCACACCATTAGATATTTTACCACCCTATCTCCCCAGTACTATATTTTACCACATTATCTCCTAATTTCATGTTTTACTATTCTATCTCCCCATTACATGTTTTAATAACCTATGTGCCCATTACATATTTTAATATTCTATCTCCCCATTACAAATGTTAATATCCTATCTCCCGATTACCATATTTTAACACCCTATCTCCCCATTACATATTTTACGACCCTATCTCCTCATTACATATTTTAGCACCTTAGCTCCTCATTACAAATTGTATTATCCTATCTCAACATTACATATTTTGCCACCCTATCTCCCCATTACATATTTTACTATCCTATCTCCACATTACATATTTTAATATCCTATCTTCCCATTACATATTTTAATATCCTATCTTTAGATTACATAGTTTACTATCCTATCTCCACATTACATATTTTACTATCCTAACTTCCCATTACATATTTTACCACCCTATCTCCCCATTACATATTTTACTATCCTATCTACCCATTACATATTTTACCACCCTATCTCCCCATTACATATTTTACGACCCGATCATCCCATTACATATTTTACCACCCTATCTCCTCATTACATATTTTACTATCCTATGTCCCCATTACATATTTTAGTATCCTATCTCCCCATTACCATATTTTACCATCCGATCATCCCATTGCATATTTTACCACCCTATCTCCCCATTACTTATTTTACTATCATATCTCCCCAATGCCATATTTTACTTTCCTATCTCCCCATTACCATATTTTACAACGCTGTCTCCCCATTTCCTATTTTACCACCCTATCTCCCCATTACGTATTTTACTATGCTATCTACCCATTACCATATTTTACTGTACTATCTCCCCAGTACTATATTTTACCACCCTATCTCCTAATTACATATTTTACTATCCTATCTCCCCATTACATATTTTAATATCCTCTCTCCCCATTACATATTTTACTATCCTATCTCCCCATTACATATTTTAATATCCTCTCTCCCCATTACATATTTTACTAATCTGTCTCCCCATTACAAATTTTAATATCCTATCTCCCCATTACCATATTTTACCATCCGATCATCCCATTACATATTTTACCACCCTGTCTGCCAATTAACATATTTTACTATCCTATCTCCCGATTACTATATTTTACCGCCCTATCTACCCATTACATATTTTACCACCCTATTTCCTCATTACATATTTTACCTCCCTATCTCCTCATTACATATTTTACCACCCTATCTCCCCATTAAATATTTTACCACCCTATCTCCACTTTACATATTTTACCACCCGATTATCCCATTACCTATTTTACCACACTATCTCCTCATTACATATTTTACTATCTTATCTCCCCATTACATATTTTACTCTCCTATCTCCCCATTACCATATTTTACCCTCCGATCATCCCATTACATATTTTAGCACCCTATCTCCCAATTACCATATTTTACTATCCTATCTCCCCAGTACCATATTTTAAAACCCTATTACCCCATTACATATTTAAGTATCATATCTCCCAATTACATATTTTACTATCCTATCTCCCCATTACATATTTTATCACCCTATCTCACCATGACCATATTTTACTATCCTTACTCCCCATTACCATATTTTACCACTCTATCTTCCCATTAACATATTTTACTATCCTATCTCCCCACTACATATTATACTATCCTATCACACCATTAGATATTTTACCACACTATCTCCCCATTACCATATTTTACTGTACTATCTCCTCATTACATATTTCAAGTACTATATTTTACCACCCTATCTCCCCATTACCATATTTTACTATCCTATCTCCCTATTAAATAGTTTATCACAGTATCTCCCCATTATATATTTTACCACCTTATCTCCCTATTACTTATTTTACAAGCCTATCTCCCCATTACCATATTTTACCCTCCGATCATCCCATTACATATTTTAGCACCCTATCTCCCAATTACCATATTTTACTATCCTATCTCCCCAGTACCATATTTTAAAACCCTATTACCCCATTACATATTTAAGTATCATATCTCCCAATTACATATTTTACTATCCTATCTCCCCATTACATATTTTATCACCCTATCTCACCATGACCATATTTTACTATCCTTACTCCCCATTACCATATTTTACCACTCTATCTTCCCATTAACATATTTTACTATCCTATCTCCCCACTACATATTATACTATCCTATCACACCATTAGATATTTTACCACACTATCTCCCCATTACCATATTTTACTGTACTATCTCCTCATTACATATTTCAAGTACTATATTTTACCACCCTATCTCCCCATTACCATATTTTACTATCCTATCTCCCTATTAAATAGTTTATCACAGTATCTCCCCATTATATATTTTACCACCTTATCTCCCTATTACTTATTTTACAAGCCTATCTCCCCATTACCATATTTTACTATCATATCACCCCATTGCATATGTTACTATCCTATCTCCCTATTAACATATTTTACTATCCTTTCTCCCCATTACCATATTTTACTACCCAATATACCGATTACATATTTTACCACCCTATCTCCCCATTACATATTTTACTATCCTATCTCACCATTAGATATTTTACTATCCTATCTCCCCATTACATATTTTACTATCCTACCTCCCCATTTAATATTTTACTATCCTATCTCCCCATTAGATATTTTACTCTCCTATCTCCCCATTACATATTTTACCACCCTATCTCCTCATTACACATTTTACTATCCTATCTCCCCATTACATATTTTACTATCTTATCTCCCCATTACCATATTTTACCATCCGATCATCCCATTACATATTTTACCACCCTGTCTGCCAATTAACATATTTTACTATCCTATCTCCCCAGTACCATATTTTAAAACCCTATCACCCCATTACATATTTAAATATCCTATCTCCCCATTACATATTTTACTATCCTATCTCCCCATTAGAATATTTTATCACCCTATCTCACCATGACCATATTTTATTGTCCTAACTCCCCATTACCATATTTCACCACTCTATCTCCCCATTAACATATTTTACTATCCTATCTCCCCATTTCATATTTTACCACCCTATCTACCCATTACTTATTTTACCACCATATCACCCAATTACATATTTTACCACCCTACCTCCTCATTACATATTGTACTATCCTATCTCCCCATTACATATTTTACTATCCTATCACACCATTAGATATTTTACCACCCTATCTCCCCAGTACTATATTTTACCACCCTATCTCCTAATTTCATATTTTACTATTCTATCTCCCCATTACATGTTTTAATAACCTATGTGCCCATTACATATTTTAATATTCTATCGCCCCATTACAAATGTTAATATCCTATCTCCCGATTACCATATTTTAACACCCTATCTCCCCATTAGATATTTTACGACCCTATCTCCTCATTACATATTTTAGCACCCTAGCTCCTCATTACAAATTTTATTATCCTATCTCAACATTACATATTTTGCACCCTATCTCCCCATTACATATTTTACTATCCTATCTCCACATTACATATTTTAATATCCTATCTTCCCATTACATATTTTAATATCCTATCTTTAGATTACATAGTTTAATATCCTATCTCCACATTACATATTTTACTATCCTAACTTCCCATTACGTAGTTTACAATCATATCATCCTATTACCATATTTTACCACCCTATCTCCCCATTACATATTTTACGACCCGATCATCCCATTACATATTTTACCAAGCTATCTCCTCATTACATATTTTACTATCCTATGTCCCCATTACATATTTTACTATCCTATCTCCCCATTACCATATTTTACCATCCGATCATACCTTTGCATATTTTACCACCCTATCTCCCCATTACTTATTTTACTATCATATCTCCCCAATGCCATATTTTACTTTCCTATCTTCCCATTACCATATTTTACAACGCTGACTCCCCATTACCTATTTTACCACCCTATTTCCCCATTACATATTTTACTATGCTATCTACCCATTACCATATTTTACTGTACTATCTCCCCAGTACTATATTTTACCACCCTATCTCCTAATTACATATTTTACTCTACTATCTCACCATTACATATGTTAATATCCTCTCTCCCCATTACATATTTTACTAATCTATCTCCCCATTACAAATTTTAATATCCTATCTCCCGATTACTATATTTTACCGCCCTATCTACCCATTACATATTTTACCACCCTATTTCCTCATTACATATTTTACCTCCTATCTCCTCATTACATATTTTACCACCCTAACTCCCCATTAAATATTTTACCACCCTATCTCCACTTTACATATTTTACCACCCGATTATCCCATTACCTATTTTACCACACTATCTCCTCATTACATATTTTACTATCTTATCTCCCCATTACATATTCTACTATCCTATCTCCCCATTACCATATTTTACCCTCCGATCATCCCATTACATATCTTAGCACCCTATCTCCCAATTACCATATTTTACTATCCTATCTCACCAGTACCATATTTTTAAACCCTATTACCCCATTACATATTTAAATATCATATCTCCCCATTACATATTTTACTATCCTATCTCCCCATTACATATTTTATCACCCTATCTCACCATGACCATATTTTACTATCCTTACTCCCCATTACCATATTTTACCACTCTATCTCCCCATTAACATATTTTACTATCCTAACTCCCCATTACATATTTTACAACCCTATCTACCCATTACTTATTTTACCACCATATCACCCAATTACATATTTTACCACCCTATCTCCTCATTACATATTTTACTATCCTATCTCCCCATTACATATTATACTATCCTATCACACCATTAGATATTTTACCACCCTATCTCCCTATTACCATATTTTACTGTACTATCTCCTCATTACATATTACAAGTACTATATTTTACCACCCTATCTCCCCATTACCATATTTTACTATCCTATCTCCCTATTAAATAGTTTATGACAGTATCTCCCCATTATATATTTTACCACCTTATCTCCCTATTACTTATTTTACTAGCCTATCTCCCCATTACCATATTTTACTATCATATCACCCCATTGCATATGTTACTATCCTATCTCCCTATTAACATATTTTACTATCCTTTCTCCCCATTACCATATTTTACTACCCTATATCCCCATTACATATTTTACCACCCTATCTCCCCATTACATATTTTACTATCCTATCTCCCCATTACCATATTTTACCATCCGATCATCCCATTACATATTTTACCACCCTGTCTGCCAATTAACATATTTTACTAACATATCTCCCCAGTACCATATTTTAAAACCCTATCACCCCATTACATTTTTAAATATCCTATCTCCCCATTACATATTTTACTATCCTATCTCCCCATTACCATATTTTACCATCCGATCATCCCTTTGCATATTTTACCACCCTATCTCCCCATTACTTATTTTACCTCCCTATCTCCTCATTACATATTTTACCACCCTAACTCCCCATTAAATATTTTACCACCCTATCTCCACTTTACATATTTTACCACCCGATTATCCCATTACCTATTTTACCACACTATCTCCTCATTACATATTTTACTATGTTATCTCCCCATTACATATTTTACTATCCTATCTCCCCATTACCATATTTTACCCTCCGATCATCCCATTACATATCTTAGCACCCTATCTCCCAATTACCATATTTTACTATCCTATCTCCCCAGTACCATATTTTAAAACCCTATTACCCCATTACATATTTAAATATCATATCTCCCCATTACATATTTTACTATCCTATCTCCCCATTACATATTTTATCACCCTATCTCACCATGACCATATTTTACTATCCTTACTCCCCATTACCATATTTTACCACTCTATCTCCCCATTAACATATTTTACTATCCTAACTCCCCATTACATATTTTACAACCCTATCTACCCATTACTTATTTTACCACCATATCACCCAATTACATATTTTACCACCCTATCTCCTCATTACATATTTCACTATCCTATCTCCACATTACATATTATACTATCCTATCACACCATTAGATATTTTACCACCCTATCTCCCCATTACCATATTTTACTGTACTATCTCCTCATTACATATTTCAAGTACTATATTTTACCACCCTATCTCCCCATTACCATATTTTACTATCCTATCTCCCTATTAAATAGTTTATCACAGTATCTCCCCATTATATATTTTACCACCTTATCTCCCTATTACTTATTTTGCTAGCCTATCTCCCCATTACCATATTTTACTATCATATCACCCCATTGCATATGTTACTATCCTATCTCCCTATTAACATATTTTGCTAGCCTATCTCCCCATTACCATATTTTACTATCATATCACCCCATTGCATATGTTACTATCCTATCTCCCTATTAACATATTTTACTATCCTTTCTCCCCATTACCATATTTTACTACCCTATATCCCCATTACATATTTTACCACCCTATCTCCCCATTACATATTTTACTATCCTATCTCCCCATTACCATATTTTACCATCCGATCATCCCATTACATATTTTACCACCCTGTCTGCCAATTAACATATTTTACTAACATATCTCCCCAGTACCATATTTTAAAACCCTATCACCCCATTACATTTTTAAATATCCTATCTCCCCATTACATATTTTACTATCCTATCTCCCCATTAGAATATTTTATCACCCTATCTCACCATGACAATATTTTATTATCCTAACTCCCCATTACCATATTTCACCACTCTATCTCCCCATTAACATATTTTACTATCCTATCTCTCCATTACATATTTTACCACCCTATCTACCCATTACTTATTTTACCACCATTTCACCCAATTACATATTTTACCACCCTATCTCCTCATTACATATTGTACTATCCTATCTCCCCATTACATATTTTACTATCCTATCACACCATTAGATATTTTACCACCCTATCTCCCCAGTACTATATTTTACCACCCTATCTCCTAATTTCATATTTTACTATTCTATCTCCCCATTACATGTTTTAATAACCTATGTGCCCATTACATATTTTAATATTCTATCTCCCCATTACAAATGTTAATATCCTATCTCCCGATTACCATATTTTAACACCTTATCTCCCCATTAGATATTTTACGACCCTATCTCCTCATTACATATTTTGCCACCCTATCTCCCCATTACATATTTTACTATCCTAACTTCCCATTACGTAGTTTACAATCATATCACCCTATTACCATATTTTACCATTCTATCTCCCCATTAACATATTTTACTATCCTATCTCCCCATTACATATTTTACAACCCTATCTACCCATTACTTATTTTACCACCATATCACCCAATTACATATTTTACCACCCTATCTCCTCATTACATATTTTACTATCCTATCTCCCCATTACATATTATACTATCCTATCACACCATTAGATATTTTACCACCCTATCTCCCCATTACCATATTTTACTGTACTATCTCCTCATTACATATTTCAAGTACTATATTTTACCACCCTATCTCCCCATTACCATATTTTACTATCCTATCTCCCTATTAAATAGTTTATCACAGTATCTCCCCATTATATATTTTACCACCTTATCTCCCTATTACTTATTTTACTAGCCTATCTCCCCATTACCATATTTTACTATCATATCACCCCATTGTATATGTTACTATCCTATCTCCCTATTAACATATTTTACTATCCTTTCTCCCCATTACCAAATTTTACTACCCTATATCCCCATTACATATTTTACCACCCTATCTCCCCATTACATATTTTACGATCCTATCTCACCATTACCATATTTTACTGTACTATCTCCCCATTACATATCTTACAATCCTATCCCTAGAGTACTATATTTTACCACCCTATCAGCCCATTACATATTTTACTATCCTATCTCCCCATTAGATATTTTACTCTCCTATCTCCCCATTACATATTTTACCACCATATTTCCGCATTACATATTTTACCACCCTATCTCCCCATTACATATTTTACTATCCTATCTCCCCATTACCATATTTTACTGTACTATCTCTTCATTACATATGTTATTATCCTATCTCACCATTACATATTTTACCACCCTTTCTCCACATTATATATTTTATTATCCTATCTCGCCATTAGATATTTTACTATCCTATCTCCCCAGTACATATTTTACTATCCTATTTCCCCATTACATATTTTACTAACCTATCTCGCCATTACATATTTTACTATACTATCTCCCATTTAAATATTTTACTATCCTACGTCCTCATTACATATTTTAGTACCCTATCTCCCCATTACATATTTTACCACCTTATCTCCCTATTACTTATTTTACTAGCCTATCTCCCCATTAACATATTTTACTATCATATCACCCCATTGCATATGTTACTATCCTATCTCCCCATTAGATATTTTACTATCCTATCTCCCCATTACATATTTTAATATCCTACCTCCCCATTTAATATTTTACTATCCTATCTCCCCATTAGATATTTTACTCTCCTATCTCCCCATTACACATTTTACCACCCTATCTCCCCATTACCTATTTTATTATCCTATCTTCCCATTACATATTTTACCACCCTATCTCCCCATTACATATTTTACCACCCAATCTCCCCATTACATATTTTACTATCCTATCTCAACATTACATATTTTACTATCCTATCTCCCCATTACATATTTTAATATCCTATCTTCCCATTACATATTTTAATATCCTATCTTCCCATTACGTAGTTTACTATCCTATCGCCCCATTACATATTTTACTATCCTATCTCCTCATTACCATATTTTACCACCATATCTCCCCATTACATATTTTACTATCCTATCTACCCATTACATAATTTCCCACCCTATCTCCCCATTACATATTTTACGACCCGATCATCCCATTACATATTTTACCATCCGATCATCCCATTACATATTTTACCACCCTATCTCCCAACTACCATATTTTACTATCCTATCTCCCCAGTACCATATTTTAAAACCCTATCTCCACATTACCATATTTTACTATCCTATCTCACGATTACATATTTTACCACCCTATCTCCCCATTACATATTTTACTATCCTATCTCCCCATTACCATATTTAACTGTACTATCTCCCCATTACATATTTTACAGTCCTATCTCCCCAGTACTATATTTTACCACCATATCACCCCATTACATATTTTACTATACTATCTCCGCATTAAATATTTTACTATCCTATCTCCTCATTACATATTTTACCACCCTATCTCCCCATTACATATTTTACCACCATATTACCCAGTTACATATTTTACCACCCTATCTCCCCATTACATATTTTACTATCATATCTCCCCAGTACCATATTTTAAAACCCAATCTCCCCATTACCATATTTAAATATCCTATCGCCCTATTACCATATTTTACTACTATATCTCCCATTACATATTTGATCACCCTATCTCACCATTACATATTTTACTATCCTAACTTCCCATTACGTAGTTTACAATCATATCATCCTATTACCATATTTTACCAACATATCTCCCCATTACATATTTTACTATCCTATCTACCCATTACGTATTTTACCACCCTATCTCCCCATTACATATTTTACGACCCGATCATCCCATTACTTATTTTACTATCATATCTCCCCAATGCCATATTTTACTTTCCTATCTTCCCATTACCATATTTTACAACGCTGACTCCCCATTACCTATTTTACCACCCTATCTCCCCATTACATATTTTACTATGCTATCTACCCATTACCATATTTTACTGTACTATCTCCCCAGTACTATATTTTACCACCCTATCTCCTAATTACATATTTTACTCTACTATCTCACCATTACATATGTTAATATCCTCTCTCCCCATTACATATTTTACTAATCTATCTCCCCATTACAAATTTTAATATCCTATCTCCCGATTACCATATTTTAACACCCTATCTCCCCATTAGATATTTTACGACCCTATCTCCTCATTACATATTTTAGCACCCTAGCTCCTCATTACAAATTTTATTATCCTATCTCAACATTACATATTTTGCACCCTATCTCCCCATTACATATTTTACTATCCTATCTCCACATTACATATTTTAATATCCTATCTTCCCATTACATATTTTAATATCCTATCTTTAGATTACATAGTTTAATATCCTATCTCCACATTACATATTTTACTATCCTAACTTCCCATTACGTAGTTTACAATCATATCATCCTATTACCATATTTTACCACCCTATCTCCCCATTACATATTTTACGACCCGATCATCCCATTACATATTTTACCAAGCTATCTCCTCATTACATATTTTACTATCCTATGTCCCCATTACATATTTTACTATCCTATCTCCCCATTACCATATTTTACCATCCGATCATACCTTTGCATATTTTACCACCCTATCTCCCCATTACTTATTTTACTATCATATCTCCCCAATGCCATATTTTACTTTCCTATCTTCCCATTACCATATTTTACAACGCTGACTCCCCATTACCTATTTTACCACCCTATTTCCCCATTACATATTTTACTATGCTATCTACCCATTACCATATTTTACTGTACTATCTCCCCAGTACTATATTTTACCACCCTATCTCCTAATTACATATTTTACTCTACTATCTCACCATTACATATGTTAATATCCTCTCTCCCCATTACATATTTTACTAATCTATCTCCCCATTACAAATTTTAATATCCTATCTCCCGATTACTATATTTTACCGCCCTATCTACCCATTACATATTTTACCACCCTATTTCCTCATTACATATTTTACCTCCTATCTCCTCATTACATATTTTACCACCCTAACTCCCCATTAAATATTTTACCACCCTATCTCCACTTTACATATTTTACCACCCGATTATCCCATTACCTATTTTACCACACTATCTCCTCATTACATATTTTACTATCTTATCTCCCCATTACATATTCTACTATCCTATCTCCCCATTACCATATTTTACCCTCCGATCATCCCATTACATATCTTAGCACCCTATCTCCCAATTACCATATTTTACTATCCTATCTCACCAGTACCATATTTTTAAACCCTATTACCCCATTACATATTTAAATATCATATCTCCCCATTACATATTTTACTATCCTATCTCCCCATTACATATTTTATCACCCTATCTCACCATGACCATATTTTACTATCCTTACTCCCCATTACCATATTTTACCACTCTATCTCCCCATTAACATATTTTACTATCCTAACTCCCCATTACATATTTTACAACCCTATCTACCCATTACTTATTTTACCACCATATCACCCAATTACATATTTTACCACCCTATCTCCTCATTACATATTTTACTATCCTATCTCCCCATTACATATTATACTATCCTATCACACCATTAGATATTTTACCACCCTATCTCCCTATTACCATATTTTACTGTACTATCTCCTCATTACATATTACAAGTACTATATTTTACCACCCTATCTCCCCATTACCATATTTTACTATCCTATCTCCCTATTAAATAGTTTATGACAGTATCTCCCCATTATATATTTTACCACCTTATCTCCCTATTACTTATTTTACTAGCCTATCTCCCCATTACCATATTTTACTATCATATCACCCCATTGCATATGTTACTATCCTATCTCCCTATTAACATATTTTACTATCCTTTCTCCCCATTACCATATTTTACTACCCTATATCCCCATTACATATTTTACCACCCTATCTCCCCATTACATATTTTACTATCCTATCTCCCCATTACCATATTTTACCATCCGATCATCCCATTACATATTTTACCACCCTGTCTGCCAATTAACATATTTTACTAACATATCTCCCCAGTACCATATTTTAAAACCCTATCACCCCATTACATTTTTAAATATCCTATCTCCCCATTACATATTTTACTATCCTATCTCCCCATTACCATATTTTACCATCCGATCATCCCTTTGCATATTTTACCACCCTATCTCCCCATTACTTATTTTACCTCCCTATCTCCTCATTACATATTTTACCACCCTAACTCCCCATTAAATATTTTACCACCCTATCTCCACTTTACATATTTTACCACCCGATTATCCCATTACCTATTTTACCACACTATCTCCTCATTACATATTTTACTATGTTATCTCCCCATTACATATTTTACTATCCTATCTCCCCATTACCATATTTTACCCTCCGATCATCCCATTACATATCTTAGCACCCTATCTCCCAATTACCATATTTTACTATCCTATCTCCCCAGTACCATATTTTAAAACCCTATTACCCCATTACATATTTAAATATCATATCTCCCCATTACATATTTTACTATCCTATCTCCCCATTACATATTTTATCACCCTATCTCACCATGACCATATTTTACTATCCTTACTCCCCATTACCATATTTTACCACTCTATCTCCCCATTAACATATTTTACTATCCTAACTCCCCATTACATATTTTACAACCCTATCTACCCATTACTTATTTTACCACCATATCACCCAATTACATATTTTACCACCCTATCTCCTCATTACATATTTCACTATCCTATCTCCACATTACATATTATACTATCCTATCACACCATTAGATATTTTACCACCCTATCTCCCCATTACCATATTTTACTGTACTATCTCCTCATTACATATTTCAAGTACTATATTTTACCACCCTATCTCCCCATTACCATATTTTACTATCCTATCTCCCTATTAAATAGTTTATCACAGTATCTCCCCATTATATATTTTACCACCTTATCTCCCTATTACTTATTTTGCTAGCCTATCTCCCCATTACCATATTTTACTATCATATCACCCCATTGCATATGTTACTATCCTATCTCCCTATTAACATATTTTGCTAGCCTATCTCCCCATTACCATATTTTACTATCATATCACCCCATTGCATATGTTACTATCCTATCTCCCTATTAACATATTTTACTATCCTTTCTCCCCATTACCATATTTTACTACCCTATATCCCCATTACATATTTTACCACCCTATCTCCCCATTACATATTTTACTATCCTATCTCCCCATTACCATATTTTACCATCCGATCATCCCATTACATATTTTACCACCCTGTCTGCCAATTAACATATTTTACTAACATATCTCCCCAGTACCATATTTTAAAACCCTATCACCCCATTACATTTTTAAATATCCTATCTCCCCATTACATATTTTACTATCCTATCTCCCCATTAGAATATTTTATCACCCTATCTCACCATGACAATATTTTATTATCCTAACTCCCCATTACCATATTTCACCACTCTATCTCCCCATTAACATATTTTACTATCCTATCTCTCCATTACATATTTTACCACCCTATCTACCCATTACTTATTTTACCACCATTTCACCCAATTACATATTTTACCACCCTATCTCCTCATTACATATTGTACTATCCTATCTCCCCATTACATATTTTACTATCCTATCACACCATTAGATATTTTACCACCCTATCTCCCCAGTACTATATTTTACCACCCTATCTCCTAATTTCATATTTTACTATTCTATCTCCCCATTACATGTTTTAATAACCTATGTGCCCATTACATATTTTAATATTCTATCTCCCCATTACAAATGTTAATATCCTATCTCCCGATTACCATATTTTAACACCTTATCTCCCCATTAGATATTTTACGACCCTATCTCCTCATTACATATTTTGCCACCCTATCTCCCCATTACATATTTTACTATCCTAACTTCCCATTACGTAGTTTACAATCATATCACCCTATTACCATATTTTACCATTCTATCTCCCCATTAACATATTTTACTATCCTATCTCCCCATTACATATTTTACAACCCTATCTACCCATTACTTATTTTACCACCATATCACCCAATTACATATTTTACCACCCTATCTCCTCATTACATATTTTACTATCCTATCTCCCCATTACATATTATACTATCCTATCACACCATTAGATATTTTACCACCCTATCTCCCCATTACCATATTTTACTGTACTATCTCCTCATTACATATTTCAAGTACTATATTTTACCACCCTATCTCCCCATTACCATATTTTACTATCCTATCTCCCTATTAAATAGTTTATCACAGTATCTCCCCATTATATATTTTACCACCTTATCTCCCTATTACTTATTTTACTAGCCTATCTCCCCATTACCATATTTTACTATCATATCACCCCATTGTATATGTTACTATCCTATCTCCCTATTAACATATTTTACTATCCTTTCCCCCATTACCAAATTTTACTACCCTATATCCCCATTACATATTTTACCACCCTATCTCCCCATTACATATTTTACGATCCTATCTCACCATTACCATATTTTACTGTACTATCTCCCCATTACATATCTTACAATCCTATCCCTAGAGTACTATATTTTACCACCCTATCAGCCCATTACATATTTTACTATCCTATCTCCCCATTAGATATTTTACTCTCCTATCTCCCCATTACATATTTTACCACCATATTTCCGCATTACATATTTTACCACCCTATCTCCCCATTACATATTTTACTATCCTATCTCCCCATTACCATATTTTACTGTACTATCTCTTCATTACATATGTTATTATCCTATCTCACCATTACATATTTTACCACCCTTTCTCCACATTATATATTTTATTATCCTATCTCGCCATTAGATATTTTACTATCCTATCTCCCCAGTACATATTTTACTATCCTATTTCCCCATTACATATTTTACTAACCTATCTCGCCATTACATATTTTACTATACTATCTCCCATTTAAATATTTTACTATCCTACGTCCTCATTACATATTTTAGTACCCTATCTCCCCATTACATATTTTACCACCTTATCTCCCTATTACTTATTTTACTAGCCTATCTCCCCATTAACATATTTTACTATCATATCACCCCATTGCATATGTTACTATCCTATCTCCCCATTAGATATTTTACTATCCTATCTCCCCATTACATATTTTAATATCCTACCTCCCCATTTAATATTTTACTATCCTATCTCCCCATTAGATATTTTACTCTCCTATCTCCCCATTACACATTTTACCACCCTATCTCCCCATTACCTATTTTATCTTCCCATTACATATTTTACCACCCTATCTCCCCATTACATATTTTACCACCCAATCTCCCCATTACATATTTTACTATCCTATCTCAACATTACATATTTTACTATCCTATCTCCCCATTACATATTTTAATATCCTATCTTCCCATTACATATTTTAATATCCTATCTTCCCATTACGTAGTTTACTATCCTATCGCCCCATTACATATTTTACTATCCTATCTCCTCATTACCATATTTTACCACCATATCTCCCCATTACATATTTTACTATCCTATCTACCCATTACATAATTTCCCACCCTATCTCCCCATTACATATTTTACGACCCGATCATCCCATTACATATTTTACCATCCGATCATCCCATTACATATTTTACCACCCTATCTCCCAACTACCATATTTTACTATCCTATCTCCCCAGTACCATATTTTAAAACCCTATCTCCACATTACCATATTTTACTATCCTATCTCACGATTACATATTTTACCACCCTATCTCCCCATTACATATTTTACTATCCTATCTCCCCATTACCATATTTAACTGTACTATCTCCCCATTACATATTTTACAGTCCTATCTCCCCAGTACTATATTTTACCACCATATCACCCCATTACATATTTTACTATACTATCTCCGCATTAAATATTTTACTATCCTATCTCCTCATTACATATTTTACCACCCTATCTCCCCATTACATATTTTACCACCATATTACCCAGTTACATATTTTACCACCCTATCTCCCCATTACATATTTTACTATCATATCTCCCCAGTACCATATTTTAAAACCCAATCTCCCCATTACCATATTTAAATATCCTATCGCCCTATTACCATATTTTACTACTATATCTCCCATTACATATTTGATCACCCTATCTCACCATTACATATTTTACTATCCTAACTTCCCATTACGTAGTTTACAATCATATCATCCTATTACCATATTTTACCAACATATCTCCCCATTACATATTTTACTATCCTATCTACCCATTACGTATTTTACCACCCTATCTCCCCATTACATATTTTACGACCCGATCATCCCATTACTTATTTTACTATCATATCTCCCCAATGCCATATTTTACTTTCCTATCTTCCCATTACCATATTTTACAACGCTGACTCCCCATTACCTATTTTACCACCCTATCTCCCCATTACATATTTTACTATGCTATCTACCCATTACCATATTTTACTGTACTATCTCCCCAGTACTATATTTTACCACCCTATCTCCTAATTACATATTTTACTCTACTATCTCACCATTACATATGTTAATATCCTCTCTCCCCATTACATATTTTACTAATCTATCTCCCCATTACAAATTTTAATATCCTATCTCCCGATTACTATATTTTACCGCCCTATCTACCCATTACATATTTTACCACCCTATTTCCTCATTACATATTTTACCTCCCTATCTCCTCATTACATATTTTACCACCCTAACTCCCCATTAAATATTTTACCACCCTATCTCCACTTTACATATTTTACCACCCGATTATCCCATTACCTATTTTACCACACTATCTCCTCATTACATATTTTACTATCTTATCTCCCCATTACATATTCTACTATCCTATCTCCCCATTACCATATTTTACCCTCCGATCATCCCATTACATATCTTAGCACCCTATCTCCCAATTACCATATTTTACTATCCTATCTCCCCAGTACCATATTTTTAAACCCTATTACCCCATTACATATTTAAATATCATATCTCCCCATTACATATTTTACTATCCTATCTCCCCATTACATATTTTATCACCCTATCTCACCATGACCATATTTTACTATCCTTACTCCCCATTACCATATTTTACCACTCTATCTCCCCATTAACATATTTTACTATCCTAACTCCCCATTACATATTTTACAACCCTATCTACCCATTACTTATTTTACCACCATATCACCCAATTACATATTTTACCACCCTATTTCCTCATTACATATTTTACTATCCTATCTCCCCATTACATATTATACTATCCTATCACACCATTAGATATTTTACCACCCTATCTCCCCATTACCATATTTTACTGTACTATCTCCTCATTACATATTTCAAGTACTATATTTTACCACCCTATCTCCCCATTACCATATTTTACTATCCTATCTCCCTATTAAATAGTTTATCACAGTATCTCCCCATTATATATTTTACCACCTTATCTCCCTATTACTTATTTTACTAGCCTATCTCCCCATTACCATATTTTACTATCATATCACCCCATTGCATATGTTACTATCCTATCTCCCTATTAACATATTTTGCTAGCCTATCTCCCCATTACCATATTTTACTATCATATCACCCCATTGCATATGTTACTATCCTATCTCCCTATTAACATATTTTACTATCCTTTCTGCCCATTACCATATTTTACTACCTTATATCCCCATTACATATTTTACCACCCTATCTCCCCATTACATATTTTACTATCCTATCTCCCCATTACCATATTTTACCATCCGATCATCCCATTACATATTTTACCACCCTGTCTGCCAATTAACATATTTTACTAACATATCTCCCCAGTACCATATTTTAAAACCCTATCACCCCATTACATTTTTAAATATCCTATCTCCCCATTACATATTTTACTATCCTATCTCCCCATTAGAATATTTTATCACCCTATCTCACCATGACAATATTTTATTATCCTAACTCCCCATTACCATATTTCACCACTCTATCTCCCCATTAACATATTTTACTATCCTATCTCTCCATTACATATTTTACCACCCTATCTACCCATTACTTATTTTACCACCATATCACCCAATTACATATTTTACCACCCTATCTCCTCATTACATATTGTACTATCCTATCTCCCCATTACATATTTTACTATCCTATCACACCATTAGATATTTTACCACCCTATCTCCCCAGTACTATATTTTACCACCCTATCTCCTAATTTCATATTTTACTATTCTATCTCCCCATTACATGTTTTAATAACCTATGTGCCCATTACATATTTTAATATTCTATCTCCCCATTGCAAATGTTAATATCCTATCTCCCGATTACCATATTTTAACACCTTATCTCCCCATTAGATATTTTACGACCCTATCTCCTCATTACATATTTTAGCACCCTAGCTCCTCATTACAAATGTTATTATCCTATCTCAACATTACATATTTTGCCACCCTATCTCCCCATTACATATTTTACTATCCTATCTCCACATTACATATTTTACTATCCTAACTTCCCATTACGTAGTTTACAATCATATCACCCTATTACCATATTTTACCAACATATCTCCCCATTACATATTTTACTATCCTATCTACCCATTACATATTTTACCACCCTATCTCCCCATTACATATTTTACGACCCGATCATCCCATTACATATTTTACCAAGCTATCTCCTCATTACATATTTTACTATCCTATGTCCCCATTACATATTTTACTATCCTATCTCCCCATTTCCATATTTTACCATCCGATCATCCCTTTAGATATTTTACCACCCTATCTCCCCATTACTTATTTTACTATCATATCTCCCCAATGCCATATTTTACTTTCCTATCTTCCCATTACCATATTTTACAACGCTGTCTCCCCATTACCTATTTTACCACCCTATCTCCCCATTACATAATTTACTATGCTATCTACCCATTACCATATTTTACTGTACTATCTCCCCAGTACTATATTTTACCACCCTATCTCCTAATTACATATTTTACTATACTATCTCACCATTACATATTTTAATATCCTCTCTCCCCATTACATATTTTACTAATCTATCTCCCCATTACAAATTTTAATATCCTATCTCCCGATTACTATATTTTACCGCCCTATCTACCCATTACATATTTTACCACCCTATTTCCTCATTACATATTTTACCTCCCTATCTCCTCATTACATATTTTACCACCCTAACTCCCCATTAAATATTTTACCACCCTATCTCCACTTTACATATTTTACCACCCGATTACCCCATTACCTATTTTACCACACTATCTCCTCATTACATATTTTACTATCTTATCTCCCCATTACATATTTTACTATCCTATCTCCCCATTACCATATTTTACCCTCCGATCATCCCATTACATATTTTAGCACCCTATCTCCCTATTAACATATTTTACTATCCTTTCTCCCCATTACCATATTTTACTACCCTATATCCCCATTACATATTTTACCACCCTATCTCCCCATTACATATTTTACGATCCTATCTCACCATTACCATATTTTACTGTACTATCTCCCCATTACATATCTTACAATCCTATCCCTAGAGTACTATATTTTACCACCCTATCAACCCATTACATATTTTACTATCCTATCTCCCCATTAGATATTTTACTCTCCTATCTCCCCATTACATATTTTACCACCATATTTCCGCATTACATATTTTACCACCCTATCTCCCCATTACATATTTTACTATCCTATCTCCCCATTACCATATTTTACTGTACTATCTCTTCATTACATATGTTATTATCCTATCTCACCATTACATATTTTACCACCCTTTCTCCACATTATATATTTTATTATCCTATCTCGCCATTAGATATTTTACTATCCTATCTCCCCAGTACATATTTTACTATCCTATTTCCCCATTACATATTTTACTAACCTATCTCGCCATTACATATTTTACTATACTATCTCCCATTTAAATATTTTACTATCCTACGTCCTCATTACATATTTTAGTACCCTATCTCCCCATTACATATTTTACCACCTTATCTCCCTATTACTTATTTTACTAGCCTATCTCCCCATTAACATATTTTACTATCATATCACCCCATTGCATATGTTACTATCCTATCTCCCCATTAGATATTTTACTATCCTATCTCCCCATTACATATTTTAATATCCTACCTCCCCATTTAATATTTTACTATCCTATCTCCCCATTAGATATTTTACTCTCCTATCTCCCCATTACATATTTTACCACCCTATCTCCCCATTACATATTTTACTATCCTATCTCAACATTACATATTTTACTATCCTATCTCCCCATTACATATTTTAATATCCTATCTTCCCATTACATATTTTAATATCCTATCTTCCCATTACGTAGTTTACTATCCTATCGCCCCATTACATATTTTACTATCCTATCTCCTCATTACCATATTGTACCACCATATCTCCCCATTACATATTTTACTATCCTATCTACCCATTACATAATTTCCCACCCTATCTCCCCATTACATATTTTACGACCCGATCATCCCATTACATATTTTACCATCCGATCATCCCATTACATATTTTACCACCCTATCTCCCAATTACCATATGTTACTATCCTATCTCCCCAGTACCATATTTTAAAACCCTATCTCCACATTACCATATTTTACTATCCTATCTCACGATTACATATTTTACCACCCTATCTCCCCATTCACAAATGTTACCATCCTAGCTCTCATTACATATTTTACCACCCTATCTCCCCATTACATATTTTACTATCCTATCTCCCCATTACCATATTTAACTGTACTATCTCCCCATTACATATTTTACAATCCTATCTCCCCAGTACTATATTTTACCACCATATCACCCCATTACATATTTTACTATACTATCTCCGCATTAAATATTTTACTATCCTATCTCCTCATTACATATTTTACCACCCTATCTCCCCATTACATATTTTACCACCATATTACCCAGTTACATATTTTACCACCCTATCTCCCCATTACATATTTTACTATCATATCTCCCCAGTACCATATTTTAAAACCCAATCTCCCCATTACCATATTTAAATATCCTATCGCCCTATTACCATATTTTACTACTATATCTCCCATTACATATTTTATCACCCTATCTCACCATTACATATTTTACTAGCCTATCTCCCCATTACCATATTTTACTATGCTGTCTCAACATTACCATATTTTACTATCCTATTTCCCCATTAGATATTTTAATAACCTTTCTCCCCCATAACATATTTTACTATCCTAACTCCGCATTACCATATTTTACTACCCTATCTCCCTATTACATATTTTACCACCCTATCTCCCCATTACATATTTTACTATCCTATCTCCCCATTACATATGTTAGTATCCTAACTCCCCATTACTTATTTTACCAGCCTATCTCCCCATTACATATTTTACTATCCTATCTCCCTATTGCATGTTTTACTATCCTATCTCCCCATTACATATTTTACTATCCTATGTCCCCATTACATATTTTACTATCCTATCTCCCCATTACATATTTTACATCCTAACTCCCCATTACACATTTTACCAGCCTATCTCCCCATTAAATATTTTACCACCCTATCTCCCCATAACATATTTTACTATCTTATCTCCCCATTACCATATTTAAATATCCTATCAACCTATTACCATATTTTACTACTCTATCTAACATTACATATTTTATCACCCGATCTACACATTACTTATTTTTCTATCCTATCTCCCCATTAGATAGTTTACTCTCCTATCTCCCCATTACATATTTTACCACCCTATCTCCAGATTACTTATTTTACCACCCTATCTCCCGATTACATATTTTACTATCCTATCTCCCTATTGCATATATTACTATCCTGTCTCCCCATTACATATTTTACCATCCTATCTCCCCATAACATATTTTACTATCTTATATCCCCATTACCATATTTTACTATCATAATTCCCCATTACCATATTTTACTATACGATCTCCTCATTACATATTTTACTATCATATCTCCCCAGTACGATATTTTAAAACCCTATCTCCTCATTACCATATTTAAATATTCTATCTCCCTATTACCATATTTTACTACTCTATCTCCCATTACATATTTTATCACCCTATCTCACCATTACGTATTTTACTAGCCTATCTCCCCATTACCATATTTTACTATGCTGTCTCACCATTACCATATTTTACTATCCTATTTCCCCATTACATATTTTAGTAACCTTTCTCCCCATAACATATTTTACTATCCTAACTCCGCATTACCATATATTACTACCCTATCTCCCAATTACATATTTTACCACCCTATCTCCCCATTACATATTTTACTATCCTATCTCCCCATTACATATGTTAGTATCCTAACTCCCCATTACTTATTTTACCAGCCTATCTCCCCATTACATATATTACCACCCTATCTCTCGATTACATATTTTACTATCCTATCTCCCTATTGCATGTTTTACTATCCTATCTCCCCATTACATATTTTACCACCCTATCTCCCCATAACATATTTTACTATCTTATCTCCCCATTACCATATTTTACTATCATAATTCCCCATTACCATATTTTACTATACTATCTCCTCATTACATATTTTACTATCCTATTTCCCCAGTACCGTATTTTAAAACCCTATCTCCCCATTACCATATTATACTACTCTATCTCCCATTAAATATTTTATCACCCTATCTCCCCATTACATATTTTACCACCTTATCTCCCCATTACATATTTTACCACCCTATCTCCCTATTACATATTTTACCACCCTATCTCCCCATTAGATATTTTACCACCGTATCTCCTCATTACATATTTTACTATCGTATCTCACAATTACCATATTTTACTGTACTATCTCCCCATTACATATTTTACAATCCTATCTCGAGAGTACTATAGTTTACCACCATATCAACCCATTACATATTTTACTATCCTATCTCCCTATTAGATATTTTCTCTCCTACCTCCCCATTATATATTTTACTATCCTATCTCCCCATTACATATTTTTCTATCCTATCACCCCAATACTATATTTTACTATCCTATCTCCCCAGTACTATATTTTATCACCCTATCTCCCCAATACATACATTACTATCCTATCTCCCCATTACATATTTTACTATCCTACCTCCCCATTTCATATTTTACTATCCTATCTCCCAATTACCTATTTTACTATCCTATCTCCCCATTACATATCTTACTATCCTATCTCCCCATTACATATTTTACTATCCTATCTCCCCATTACCTATTTTATTATCCTATCTTCCCATTACATATTTTACCACCCTATCTCCCCATTACATATTTTACCACCCAATCTCCCCATTACATATTTTACTATCCTATCTCAACATTACATATTTTACTATCCTATCTCCCCATTACATATTTTAATATCCTATCTTCCCATTACATATTTTAATATCCTATCTTCCCATTACGTAGTTTACTATACTATCGCCCCATTACATATTTAAATATCCTATCTCCTCATTACCATATTTTACCACCATATCTCCCCATTACATATTTTACTATCCTATCTACCCATTACATAATTTCCCACCCTATCTCCCCATTACATATTTTACGACCCGATCATCCCATTACATATTTTACCATCCGATCATCCCATTACATATTTTACCACCCTATCTCCCAATTACCATATTTTACTATCCTATCTCCCCAGTACCATATTTTAAAACCCTATCTCCACATTACCATATTTTACTATCCTATCTCACGATTACATATTTTACCACCCTATCTCCCCATTCACAAATTTTACCATCCTAGCTCCTCATTACATATTTTACCACCCTATCTCCCCATTACATATTTTACTATCCTATCTCCCCATTACCATATTTAACTGTACTATCGCCCCATTACATATTTTACAATCCTATCTCCCCAGTACTATATTTTACCACCATATCACCCCATTACATATTTTACTATACTATCTCCGCATTACATATTTTACTATCCTATCTCCCCATTACATATTTTACCACCCTATCTCCCAATTACATATTTTACCACCATATCACCCAGTTACATATTTTACCACCCTATCTCCCCATTACATATTTTACTATCATATCTCCCCAGTACCATATTTTAAAACCCTATCTCCCCATTACCATATTTAAATATCCTATCGCCCTATTACCATATTTTACTACTATATCTCCCATTACATATTTTATCACCATATCTCACCATTACATATTTTACTAGCCTATCTCCCCATTAGATATTTTACTCTCCTACCTCCCCATTATATACTTTACTATCCTATCTCCCCATTACATATTTTCCTATCCTATCACCCCAGTACTATATTTTACTATCCTTTCTCCCCAGTACTATATTTTATCACCCTATCTCCCCAATACATACTTTACTATCCTATCTCCCCATTACATATTTTACTATCCTACCTGCCCATTTCATATTTTACTATCCTATCTACCAATTACCTATTTTACTATCATATCTCCCCATTACATATTTTACTATCCTATCTCCCCATTACATATTTTACTATCCTATCTCACAATTACATATTTTACCACCCTATCTACCCATTACATATTTTACTAGCCTATATCCCCATTACCATATTTTACTATGCTGTCTCACCATTACCATATTTTACTATCCTATTTCCCCATTACATATTTTAATAACCTGTCTCCCCCATAACATATTTTACTATCCTAACTCCGCATTACCATATTTTACTACCCTATCTCCCCATTACATATTTTACCACCCTATCTCCCCATTACATATTTTACTATCCTATGTCCCCATTACATATTTTACTATCCTATCTCCCCATTACATATTTTACATCCTAACTCCCCATTACACATTTTACCAGCCTATCTCCCCATTACATATTTTACCACCTTATCTCCCGATTACATATTCTACTATCCTATCTCCCTATTGCATATTTTACTATCCTATCTCCCCATTACATATTTTACCACCCTATCTCCCCATAACATATTTTACTATCTTACCCCCCCATTACCATATTTAAATATCCTATCTATCTATTACCATATTTTACTACTCTATCTCCCATTACATATTTTATCACCCTATCTACCCATTACTTATTTTTCTATCCTATCTCCCCATTAGATATTTTACTCTCCTATCTCCCCATTACATATTTTACCACCCTATCTCCACATTACATATTTTACCACCCTATCTCCCGATTACATATTTTACTATCCTATCTCCCTATTGCATATATTACTATCCTATCTCCCCATTACATATTTTACCACCCTATCTCCCCATAACATATTTTACTATCTTATATCCCCATTACCATATTTTACTATCATAATTCCCCATTACCATATTTTACTATACGATCTCCTCATTACATATTTTACTATCATATCTCCCCAGTACGATATTTTAAAACGCTATCTCCTCATTACCATATTTAAATATTCTATCTCCCTATTACCATATTTTACTACTGTATCTCCCATTACATATTTTATCACCCTATCTCACCATTACATATTTTACTAGCCTATCTCCCCATTACCATATTTTACTATGCTGTCTCACCATTACCATATTTTACTATCCTATTTCCCCATTACATATTTTAGTAACCTTTCTCCCCATAACATATTTTACTATCCTAACTCCGCATTACCATATTTTACTACCCTATCTCCCAATTACATATTTTACCACCCTATCTCCCCATTACATATGTTACTATCCTATCTCCCCATTACATATGTTAGTATCCTAACTCCCCATTACTTACTTTACCAGCCTATCTCCCCATTACATATTTTACCACCCTATCTCGCGATTACATATTTTACTATCCTATCTCCCTATTGCAAGTTTTACTATCCTATCTCCCCATTACATATTTTACCACCCTTTCTCCCCATAACATATTTTACTATCTTATCTCCCCATTACCATATTTTACTATCATAATTCCCCATTACCATAATTTACTATACTATCTCCCCATTAAATATTTTATCACCCTATCTCCCCATTACATATTTTACCACCTTATCTCCCCATTACATATTTTACCACCCTATCTCCCTATTACATATTTTACCACCCTATCTCCCCATTAGATATTTTACCACCGTATCTCCTCATTACATATTTTACTATCGTATCTCACAATTACCATATTTTACTGTACTATCTCCCCATTACATATTTTACTATCCTATCTCCCCATTACATATTTTACTATCCTATCTCACAATTACATATTTTACCACCCTATCTCCCCATTACAAATTTTACCACCCTATCTCCCCATTATATATTTTACCACCCTATCTCCCCATTACATATTTTACTATCCTATCTCCCCATTACCATATTTTACTGTACTATCTCCCCATTACATATTTTACAATCCTATCTCCCCAGTACTATATTTTACCACCATATCACCCCATTACATATTTTACTATCCTATCTCCGCATTACATATTTTACTATCCTATCTCCCCATTACATATTTTACCACCCTATCTCCCCATTACATATTTTACCACCATATCACCGAATTACATATTTTACCACCCTATCTCCTCATTACATATTTTACTATCCTATGTCCCCGTTACATATTTTACTATCCTATCACATCATTACATATTTTACGACACGATTATCCCATTACCTATTTTACCACCCTATCTCCTCATTAAATATTTTACTATCCTATCTCCGCATTACATATTTTACCACCCTATCTCCCAATTACCATATTTTACTATCCTATCTCCCCAGTACCATATTTTAAAACCCTATCACCCCATTACATATTTAAATATCCTATCTCCCCATTACATATTTTACTATCCTATATCCCCATTAGAATAAGTTACCACCCTATCTCACCATAACCATATTTTACTATCCTAACTGCCCATTACCATATTTCACCACTCTATCTCCCCATTAACATATTTTAATATCCTATCTCCCCATTACATATTTTACCTCCCTATCTACCCATTACTTATTTTACCACCATATCACCCAATTACATATTTTATCACCTTATCTCCCCATTACATATTTTAATATCCTATCACACCATTAGATATTTTACCACCCTATCTCCCCAGTACTATATTTTACCACCCTATCTCCTAATTTCATATTTTACTATTCTATCTCCCCATTACAAATGTTAATATCCTATCTCCCGATTACCATATTTTACCACCCTATCTCCACATTACCATATTTTACCGCCCTATCTCCCCATTACATATTTTACCACCCTATCTCCTCATTACATATTTTAGCACCCTAGCTCGCCATTACATATTTTACTATCCGATCTCCCCATTACATATTTTAATATCCTATCTTCCCATTACATATTTTAATATCCTATCTTTCCATTACATTGTTTACTATCCTATCTCCACATTACATATTTTACTATCCTAACTTTCCATTACGTAGTTTACAAACCTATCACCCCATTACCATATTTTACCACCATATCTCCCCATTACATATTTTACTATCCTATCTACCCATTACTTATTTTACCACCCTATCTCCCTATTACATATTTTACGACCCGAAAATCCCATTATATATTTTACCACCCTATCTCCTCATTACATATTTTACTATCCTATGTCCCCATTACATATTTTACTATCCTATCTCCCCATTACCATATTTTACCATCCGATCATCCCATTACATATTTCACCACCCTATCTCCCCATTACTTATTTTACTATCCTATCTCCCCAATGCCATATTTTACTTTCCTATCTCTCCATTACCATATTTTACAACGCTGTCTCCCCATTACATAATTTACCACCCTATCTCTCCATTACATATATTACTATGCTATCTACCCATTACCATATTTTACTGTACTATCTCCCCAGTAATATATTTTACCACCCTATCTCCTAATTACATATTTTACTATCCTATCTCCCCATTAGATATTTTAATATCCTTTCTCCCCATTACATATTTTACTAATCTATCTCCCCATTACAAATTTTTAATATCCTATCTCCCGATTACCATATATTTACCGCCCTATCTACCCATTATATATTTTACCACCCTATTTCCTCATTACATATTTTACCTTCCTATCTCCTCATTACGTATTTTACCACCCTATCTCCCCATTACATATGTTACCACCCTATTTCCACTTTACATATTTTACGAACCGAGTATCGCATTACCTATTTTACCACCCTATCTCCTCATTACATATTTTACTATCTTATCTCCCCATTACATATTTTACTAGCCTATCTCCCCATTACCATATTTTACCCTCCGATCATCCCATTACATATTTTACCACCCTATCTCCCAATTACCATATTTTACAATCCTATCTCCCCAGTACCATATTTTAAAACTCTATTACCCCATTACATAGTTAAATATCCTATCTCCCCATTACATATTTTACCACCCTATCTCCCCATTACATATTTTACTATCATATCTCCCCAGTACCATATTTTAAAACCCAATCTCCCCATTACCATATTTAAATATCCTATCGCCCTATTACCATATTTTACTACTATATCTCCCATTACATATTTTATCACCCTATCTCACCATTACATATTTTACTAGCCTATCTCCCCATTACCATATTTTACTATGCTGTCTCACCATTACCATATTTTACTATCCTATTTCCCCATTAGATATTTTAATAACCTTTCTCCCCCATAACATATTTTACTATCCTAACTCCGCATTACCATATTTTACTACCCTATCTCCCTATTACATATTTTACCACCCTATCTCCCCATTACATATTTTACTATCCTATCTCCCCATTACATATGTTAGTATCCTAACTCCCCATTACTTATTTTACCAGCCTATCTCCCCATTACATATTTTACTATCCTATCTCCCTATTGCATGTTTTACTATCCTATCTCCCCATTACATATTTTACTATCCTATGTCCCCATTACATATTTTACTATCCTATCTCCCCATTACATATTTTACATCCTAACTCCCCATTACACATTTTACCAGCCTATCTCCCCATTACATATTTTACCACCTTATCTCCCGATTACATATTTTACTATCCTATCTCCCTATTGCATATTTTACTATCCTATCTCCCCATTAAATATTTTACCACCCTATCTCCCCATAACATATTTTACTATCTTATCTCCCCATTACCATATTTAAATATCCTATCAACCTATTACCATATTTTACTACTCTATCTAACATTACATATTTTATCACCCTATCTACACATTACTTATTTTTCTATCCTATCTCCCCATTAGATAGTTTACTCTCCTATCTCCCCATTACATATTTTACCACCCTATCTCCAGATTACTTATTTTACCACCCTATCTCCCGATTACATATTTTACTATCCTATCTCCCTATTGCATATATTACTATCCTGTCTCCCCATTACATATTTTACCATCCTATCTCCCCATAACATATTTTACTATCTTATATCCCCATTACCATATTTTACTATCATAATTCCCCATTACCATATTTTACTATACGATCTCCTCATTACATATTTTACTATCATATCTCCCCAGTACGATATTTTAAAACCCTATCTCCTCATTACCATATTTAAATATTCTATCTCCCTATTACCATATTTTACTACTCTATCTCCCATTACATATTTTATCACCCTATCTCACCATTACATATTTTACTAGCCTATCTCCCCATTACCATATTTTACTATGCTGTCTCATCATTACCATATTTTACTATCCTATTTCCCCATTACATATTTTAGTAACCTTTCTCCCCATAACATATTTTACTATCCTAACTCCGCATTACCATATATTACTACCCTATCTCCCAATTACATATTTTACCACCCTATCTCCCCATTACATATTTTACTATCCTATCTCCCCATTACATATGTTAGTATCCTAACTCCCCATTACTTATTTTACCAGCCTATCTCCCCATTACATATATTACCACCCTATCTCTCGATTACATATTTTACTATCCTATCTCCCTATTGCATGTTTTACTATCCTATCTCCCCATTACATATTTTACCACCCTATCTCCCCATAACATATTTTACTATCTTATCTCCCCATTACCATATTTTACTATCATAATTCCCCATTACCATATTTTACTATACTATCTCCTCATTACATATTTTACTATCCTATTTCCCCAGTACCGTATTTTAAAACCCTATCTCCCCATTACCATATTATACTACTCTATCTCCCATTAAATATTTTATCACCCTATCTCCCCATTACATATTTTACCACCTTATCTCCCCATTACATATTTTACCACCCTATCTCCCTATTACATATTTTACCACCCTATCTCCCCATTAGATATTTTACCACCGTATCTCCTCATTACATATTTTACTATCGTATCTCACAATTACCATATTTTACTGTACTATCTCCCCATTACATATTTTACAATCCTATCTCGAGAGTACTATAGTTTACCACCATATCAACCCATTACATATTTTACTATCCTATCTCCCTATTAGATATTTTCTCTCCTACCTCCCCATTATATATTTTACTATCCTATCTCCCCATTACATATTTTTCTATCCTATCACCCCAATACTATATTTTACTATCCTATCTCCCCAGTACTATATTTTATCACCCTATCTCCCCAATACATACATTACTATCCTATCTCCCCATTACATATTTTACTATCCTACCTCCCCATTTCATATTTTACTATCCTATCTCCCAATTACCTATTTTACTATCCTATCTCCCCATTACATATCTTACTATCCTATCTCCCCATTACATATTTTACTATCCTATCTCCCCATTACCTATTTTATTATCCTATCTTCCCATTACATATTTTACCACCCTATCTCCCCATTACATATTTTACCACCCAATCTCCCCATTACATATTTTACTATCCTATCTCAACATTACATATTTTACTATCCTATCTCCCCATTACATATTTTAATATCCTATCTTCCCATTACATATTTTAATATCCTATCTTCCCATTACGTAGTTTACTATACTATCGCCCCATTACATATTTAAATATCCTATCTCCTCATTACCATATTTTACCACCATATCTCCCCATTACATATTTTACTATCCTATCTACCCATTACATAATTTCCCACCCTATCTCCCCATTACATATTTTACGACCCGATCATCCCATTACATATTTTACCATCCGATCATCCCATTACATATTTTACCACCCTATCTCCCAATTACCATATTTTACTATCCTATCTCCCCAGTACCATATTTTAAAACCCTATCTCCACATTACCATATTTTACTATCCTATCTCACGATTACATATTTTACCACCCTATCTCCCCATTCTCAAATTTTACCATCCTAGCTCCTCATTACATATTTTACCACCCTATCTCCCCATTACATATTTTACTATCCTATCTCCCCATTACCATATTTAACTGTACTATCGCCCCATTACATATTTTACAATCCTATCTCCCCAGTACTATATTTTACCACCATATCACCCCATTACATATTTTACTATACTATCTCCGCATTACATATTTTACTATCCTATCTCCCCATTACATATTTTACCACCCTATCTCCCAATTACATAATTTACCACCATATCACCCAGTTACATATTTTACCACCCTATCTCCCCATTACATATTTTACTATCATATCTCCCCAGTACCATATTTTAAAACCCTATCTCCCCATTACCATATTTAAATATCCTATCGCCCTATTACCATATTTTACTACTATATCTCCCATTACATATTTTATCACCATATCTCACCATTACATATTTTACTAGCCTATCTCCCCATTAGATATTTTACTCTCCTACCTCCCCATTATATACTTTACTATCCTATCTCCCCATTACATATTTTCCTATCCTATCACCCCAGTACTATATTTTACTATCCTATCTCCCCAGTACTATATTTTATCACCCTATCTCCCCAATACATACTTTACTATCCTATCTCCCCATTACATATTTTACTATCCTACCTGCCCATTTCATATTTTACTATCCTATCTACCAATTACCTATTTTACTATCCTATCTCCCCATTACATATTTTACTATCCTATCTCCCCATTACATATTTTACTATCCTATCTCACAATTACATATTTCACCACCCTATCTACCCATTACATATTTTACTAGCCTATATCCCCGTTACCATATTTTACTATGCTGTCTCACCATTACCATATTTTACTATCCTATTTCCCCATTACATATTTTAATAACCTGTCTCCCCCATAACATATTTTACTATCCTAACTCCGCATTACCATATTTTACTACCCTATCTCCCCATTACATATTTTACCACCCTATCTCCCCATTACATATTTTACTATCCTATGTCCCCATTACATATTTTACTATCCTATCTCCCCATTACATATTTTACATCCTAACTCCCCATTACACATTTTACCAGCCTATCTCCCCATTACATATTTTACCACCTTATCTCCCGATTACATATTCTACTATCCTATCTCCCTATTGCATATTTTACTATCCTATCTCCCCATTACATATTTTACCACCCTATCTCCCCATAACATATTTTACTATCTTATCTCCCCATTACCATATTTAAATATCCTATCTATCTATTACCATATTTTACTACTCTATCTCCCATTACATATTTTATCACCCTATCTACCCATTACTTATTTTTCTATCCTATCTCCCCATTAGATATTTTACTCTCCTATCTCCCCATTACATATTTTACCACCCTATCTCCACATTACATATTTTACCACCCTATCTCCCGATTACATATTTTACTATCCTATCTCCCTATTGCATATATTACTATCCTATCTCCCCATTACATATTTTACCACCCTATCTCCCCATAACATATTTTACTATCTTATATCCCCATTACCATATTTTACTATCATAATTCCCCATTACCATATTTTACTATACGATCTCCTCATTACATATTTTACTATCATATCTCCCCAGTACGATATTTTAAAACGCTATCTCCTCATTACCATATTTAAATATTCTATCTCCCTATTACCATATTTTACTACTGTATCTCCCATTACATATTTTATCACCCTATCTCACCATTACATATTTTACTAGCCTATCTCCCCATTACCATATTTTACTATGCTGTCTCACCATTACCATATTTTACTATCCTATTTCCCAATTACATATTTTAGTAACCTTTCTCCCCATAACATATTTTACTATCCTAACTCCGCATTACCATATTTTACTACCCTATCTCCCAATTACATATTTTACCACCCTATCTCCCCATTACATATTATACTATCCTATCTCCCCATTACATCTGTTAGTATCCTAACTCCCCATTACTTACTTTACCAGCCTATCTCCCCATTACATATTTTACCACCCTATCTCGCGATTACATATTTTACTATCCTATCTCCCTATTGCAAGTTTTACTATCCTATCTCCCCATTACATATTTTACCACCCTTTCTCCCCATAACATATTTTACTATCTTATCTCCCCATTACCATATTTTACTATCATAATTCCCCATTACCATAATTTACTATACTATCTCCCCATTAAATATTTTATCACCCTATCTCCCCATTACATATTTTACCACCTTATCTCCCCATTACATATTTTACCACCCTATCTCCCTATTACATATTTTACCACCCTATCTCCCCATTAGATATTTTACCACCGTATCTCCTCATTACATATTTTACTATCGTATCTCACAATTACCATATTTTACTGTACTATCTCCCCATTACATATTTTACTATCCTATCTCCCCATTACATATTTTACTATCCTATCTCACAATTACATATTTTACCACCCTATCTCCCCATTACAAATTTTACCACCCTATCTCCCCATTACATATTTTACTATCCTATCTCCCCATTACCATATTTTACTGTACTATCTCCCCATTACATATTTTACAATCCTATCTCCCCAGTACTATATTTTACCACCATATCACCCCATTACATATTTTACTATCCTATCTCCGCATTACATATTTTACTATCCTATCTCCCCATTACATATTTTACCACCCTATCTCCCCATTACATATTTTACCACCATATCACCGAATTACATATTTTACCACCCTATCTCCTCATTACATATTTTACTATCCTATGTCCCCGTTACATATTTTACTATCCTATCACATCATTACATATTTTACGACACGATTATCCCATTACCTATTTTACCACCCTATCTCCTCATTAAATATTTTACTATCCTATCTCCGCATTACATATTTTACCACCCTATCTCCCAATTACCATATTTTACTATCCTATCTCCCCAGTACCATATTTTAAAACCCTATCACCCCATTACATATTTAAATATCCTATCTCCCCATTACATATTTTACTATCCTATATCCCCATTAGAATAAGTTACCACCCTATCTCACCATAACCATATTTTACTATCCTAACTGCCCATTACCATATTTCACCACTCTATCTCCCCATTAACATATTTTAATATCCTATCTCCCCATTACATATTTTACCTCCCTATCTACCCATTACTTATTTTACCACCATATCACCCAATTACATATTTTATCACCTTATCTCCCCATTACATATTTTAATATCCTATCACACCATTAGATATTTTACCACCCTATCTCCCCAGTACTATATTTTACCACCCTATCTCCTAATTTCATATTTTACTATTCTATCTCCCCATTACAAATGTTAATATCCTATCTCCCGATTACCATATTTTACCACCCTATCTCCACATTACCATATTTTACCGCCCTATCTCCCCATTACATATTTTACCACCCTATCTCCTCATTACATATTTTAGCACCCTAGCTCGCCATTACATATTTTACTATCCGATCTCCCCATTACATATTTTAATATCCTATCTTCCCATTACATATTTTAATATCCTATCTTTCCATTACATTGTTTACTATCCTATCTCCACATTACATATTTTACTATCCTAACTTTCCATTACGTAGTTTACAAACCTATCACCCCATTACCATATTTTACCACCATATCTCCCCATTACATATTTTACTATCCTATCTACCCATTACTTATTTTACCACCCTATCTCCCTATTACATATTTTACGACCCGAAAATCCCATTATATATTTTACCACCCTATCTCCTCATTACATATTTTACTATCCTATGTCCCCATTACATATTTTACTATCCTATCTCCCCATTACCATATTTTACCATCCGATCATCCCATTACATATTTCACCACCCTATCTCCCCATTACTTATTTTACTATCCTATCTCCCCAATGCCATATTTTACTTTCCTATCTCTCCATTACCATATTTTACAACGCTGTCTCCCCATTACATAATTTACCACCCTATCTCTCCATTACATATATTACTATGCTATCTACCCATTACCATATTTTACTGTACTATCTCCCCAGTAATATATTTTACCACCCTATCTCCTAATTACATATTTTACTATCCTATCTCCCCATTAGATATTTTAATATACTTTCTCCCCATTACATATTTTACTAATCTATCTCCCCATTACAAATTTTTAATATCCTATCTCCCGATTACCATATATTTACCGCCCTATCTACCCATTATATATTTTACCACCCTATTTCCTCATTACATATTTTACCTTCCTATCTCCTCATTACGTATTTTACCACCCTATCTCCCCATTACATATGTTACCACCCTATTTCCACTTTACATATTTTACGAACCGAGTATCGCATTACCTATTTTACCACCCTATCTCCTCATTACATATTTTACTATCTTATCTCCCCATTACATATTTTACTAGCCTATCTCCCCATTACCATATTTTACCCTCCGATCATCCCATTACATATTTTACCACCCTATCTCCCAATTACCATATTTTACAATCCTATCTCCCCAGTACCATATTTTAAAACTCTATTACCCCATTACATAGTTAAATATCCTATCTCCCCATTACATATTTTACTATCCTCTCTCCCCATTACATATCTTACCACCCTATCTCACCATGACCATATTTTACTATCCTCACTCCCCATTACCATATTTTACCACTCTATCTCCCCATTAACATATTTTACTATCCTATCTCCCCATTACATATTTTACAACCCTATCTACCCATTACTTATTTTACCACCATATCACCCAATTACATATTTTACCACCCTATTTACATATTTTACCTCCCTCATTACATATTTTACTATCCTATCTCCGCATTACATATTATACTATCCTATCACAACATTAGATATTTTACCACCCTATCTCCCCATTACCATATTTTACTGTACTATCTCCTCATTACATATTTCAAGTACTATATTTTACCACCCTATCTCCCCATTACCATATTTTACTATCCTATCTCCCTATTAAATAGTTTATCACAGTATCTCCCCATTATATATTTTAATATCCTGTCTCCCCATTACATATTTTACTATACTATTCCCCCTTTAAATATTTTACTATCCTACCTCCCAATTACATATTTTACTATCCTATCTCCCCTTTACATATTTTACCACCCGATCTTCCCATGACATATTTTACCACCTTATCTCCCCATTACCATATTTTACTAAAATATCACCCCATTACATATGTTACTATCCTATCTCCCTATTAACATATTTTACTATCCTTTCTCCCCATTACCATATTTTACTACCCTATATCCCCATTAAATATTTTACCACCCTATATCCCCATTACATATTTTACTATCCTTTCTCCCCATTACCATATTTTACTGTACTATCACTTCATTACATATATTATTATCCTATCTCACCATTACATATTTTACAACCCTTTCTCCTCATTATATATTTTACTATCCTATCTCCCCATTAGTTATTTTACTATCCTATCTCCCCATTACATATTTTACTATCCTATTTCCCCATTACATATTTTACTAACCTATCTCCCCAGTACTATATTTTACTATCCTATCTCCCCATTACATATTTTATTATCCTATCTCCCCATTAAATAGTTTGTCACCCTATCTCCACATTACCATATTTTACTATCCTATCTCGCCGTTACATATTTTACTATACTATCTCCCCTTTAAATATTTTACTATCCTATCTCCTCATTACATATTTTAGTACCCTATCTCCCCTTTACATATTTTACCACCCGATCTCCCCATTACATATTTTACCACCTTATCTCCCTATTACTTATTTTACTAGCCTATCTCCCCATTACCATATTTTACTATCATATCACACCATCGCATATGTTACTATCCTATCTCCCCATTAGATATTTTACTCTCCTATCTCCCCATTACATATTTTTACTATCCTATCTCCCCATTACATATTTCTCTATCCTATTTCCCCATTACATATTTTACCACCCTATCTCCTCATTACATATTTTACCACCCAATCTCTCCATAACATATTTTACTATCCCATCTCACCATTACATATTTTACCACCCTTTCTCCTCATTACATATTTTACTATCCTATCTACAATTTAGATATTTTACTATCCTATCTCCCCAGTACTATATTTTATCACCCTATCTCCCCATTACATACTTTACTATCCTATCTCACCATTACATATTTTACTCTCCTATCTCCCCTTTAAATAGTTAATCACCCTATCTCCCCATTACCTATTTTACTATCCTATCTCCCCATTACCTATTTTACTATCCTACCTCCCCATTTCATATTTTACTATCCTATCTCCCCATTACATATTTTACTATCCTATCTCCCCATTACCATATTTTACTTTACTATCTCCCTATTAAATAGTTTATCACCATCTCTCCCCATTACCATATTTTACTATCCTATCTCCCCATTAAATAGTTTGTCACCCTATCTCCCCGTTACATATTATACTATCCTATCTCACCATTACATATTTAACTATCCTATCTCTCCATTAAATATTTTACTATCATCTCTCCCAATTACATATTTTACTATCCTATCTCACCATTACATATTTTGCTATCCTATCTCCCCATTAAATAGTTTATCACACTATCTCCCCATTACATATTTTACTATCCTATCTACCCATTACATATTTTACAATCCCATCTCGCCATTACATATTTCACTATCCTATCTCACCATTACATATTTTACCACCCTTTCTCCTCATTACATATTTTAATATTCTATCTCCCTATTAGATATTTTACTATCCTACCTCCCCATTACATATTTTTCTATCCTATCTCCACATTACATAGTTCACTATCCTATCTCCCGATTACCATATTTTACCACCCTATCTCCCCATTACATATTTTACAATCCTATCTCCCCATTACCATATTTTACTATGCTATCTCCCCATTACATATTTTACTATCCTATCTCCCCATTACCATATTTTACTTTACTATCTCCCTATTAAATAGTTTATCACCATCTCTCCCCATTACCATATTTTACTATCCTATCTCCCCATTAAATAGTTTGTCACCCTATCTCCCCATTACATATTATACTATCCTATCTCACCATTACATATTTAACTATCCTATCTCTCCATTAAATATTTTACTATCATCTCTCCCAATTACATATTTTACTATCCTATCTCACCATTACATATTTTGCTATCCTATCTCCCCATTAAATAGTTTATCACACTATCTCCCCATTACATATTTTACTATCCTATCTACCCATTACATATTTTACTATCCTATCTCGCCATTACATATTTCACTATCCTATCTCACCATTACATATTTTACCACCCTATCTCCCCATTACATATTTTACCACCATATGACCCAATTACATATTTTACCACCCTATCTTCGCATTACATATTTTACTATCCTATGTCCCCATTACATATTTTACTATCCTATCACACCATTAGATATTTTACCACACTATCTCCCCATTACCATATTTTACTGTACAATCTCCTCATTACATATTTGACTATCCTATCTCCCCATTAGATATTTTAATATCCTCTCTCCCCATTACATATTTTACTAATCTATCACCCCATTACAAATTTTAATATCCTATCTCCCCATTACATATTTTACCACACTATCTCCTCATTAAATATTTTACCATCCTAGCTCCCCATTACATATTTTACCACCCTATCTCCTCATTACATATTTTACCACCGTATCTCCTCATTACATATTTTACTATCCTATCTCAACATTGCATACTTTACCACCCTATCTCCCCATTACATATTTTATTATCCTGTCTCGCCATTACATATTTTACTATCCTATCTCCCCATTGCATATATTAATATCCTATCTTCCCATTACATATTTTACTATCTTATCTCCCCATTACATATTTTACTATCCTATCTCCCCATTACATATTTTAATATCCTATCTTCCCATTACATATTTTAATATCCCATCTTCCCATTACATAGTTTACTATCCTATCTCCCCATTACATATTTTACTATCCTATCTTCCCATTACCATATTTTACCATCCGATCATCGCATTACATATTTTACCACCCTATCTCGAAATTACCATATTTTACTATCCTTTCTCCCTTGTACCATTTTTTAAATATCCTATCTCCCCATTACATATTTTACTATCCTATCTTCCCATTAGAATATTTAACCACTTTATCTCCCCATTAACATATTTTACTATCCTATCTCCCCATTACATATTTACCACCCTATCTCCACATTACATATTTTACCACCATAACACCCAGTTACATATTTTACCACCCTATCTCCCCATTACATATTTTACTATCATATCTCCCCAGTACCATATTTTAAAACCCTATCTCCCCATTACCATATTTAAATATCCTATCGCCCTATTACCATATTTTACTACTCTATCTCCCATTACATATTTTATCACCCTATCTCACCATTACATATTTTACTACCCTATCTCCCCATTACATATTTTACCACCCTATCTCCCCATTACATATTTTACTATCCTATGTCCCCATTACATATTTTACTATCCTATCTCCCCATTACATATTTTACATCCTAACTCCCCATTACATATTTTACCACCCTATCTCCCGATTACATATTTTACTATCCTATCTCCCTATTGCATATATTACTATCCTATCTCACCATTACATATTTTACCACCCTATCTCCCCATAACATATTTTACTATCTTATATCCCCATTACCATATTTTACTATCATAATTCCCCATTACCATATTTTACTATACGATCTCCTCATTACATATTTTACTATCATATCTCCCCGGTACCATATTTTAAAACCCTATCTCCTCATTACCATATTTAAATATCCTATCTCCCTATTACCATATTTTACTACTCTATCTCCCATTACATATTTTATCAACCTATCTCACCATTACATATTTTACTAGCCTATCTCCCCATTACCATATTTTACTATGCTGTCTCACCATTCCCATATTTTACTATAGTATTTCCCCATTACATATTTTAATAACCTTTCTCCCCATAACATATTTTACTATCCTAAATCCGCATTAACATATTTTACTACCCTATCTCCCCATTACATATTTTACCACCCTATCTCCCCATTACATATTTTACTATCCTATCTCCCCATTACATATGTTAGTATCCTAACTCCCCATTACTTATTTTACCAGCCTATGTCCCCATTACATATTTTACAACCCTATCCGCCGATTACATATTTTACTATCCTATCTCCCTATTGCATATTTTACTATCCTATCTTCCCATTACATATTTTACCACCCTATCTCCCCATTACATATTTTACCACCCTATCTCCCCATAACATATTTTACTATCTGAACTCCCCATTACCATATTTTACTATCATAATTCCCCATTACCATATTTTACTATACTATCTCCTCATTACATATTTTACTATCCTATCTCCCCAGTACGGTATTTTAAAACCCTATCTCCCCATTACCATATTTTACTACTCTATCTCCCATTACATATTTTATCACCCTATCTCCCCATTACATATTTTAACACGTTATGTCCCCATTACATATTTTACCACCCTATCTCCCCATTACATATTTTACTATCTTATATCCCCATTACCATATTTTACTATCATAATTCCCCATTACCATATTTTACTATACGATCTCCTCATTACATATTTTACTATCATATCTCCCCAGTACCATATTTTAAAACCCTATCTCCTCATTACCATATTTAAATATCCTATCTCCCCATTACCATATTTTACTATGCTGTCTCACCATTACCATATTTTACTATCCTATTTCCCCATTACATATTTTAATAACCTTTCTCCCCATAACATATTTTACTATCCTAAATCCGCATTAACATATTTTACTACCCTATCTCCCCATTACATATTTTACCACCCTATCTCCCCATTACATATTTTACTATCCTATCTCCCCATTACATATGTTAGTATCCTAACTCCCCATTACTTATTTTACCAGCCTATGTCCCCATTACATATTTTACCACCGCCGATTACATATTTCACTATCCTATCTCCCTATTGCATATTTTACTATCCTATCTTCCCATTACATATTTTACCACCATATCTCCCCATAACATATTTTAATATCTGAATTCCCCATTACCATATTTTACTATCATAATTCCCCATTACCATATTTTACTATACTATCTCGTCATTACATATTTTACTATCCTATCTCTCCAGTACCGTATTTTAAAACCCTATCTCCCCATTACCATATTTTACTACTGTATCTCCCATTAAATATTTTATCACCCTATCTCCCCATTACATATTTTACCACCTTATCTCCCCATTACATATTTTACCACCCTATCTCCCCATTACATATTTTACTATCATATCTCCCCAGTACCATATTTTAAAACCCTATCTCCCCATTACCATATTTAAATATCCTATCGCCCAATTACCATATTTTACTACTCTATCTCCCATTACATATTTTATCACCCTATCTCACCATTACATATTTTACTAGCCTATCTCCCCATTACCATATTTTACTATGCTGTCTCACCATTCCCATATTTTACTATCCTATTTCCCCATTACATATTTTATCAACCTATCTCACCATTACATATTTTACTAGCCTATCTCCCCATTACCATATTTTACTATGCTGTCTATTGCTGTACTATTACTATCATAATTCCCTATTACCATATTTTACTATACGATCTCCTCATTACATATTTTACTATCATATCTCCCCAGTACCATATTTTAAAACCCTATCTCCTCATTACCATATTTAAATATCCTATCTCCCTATTACCATATTTTACTACTCTATCTCCCATTACATATTTTATCAACCTATCTCACCATTACATATTTTACTAGCCTATCTCCCCATTACCATATTTTACTATGCTGTCTCATCATTACCATATTTTACTATCCTATTTCCCCATTACATATTTTAATAACCTTTCTCCCCCATAACATATTTTACTATCCTAACTCCGCATTACCATATTTTACTACCCTATCTCCCCATTACATATTTTACCACCCTATCTCCCCATTACATATTTTACTATCCTATGTCCCCATTACATATTTTACTATCCTATCTCCCCATTACATATTTTACATCCTAACTCCCCATTACATATTTTACCACCCTATCTCCCGATTACATATATTACTATCCTATCTCCCTATTGCATATATTACTATCCTATCTCCCCATTACATATTTTACCACCCTATCTCCCCATAACATATTTTACTATCTTATATCCCCATTACCATATTTTACTATCATAATTCCCTATTACCATATTTTACTATACGATCTCCTCATTACATATTTTACTATCATATCTCCCCAGTACCATATTTGAAAACCCTATCTCCTCATTACCATATTTAAATATCCTATCTCCCTATTACCATATTTTACTACTCTATCTCCCATTACATATTTCATCAACCTATCTCACCATTACATATTTTACTAGCCTATCTCCCCATTACCATATTTTACTATGCTGTCTCACCATTACCATATGTTACTATAGTATTTCCCCATTACATATTTTAATAACCTTTCTCCCCATAACATATTTTACTATCCTATATCCGCATTAACATATTTTACTGCCCTATCTCCCCATTACATATTTTACCACCCTATCTCCCCATAACATATTTTACTATCTTATATCCCCATTATCATATTTTACTATCATAATTCCCTATTACCATATTTTACTATACGATCTCCTCATTACATATTTTACTATCATATCTCCCTAGTACCATATTTTGAAACCCTATCTCCTCATTACCATATTTAAATATCCTATCTCCCTATTACCATATTTTACTACTCTATCTCCCATTACATATTTTATCACCCTATCTCACCATTACATATTTTACTAGCCTATCTCCCCATTACCATATTTTACTATGCTGTCTCATCATTACCATATTTTACTATCCTATTTCCCCATTACATATTTTAATAACCTTTCTCCCCCATAACATATTTTACTATCCTAACTCCGCATTACCATATTTTACTACCCTATCTCCCCATTACATATTTTACCACCCTATCTCCCCATTACATATTTTACTATCCTATGTCCCCATTACATATTTTACTATCCTATCTCCCCATTACATATTTTACATCCTAACTCCCCATTACATATTTTACCACCCTATCTCCCGATTACATATTTTACTATCCTATCTCCCTATTGCATATATTACTATCCTATCTCCCCATTACATATTTTACCACCCTATCTCCCCATAACATATTTTACTATCTTATATCCCCATTACCATATTTTACTATCATAATTCCCTATTACCATATTTTACTATACGATCTCCTCATTACATATTTTACTATCATATCTCCCCAGTACCATATTTTAAAACCCTATCTCCTCATTACCATATTTAAATATCCTATCTCCCTATTACCATATTTTACTACTCTATCTCCCATTACATATTTTATCAACCTATCTCACCATTACATATTTTACTAGCCTATCTCCCCATTACCATATTTTACTATGCTGTCTCACCATTACCATATGTTACTATCGTATTTCCCCATTACATATTTTAATAACCTTTCTCCCCATAACATATTTTACTATCCTAAATCCGCATTAACATATTTTACTGCCCTATCTCCCCATTACATATTTTACCACCCTATCTCCCCATTACATATTTTACTATCTTATATCCCCATTACCATATTTTACTATCATAATTCCCCATTACCATATTTTACTATACGATCTCCTCATTACATATTTTACTATCATATCTCCCCAGTACCATATTTTAAAACCCTATCTCCTCATTACCATATTTAAATATCCTATCTCCCCATTACCATATTTTACTATGCTGTCTCACCATTACCATATTTTACTATCCTATTTCCCCATTACATATTTTAATAACCTTTCTCCCCATAACATATTTTACTATCCTAAATCCGCATTAACATATTTTACTACCCTATCTCCCCATTACAAATTTTACCACCCTATCTCCCCATTACATATTTTACTATCCTATCTCCCCATTACATATGTTAGTATCCTAACTCCCCATTACTTATTTTACCAGCCTATGTCCCCATTACATATTTTACCACCGCCGATTACATATTTCACTATCCTATCTCCCTATTGCATATTTTACTATCCTATCTTCCCATTACATATTTTACCACCCTATCTCCCCATAACATATTTTACTATCTGAATTCCCCATTACCATATTTTACTATCATAATTCCCCATTACCATATTTTACTATACTATCTCCTCATTACATATTTTACTATCCTATCTCTCCAGTACCGTATTTTAAAACCCTATCTCCCCATTACCATATTTTACTACTGTATCTCCCATTAAATATTTTATCACCCTATCTCCCCATTACATATTTTACCACCTTATCTCCCCATTACATATTTTACCACCCTATCTCCCCATTACATATTTTACTATCATATCTCCCCAGTACCATATTTTAAAACCCTATCTCCCCATTACCATATTTAAATATCCTATCGCCCAATTACCATATTTTACTACTCTATCTCCCATTACATATTTTATCACCCTATCTCACCATTACATATTTTACTAGCCTATCTCCCCATTACCATATTATACTATGCTGTCTCACCATTCCCATATTTTACTATCCTATTTCCCCATTACATATTTTATCAACCTATCTCACCATTACATATTTTACTAGCCTATCTCCCCTTTACCATATTTTACTATGCTGTCTATTGCTGTACTATTACTATCATAATTCCCTATTACCATATTTTACTATACGATCTCCTCATTACATATTTTACTATCATATCTCCCCAGTACCATATTTTAAAACCCTATCTCCTCATTACCATATTTAAATATCCTATCTCCCTATTACCATATTTTACTACTCTATCTCCCATTACATATTTTATCAACCTATCTCACCATTACATATTTTACTAGCCTATCTCACCATTACCATATTTTACTATCCTATTTCCCCATTACATATTTTAATAACCTTTCTCCCCATAACATATTTTACTATCCTAAATCCGCATTACCATATTTTACTACCCTATCTCCCCATTACATATTTTACCACCCTATCTCCCCATTACATATTTTACTATCCTATGTCCCCATTACATATTTTACTATCCTATCTCCCCATTACATATTTTACATCCTAACTCCCCATTACATATTTTACCACCCTATCTCCCGATTACATATTTTACTATCCTATCTCCCTATTGCATATATTACTATCCTATCTCCCCATTACATATTTTACCACCCTATCTCCCCATAACATATTTTACTATCTTATATCCCCATTACCATATTTTACTATCATAATTCCCTATTACCATATTTTACTATACGATCTCTTCATTACATATTTTACTATCATATCTCCCCAGTACCATATTTTAAAACCCTATCTCCTCATTACCATATTTAAATATCCTATCTCCCTATTACCATATTTTACTACTCTATCTCCCATTACATATTTTATCAACCTATCTCACCATTACATATTTTACTAGCCTATCTCCCCATTAACATATTTTACTATGCTGTCTCACCATTACCATATTTTACTATCCTATTTCCCCATTACATATTTTAATAACCTTTCTCCCCATAACATATTTTACTATCCTAAATCCGCATTAACATATTTTACTACCCTATCTCCCCATTACATATTTTACCACCCTATCTCCCCATTACATATTTTACTATCCTATGTCCCCATTACATATTTTACTATCCTATCTCCCCATTACATATTTTACATCCTAACTCCCCATTACATATTTTACCACCCTATCTCCCGATTACATATTTTACTATCCTATCTCCCTATTGCATATATTACTATCCTATCTCCCCATTACATATTTTACCACCCTATCTCCCCATAACATATATTACTATCTATATCCCCATTACCACTTTTTACTATCATAATTCCCTATTACCATATTTTACTATACGATCTCCTCATTACATATTTTACTATCATATCTCCCCAGTACCATATTTTAAAACCCTATCTCCTCATTACCATATTTAAATATCCTATCTCCCTATTACCATATTTTACTACTCTATCTCCCATTACATATTTTATCAACCTATCTCACCATTACATATTTTACTAACCTATCTCCCCATTAAATATTTTATCACCCTATCTCCCCATTACATATTTTACCACCTTATCTCCCCATTACATATTTTACCACCCTATCTCCCTATTACATATTTTACCACCCTATCTTCCCATTACATATTTTACCACCCTATCTCCCGATTACATATTTCACTATCCTATCTCCCTATTGCATATATTACTATCCTATCTCCCCATTACATATTTTACCACCCTATCTCCCCATAACATATTTTACTATCTTATATCCCCATTACCATATTTTACTATCATAATTCCCTATTACCATATTTTACTATACGATCTCTTCATTACATATTTTACTATCATATCTCCCCAGTACCATATTTTAAAACCCTATCTCCTCATTACCATATTTAAATATCCTATCTCCCTATTACCATATTTTACTACTCTATCTCCCATTACATATTTTATCAACCTATCTCACCATTACATATTTTACTAGCCTATCTCCCCATTAACATATTTTACTATGCTGTCTCACCATTACCATATTTTACTATCCTATTTCCCCATTACATATTTTAATAACCTTTCTCCCCATAACATATTTTACTATGCTAAATCCGCATTACCATATTTTACTACCCTATCTCCCCATTACATATTTTACCACCCTATCTCCCCATTACATATTTTACTATCCTATGTCCCCATTACATATTTTACTATCCTATCTCCCCATTACATATTTTACATCCTAACTCCCCATTACATATTTTACCACCCTATCTCCCGATTACATATTTTACTATCCTATCTCCCTATTGCATATATTACTATCCTATCTCCCCATTACATATTTTACCACCCTATCTCCCCATAACATATTTTACTATCTTATATCGCCATTACCATATTTTACTATCATAATTCCCTATTACCATATTTTACTATACGATCTCTTCATTACATATTTTACTATCATATCTCCCCAGTACCATATTTTAAAACCCTATCTCCTCATTACCATATTTAAATATCCTATCTCCCTATTACCATATTTTACTACTCTATCTCCCATTACATATTTTATCAACCTATCTCACCATTACATATTTTACTAGCCTATCTCCCCATTAACATATTTTACTATGCTGTCTCACCATTACCATATTTTACTATCCTATTTCCCCATTACATATTTTAATAACCTTTCTCCCCATAACATATTTTACTATCCTAAATCCGCATTACCATATTTTACTACCCTATCTCCCCATTACATATTTTACCACCCTATCTCCCCATTACATATTTTACTATCCTATGTCCCCATTACATATTTTACTATCCTATCTCCCCATTACATATTTTACATCCTAACTCCCCATTACATATTTTACCACCCTATCTCCCCATTACATATTTTACTATCCTATCTCCCTATTGCATATATTACTATCCTATCTCCCCATTACATATTTTACCACCCTATCTCCCCATAACATATATTACTATCTATATCCCCATTACCATATTTTACTATCATAATTCCCTATTACCATATTTTACTATACGATCTCCTCATTACATATTTTACTATCATATCTCCCCAGTACCATATTTTAAAACCCTATCTCCTCATTACCATATTTAAATATCCTATCTCCCTATTACCATATTTTACTACTCTATCTCTCATTACATATATTATCAACCTATCTCACCATTACATATTTTACTAGCCTATCTCCCCATTACCATATTTTACTATGCTGTCTCACCATTACCATATTTTACTATCCTATTTCCCCATTACATATTTTAATAACCTTTCTCCCCATAACATATTTTACTATCCTAAATCCGCATTAACATATTTTACTACCCTATCTCCTTTTTACATATTTTACCACCCTATCTCCCCATTACATATTTTACTATCCTATCTCCCCATTACATATGTTAGTATCCTAACTCCCCATTACTTATTTTACCAGCCTATGTCCCCATTACATATTTTACCACCCTATCCGCCGATTACATATTTTACTATCCTATCTCCCTATTGCATATTTTACTATCCTATCTTCCCATTACATATTTTACCACCCTATCTCCCCATAACATATTTTACTATCTGAATTCCCCATTACCATATTTTACTATCATAATTCTCCATTACCATATTTTACTATACTATCTCCGCATTACATATTTTACTATCCTATCTCCCCAGTACCGTATTTTAAAACCCTATCTCCCCATTACCATATTTTACTACTCTATCTCCCATTAAATATTTTATCACCCTATCTCCCCATTACATATTTTACCACGTTATCTCCCCATTACATATTTTACCACCCTATCTCCCCATTACATATTTTACTATCATATCTCCCCAGTACCATATTTTAAAACCCTATCTCCCCATTACCATATTTAAATATCCTATCGCCCTATTACCACATTTTACTACTCTATCTCCCATTACATATTTTATCACCATATCTCACCATTACATATTTTACTAGCTTATCTCCCCATTACCATATTTTACTATGCTGTCTCACCATTACCATATTTTACTATCCTATTTCCCCATTACATATTTTAATAACCTTTCTCACCCATAACATATTTTACTATCCTAACTCCGCATTACCATATTTTCCTACCCTATCTCCCCATTACATATTTTACATCCTAACTCCCCATTACATATTTTACCACCCTATCTCCCGATTACATATTTTACTATCCTATCTCCCTATTGCATATATTACTATCCTATCTCCCCATTACATATTTTACCACCCTATCTCCCCATAACATATTTTACTATCTTATATCCCCATTATCATATTTTACTATCATAATTCCCTATTACCATATTTTACTATACGATCTCCTCATTACATATTTTACTATCATATCTCCCCAGTACCATATTTTAAAACCCTATCTCCTCATTACCATATTTAAATATCCTATCTCCCTATTACCATATTTTACTACTCTATCTCCCATTACATATTTTATCACCCTATCTCACCATTACATATTTTACTAGCCTATCTCCCCATTACCATATTTTACTATGCTGTCTCATCATTACCATATTTTACTATCCTATTTCCCCATTACATATTTTAATAACCTTTCTCCCCCATAACATATTTTCCTATCCTAACTCCGCATTACCATAATTTACTACCCTATCTCCCCATTACATATTTTACCACCCTATCTCCCCATTACATATTTTACTATCCTATGTCCCCATTACATATTTTACTATCCTATCTCCCCATTACATATTTTACATCCTAACTCCCCATTACATATTTTACCACCCTATCTCCCGATTACATATTTTACTATCCTATCTCCCTGTTGCATATATTACTATCCTATCTCCCCATTACATATTTTACCACCCTATCTCCCCATAACATATTTTACTATCTTATATCCCCATTACCATATTTTACTATCATAATTCCCTATTACCATATTTTACTATACGATCTCCTCATTACATATTTTACTATCATATCTCCCCAGTACCATATTTTAAAACCCTATCTCCTCATTACCATATTTAAATATCCTATCTCCCCATTACATATTTTACCACCCTATCTCCCCATAACATATTTTACTATCTTATATCCCCATTACCATATTTTACTATCATAATTCCCCATTACCATATTTTACTATACTATCTCCTCATTACATATTTTACTATCCTATCTCCCCAGTACCGTATTTTAAAACCCTATCTCCCCATTACCATATTTTACTACTCTATCTCCCATTAAATATTTTACTCTCCTATCTCCCCATTACATATTTTACCACCTTATCTCCCCATTACATATTTTACCACCCTATCTCCCCATTACATATTTTACTATCATATCTCCCCAGTACCATATTTTAAAACCCTATCTCCCCATTACCATATTTAAATATCCTGTCGCCCAATTACCATATTTTACTACTCTATCTCCCATTACATATTTTATCACCCTATCTCACCATTACATATTTTACTAGCCTATCTCCCCATTACCATATTTTACTATGCTGTCTCAACATTCCCATATTTCACTATCCTATTTCCCCATTACATATTTTAATAACCTTTCTCCCCCATAACATATTTTACTATCCTAACTCCGCATTACCATATTTTACCACCCTATCTCCCCATTACATATTTTACTATCCTATGTCCCCATTACATATTTTACTATCCTATCTCCCCATTACATATTTTACATCCTACTCCCCATTACATATTTTACCACCCTAACTCCCCATAACATATTTTACTATCTTATATCCCCATTACCATATTTTACTATCATAATTCCCCATTACCATATTTTACTATACGATCTCCTCATTACATATTTTACTATCATATCTCCCCAGTACCATATTTTAAAACCCTATCTCCTCATTACCATATTTAAATATCCTATCTCCCTATTACCATATTTTACTACTCTATCTCCCATTACATATTTTATCAACCTATCTTCCCATTACATATTTTACCACCCTATCTCCCCATAACATATTTTACTATCTGAATTCCCCATTACCATATTTTACTATCATAATTCTCCATTACCATATTTTACTATACTATCTCCGCATTACATATTTTACTATCCTATCTCCCCAGTACCGTATTTTAAAACCCTATCTCCCCATTACCATATTTTACTACTCTATCTCCCATTAAATATTTTATCACCCTATCTCCCCATTACATATTTTACCACGTTATCTCCCCATTACATATTTTACCACCCTATCTCCCCATTACATATTTTACTATCATATCTCCCCAGTACCATATTTTAAAACCCTATCTCCCCATTACCATATTTAAATATCCTATCGCCCTATTACCACATTTTACTACTCTATCTCCCATTACATATTTTATCACCATATCTCACCATTACATATTTTACTAGCTTATCTCCCCATTACCATATTTTACTATGCTGTCTCACCATTACCATATTTTACTATCCTATTTCCCCATTACATATTTTAATAACCTTTCTCACCCATAACATATTTTACTATCCTAACTCCGCATTACCATATTTTCCTACCCTATCTCCCCATTACATATTTTACATCCTAACTCCCCATTACATATTTTACCACCCTATCTCCCGATTACATATTTTACTATCCTATCTCCCTATTGCATATATTACTATCCTATCTCCCCATTACATATTTTACCACCCTATCTCCCCATAACATATTTTACTATCTTATATCCCCATTATCATATTTTACTATCATAATTCCCTATTACCATATTTTACTATACGATCTCCTCATTACATATTTTACTATCATATCTCCCCAGTACCATATTTTAAAACCCTATCTCCTCATTACCATATTTAAATATCCTATCTCCCTATTACCATATTTTACTACTCTATCTCCCATTACATATTTTATCACCCTATCTCACCATTACATATTTTACTAGCCTATCTCCCCATTACCATATTTTACTATGCTGTCTCATCATTACCATATTTTACTATCCTATTTCCCCATTACATATTTTAATAACCTTTCTCCCCCATAACATATTTTCCTATCCTAACTCCGCATTACCATAATTTACTACCCTATCTCCCCATTACATATTTTACCACCCTATCTCCCCATTACATATTTTACTATCCTATGTCCCCATTACATATTTTACTATCCTATCTCCCCATTACATATTTTACATCCTAACTCCCCATTACATATTTTACCACCCTATCTCCCGATTACATATTTTACTATCCTATCTCCCTGTTGCATATATTACTATCCTATCTCCCCATTACATATTTTACCACCCTATCTCCCCATAACATATTTTACTATCTTATATCCCCATTACCATATTTTACTATCATAATTCCCTATTACCATATTTTACTATACGATCTCCTCATTACATATTTTACTATCATATCTCCCCAGTACCATATTTTAAAACCCTATCTCCTCATTACCATATTTAAATATCCTATCTCCCCATTACATATTTTACCACCCTATCTCCCCATAACATATTTTACTATCTTATATCCCCATTACCATATTTTACTATCATAATTCCCCATTACCATATTTTACTATACTATCTCCTCATTACATATTTTACTATCCTATCTCCCCAGTACCGTATTTTAAAACCCTATCTCCCCATTACCATATTTTACTACTCTATCTCCCATTAAATATTTTACTCTCCTATCTCCCCATTACATATTTTACCACCTTATCTCCCCATTACATATTTTACCACCCTATCTCCCCATTACATATTTTACTATCATATCTCCCCAGTACCATATTTTAAAACCCTATCTCCCCATTACCATATTTAAATATCCTGTCGCCCAATTACCATATTTTACTACTCTATCTCCCATTACATATTTTATCACCCTATCTCACCATTACATATTTTACTAGCCTATCTCCCCATTACCATATTTTACTATGCTGTCTCAACATTCCCATATTTCACTATCCTATTTCCCCATTACATATTTTAATAACCTTTCTCCCCCATAACATATTTTACTATCCTAACTCCGCATTACCATATTTTACCACCCTATCTCCCCATTACATATTTTACTATCCTATGTCCCCATTACATATTTTACTATCCTATCTCCCCATTACATATTTTACATCCTACTCCCCATTACATATTTTACCACCCTAACTCCCCATAACATATTTTACTATCTTATATCCCCATTACCATATTTTACTATCATAATTCCCCATTACCATATTTTACTATACGATCTCCTCATTACATATTTTACTATCATATCTCCCCAGTACCATATTTTAAAACCCTATCTCCTCATTACCATATTTAAATATCCTATCTCCCTATTACCATATTTTACTACTCTATCTCCCATTACATATTTTATCAACCTATCTCACCATTACATATTTTTCTAGCCTATCTCCCCATTACCATATTTTACTATGCTGTCTCACCATTACCATATTTTACTATCCTATTTCCCCATTACATATTTTAATAACCTTTCTCCCCATAACATATTTTACTATCCTAAATCCGCATTAACATATTTTACTACCCTATCTCCCCATTACATATTTTACCACCCTATCTCCCCATTACATATTTTACTATCCTATCTCCCCATTACATATGTTAGTATCCTAACTCCCCATTACTTATTTTACCAGCCTATGTCCCCATTACATATTTTACCACCCTATCCGCCGATTACATATTTTACTATCCTATCTCCCTATTGCATATTTTACTATCCTATCTTCCCATTACATATTTTACCACCCTATCTCCCCATAACATATTTTACTATCTGAATTCCCCATTACCATATTTTACTATCATAATTCCCCATTACCATATTTTACTATACTATCTCCTCATTACATATTTTACTATCCTATCTCCCCAGTACCGTATTTTAAAACCCTATCTCCCCATTACCATATTTTACTACTCTATCTCCCATTAAATATTTTATCACCCTATCTCCCCATTACATATTTTACCACGTTATCTCCCCATTACATATTTTACCACCCTATCTCCCCATTACATATTTTACTATCATATCTCCCCAGTACCATATTTTAAAACCCTATCTCCCCATTACCATATTTAAATATCCTATCGCCCTATTACCACATTTTACTACTCTATCTCCCATTACATATTTTATCACCCTATCTCACCATTACATATTTTACTAGCCTATCTCCCCATTACCATATTTTACTATGCTGTCTCACCATTACCATATTTTACTATCCTATTTCCCCATTACATATTTTAATAACCTTTCTCCCCCATAACATATTTTACTATCCTAACTCCGCATTACCATATTTTACTACCCTATCTCCCCATTACATATTTTACCACCCAATCTCCCCATTACATATTTTACTATCCTATGTCCCCATTACATATTTTACTATCCTATCTCCCCATTACATATTTTACCACCCTATCTCCCGATTACATATTTCACTATCCTATCTCCCTATTGCATATATTACTATCCTATCTCCCCATTACATATTTTACCACCCTATCTCCCCATAACATATTTTACTATCTTATATCCCCATTATCATATTTTACTATCATAATTCCCTATTACCATATTTTACTATACGATCTCCTCATTACATATTTTACTATCATATCTCCCCAGTACCATATTTTAAAACCCTATCTCCTCATTACCATATTTAAATATCCTATCTCCCTATTACCATATTTTACTACTTTATCTCCCATTACATATTTTATCACCCTATCTCACCATTACATATTTTACTAGCCTATCTCCCCATTACCATATTTTACTATGCTGTCTCATCATTACCATATTTTACTATCCTATTTCCCCATTACATATTTTAATAACCTTTCTCCCCCATAACATATTTTACTATCCTAACTCCGCATTACCATAATTTACTACCCTATCTCCCCATTACATATTTTACCACCCTATCTCCCCATTACATATTTTACTATCCTATGTCCCCATTACATATTTTACTATCCTATCTCCCCATTACATATTTTACATCCTAACTCCCCATTACATATTTTACCACCCTATCTCCCGATTACATATTTTACTATCCTGTCTCCCTGTTGCATATATTACTATCCTATCTCCCCATTACATATTTTACCACCCTATCTCCCCATAACATATTTTACTATCTTATATCCCCATTACCATGTTTTACTATCATAATTCCCTATTACCATATTTTACTATACGATCTCCTCATTACATATTTTACTATCATATCTCCCCAGTACCATATTTTAAAACCCTATCTCCTCATTACCATATTTAAATATCCTATCTCCCCATTACATATTTTACCACCCTCTCTCCCCATAACATATTTTACTATCTTATATCCCCATTACCATATTTTACTATCATAATTCCCCATTACCATATTTTACTATACTATCTCCTCATTACATATTTTACTATCCTATCTCCCCAGTACCGTATTTTAAAACCCTATCTCCCCATTACCATATTTTACTACTCTATCTCCCATTAAATATTTTATCACCCTATCTCCCCATTACATATTTTACTATCCTATGTCCCCATTACATATTTTACTATCCTATCTCCCCATTACATATTTTACATCCTAACTCCCCATTACATATTTTACCACCCTATCTCCCGATTACATATTTTACTATCCTATCTCCCTATTGCATATATTACTATCCTATCTCCCCATTACATATTTTACCACCCTATCTCCCCATAACATATTTTACTATCTTATATCCCCATTACCATATTTTACTATCATAATTCCCTATTACCATATTTTACTATACGATCTCTTCATTACATATTTTACTATCATATCTCCCCAGTACCATATTTTAAAACCCTATCTCCTCATTACCATATTTAAATATCCTATCACCCTATTACCATATTTTACTACTCTATCTCCCATTACATATTTTATCAACCTATCTCACCATTACATATTTTACTAGCCTATCTCCCCATTAACATATTTTACTATGCTGTCTCACCATTACCATATTTTACTATCCTATTTCCCCATTACATATTTTAATAACCTTTCTCCCCATAACATATTTTACTATCCTAAATCCGCATTAACATATTTTACTACCCTATCTCCCCATTACATATTTTACCACCCTATCTCCCCATTACATATTTTACTATCCTATCTCCCCATTACATATGTTAGTATCCTAACTCCCCATTACTTATTTTACCAGCCTATGTCCCCATTACATATTTTACCACCCTATCCGCCGATTACATATTTTACTATCCTATCTTCCCATTACATATTTTACCACCCTATCTCCCCATAACATATTTTACTATCTGAATTCCCCATTACCATATTTTACTATCATAATTCTCCATTACCATATTTTACTATACTATCTCCGCATTACATATTTTACTATCCTATCTCCCCAGTACCGTATTTTAAAACCCTATCTCCCCATTACCATATTTTACTACTCTATCTCCCATTAAATATTTTATCACCCTATCTCCCCATTACATATTTTACCACGTTATCTCCCCATTACATATTTTACCACCCTATCTCCCCATTACATATTTTACTATCATATCTCCCCAGTACCATATTTTAAAACCCTATCTCCCCATTACCATATTTAAATATCCTATCGCCCTATTACCACATTTTACTACTCTATCTCCCATTACATATTTTATCACCCTATCTCACCATTACATATTTTACTAGCCTATCTCCCCATTACCATATTTTACTATGCTGTCTCACCATTACCATATTTTACTATCCTATTTCCCCATTACATATTTTAATAACCTTTCTCCCCCATAACATATTTTACTATCCTAACTCCGCATTACCATATTTTACTACCCTATCTCCCCATTACATATTTTACCACCCAATCTCCCCATTACATATTTTACTATCCTATGTCCCCATTACATATTTTACTATCCTATCTCCCCATTACATATTTTACCACCCTATCTCCCGATTACATATTTCACTATCCTATCTCCCTATTGCATATATTACTATCCTATCTCCCCATTACATATTTTACCACCCTATCTCCCCATAACATATTTTACTATCTTATATCCCCATTATCATATTTTACTATCATAATTCCCTATTACCATATTTTACTATACGATCTCCTCATTACATATTTTACTATCATATCTCCCCAGTACCATATTTTAAAACCCTATCTCCTCATTACCATATTTAAATATCCTATCTCCCTATTACCATATTTTACTACTTTATCTCCCATTACATATTTTATCACCCTATCTCACCATTACATATTTTACTAGCCTATCTCCCCATTACCATATTTTACTATGCTGTCTCATCATTACCATATTTTACTATCCTATTTCCCCATTACATATTTTAATAACCTTTCTCCCCCATAACATATTTTACTATCCTAACTCCGCATTACCATAATTTACTACCCTATCTCCCCATTACATATTTTACCACCCTATCTCCCCATTACATATTTTACTATCCTATGTCCCCATTACATATTTTACTATCCTATCTCCCCATTACATATTTTACATCCTAACTCCCCATTACATATTTTACCACCCTATCTCCCGATTACATATTTTACTATCCTGTCTCCCTGTTGCATATATTACTATCCTATCTCCCCATTACATATTTTACCACCCTATCTCCCCATAACATATTTTACTATCTTATATCCCCATTACCATGTTTTACTATCATAATTCCCTATTACCATATTTTACTATACGATCTCCTCATTACATATTTTACTATCATATCACCCCAGTACCATATTTTAAAACCCTATCTCCTCATTACCATATTTAAATATCCTATCTCCCCATTACATATTTTACCACCCTCTCTCCCCATAACATATTTTACTATCTTATATCCCCATTACCATATTTTACTATCATAATTCCCCATTACCATATTTTACTATACTATCTCCTCATTACATATTTTACTATCCTATCTCCCCAGTACCGTATTTTAAAACCCTATCTCCCCATTACCATATTTTACTACTCTATCTCCCATTAAATATTTTATCACCCTATCTCCCCATTACATATTTTACTATCCTATGTCCCCATTACATATTTTACTATCCTATCTCCCCATTACATATTTTACATCCTAACTCCCCATTACATATTTTACCACCCTATCTCCCGATTACATATTTTACTATCCTATCTCCCTATTGCATATATTACTATCCTATCTCCCCATTACATATTTTACCACCCTATCTCCCCATAACATATTTTACTATCTTATATCCCCATTACCATATTTTACTATCATAATTCCCTATTACCATATTTTACTATACGATCTCTTCATTACATATTTTACAATCATATCTCCCCAGTACCATATTTTAAAACCCTATCTCCTCATTACCATATTTAAATATCCTATCTCCCTATTACCATACTTTACTACTCTATCTCCCATTACATATTTTATCAACCTATCTCACCATTACATATTTTACTAGCCTATCTCCCCATTAACATATTTTACTATGCTGTCTCACCATTACCATATTTTACTATCCTATTTCCCCATTACATATTTTAATAACCTTTCTCCCCATAACATATTTTACTATCCTAAATCCGCATTAACATATTTTACTACCCTATCTCCCCATTACATATTTTACCACCCTATCTCCCCATTACATATTTTACTATCCTATCTCCCCATTACATATGTTAGTATCCTAACTCCCCATTACTTATTTTACCAGCCTATGTCCCCATTACATATTTTACCACCCTATCCGCCGATTACATATTTTACTATCCTATCTCCCTATTGCATATTTTACTATCCTATCTTCCCATTACATATTTTACCACCCTATCTCCCCATAACATATTTTACTATCTGAATTCCCCATTACCATATTTTACTATCATAATTCTCCATTACCATATTTTACTATACTATCTCCGCATTACATATTTTACTATCCTATCTCCCCAGTACCGTATTTTAAAACCCTATCTCCCCATTACCATATTTTACTACTCTATCTCCCATTAAATATTTTATCACCCTATCTCCCCATTACATATTTTACCACGTTATCTCCCCATTACATATTTTACCACCCTATCTCCCCATTACATATTTTACTATCATATCTCCCCAGTACCATATTTTAAAACCCTATCTCCCCATTACCATATTTAAATATCCTATCGCCCTATTACCACATTTTACTACTCTATCTCCCATTACATATTTTATCACCCTATCTCACCATTACATATTTTACTAGCCTATCTCCCCATTACCATATTTTACTATGCTGTCTCACCATTACCATATTTTACTATCCTATTTCCCCATTACATATTTTAATAACCTTTCTCACCCATAACATATTTTACTATCCTAACTCCGCATTACCATATTTTACTACCCTATCTCCCCATTACATATTTTACCACCCAATCTCCCTATTACATATTTTACTATCCTATGTCCCCATTACATATTTTACTATCCTATCTCCCCATTACATATTTTACCACCCTATCTCCCGATTACATATTTTACTATCCTATCTCCCTATTGCATATATTACTATCCTATCTCCCCATTACATATTTTACCACCCTATCTCCCCATAACATATTTTACTATCTTATATCCCCATTATCATATTTTACTATCATAATTCCCTATTACCATATTTTACTATACGATCTCCTCATTACATATTTTACTATCATATCTCCCCAGTACCATATTTAAAACCCTATCTCCTCATTACCATATTTAAATATCCTATCTCCCTATTACCATATTTTACTACTCTATCTCCCATTACATATTTTATCACCCTATCTCACCATTACATATTTTACTAGCCTATCTCCCCATTACCATATTTTACTATGCTGTCTCATCATTACCATATTTTACTATCCTATTTCCCCATTACATATTTTAATAACCTTTCTCCCCCATAACATATTTTACTATCCTAACTCCGCATTACCATAATTTGCTACCCTATCTCCCCATTACATATTTTACCACCCTATCTCCCCATTACATATTTTACTATCCTATGTCCCCATTACATATTTTACTATCCTATCTCCCCATTACATATTTTACATCCTAACTCCCCATTACATATTTTACCACCCTATCTCCCGATTACATATTTTACTATCCTATCTCCCTGTTGCATATATTACTATCCTATCTCCCCATTACATATTTTACCACCCTATCTCCCCATAACATATTTTACTATCTTATATCCCCATTACCATATTTTACTATCATAATTCTCTATTACCATATTTTACTATACGATCTCCTCATTACATATTTTACTATCATATCTCCCCAGTACCATATTTTAAAACCCTATCTCCTCATTACCATATTTAAATATCCTATCTCCCCATTACATATTTTACCACCCTATCTCCCCATAACATATTTTACTATCTTATATCCCCATTACCATATTTTACTATCATAATTCCCCATTACCATATTTTACTATACTATCTCCTCATTACATATTTTACTATCCTATCTCCCCAGTACCGTATTTTAAAACCCTATCTCCCCATTACCATATTTTACTACCCTATCTCCCCATTACATATTTTACCACCCTATCTCCCCATTACATATTTTACTATCCTATGTCCCCATTACATATTTTACTATCCTATCTCCCCATTACATATTTTACATCCTACTCCCCATTACATATTTTACCACCCTATCTCCCGATTACATATTTTACTATCCTAGCTCCCTATTGCATATATTACTATCCTATCTCCCCATTACATATTTTACCACCCTATCTCCCCATAACATATTTTACTATCTTATATCCCCATTACCATATTTTACTATCATAATTCCCTATTACCATATTTTACTATACGATCTCTTCATTACATATTTTACTATCATATCTCCCCAATACCATATTTTAAAACCCTATCTCCTCATTACCATATTTAAATATCCTATCTCCCTATTACCATATTTTACTATGCTGTCTCACCATTACCATATTTTACTATCCTATTTCCGCATTACATATTTTAATAACCTTTCTCCCCATAACATATTTTACTATCCTAAATCCGCATTAACATATTTTACTACCCTATCTCCCCATTACATATTTTACCACCCTATCTCCCCATTACATATTTTACTATCCTATCTCCCCGTTATATATTTTACTATCCTATCTCCCCATTACCATATTTTACCAACCTATTACTTATGTTACCACAATATCTCACCATTATATATTTTACTATCCTATCTCGCCATTACCATATTTTACTATCCTATCTCCCGATTATATATTTCACTATCCTATCTCCACATTAAATATTTGACTATCCTATCTCCCCATTACATATTTTACTATCCTATCTCCCCATTACCATATTTTACCATCCCATCTCTCCATTAGATATTTACCACCCTATCTCCTCATTACCTATTTTACTATCCTCTCTCGCCATTACTATATTTTAACATCCTATCTCCCCATTACATATTTTACTATCCTATCTCCCCATTACATATTTTACTATCCTATCTCCCAGTACTATATGTTATCACCCTATCTCCCTATTAAATAGTTTATCACCCACTCTCCCCATTACCATATTTTACTATACTATCTCCCCATTACCATATTTTACTATCCTATCTCCCGATTATATATTTCACTATCCTATCTCCAAATTACATATTTTACTATCCTATCTCCCAAATACATATTATACTATCCTATCTCCCCATTACATATTTTATCAACTTTTCTCCTCATTACATTATTTACTATCCTATCTCCCGATTAGATAATTTACTATCCTATCTCCGCATTACATATTTTACTATCCTATCTCCCCATTACATATGTTACTAACCTATCTCCCCAGTACTATATATTATCACCCTATCTCCCAATTACATATTTTGCTATCCTATCTCCTCATAAAATAGTTTATCACCCTATCTCCCCATTACTATATTTTACTATCCTATCTCGCCATTACATATTTCACTATCCTATCTCACCATTACATATTTTACCACCGTTTCTCCTCATTATATATTTTACTATCCTATCTCCCCAGTAGATATTTTATTATCCTATCTCCCCATTACATATTTTACTATCCTATCTCCCCATTACATATTTAACTATCCTATCTCCCCATTACATATTTTAACACCCTCTCTCCTCATTACATATTTTACCACCCAATCTCCCCATTACCATATTTTACTATCCCATCTCACCATTACATATTTTACCACCCTTTCTCCTCATTTCATATTTTACTATCCTATCTCCACTTTAGATATTTTACTATCCTATCTCCACATTACATATTTTACTATCCTATCTCCCCATTACATATTTTACTATCCTATCTCCCCAGTACTATATTTTATCACCCTATCACCCCATTACATACTTTACTATCCTATCTCACCATTACATATTTTACTATCCTATCTCCCCTTTAAATAGTTAATCAACGTATCTCCCCATTACCTATTTTACTATCCTATCTCCCCATTATATATTTTACTATCATGCCTCCCCATTTCATATTTTACTATCCTATCTCCCCATTACATATTTTATCACCCTATCTCCCTATTAAGCAGTTTATCACCCTCACTCCCCATTACCATATTTTAGTATCCTATCGCCCCATTGCATATTTTATCATCCTATCTCCCCGTTATATATTTTACTATCCTATCTCCCCATTACATATTTTACCACACTATCTCACCATTATATATTTTACTATCGTATCTCCCCATTACCATATTTTACTATCCTATCTCCCGATTATATATTTCACTATCCTATCTCCACATTACATATTTTACTATCCTATCTCCCCATTACCATATTTTACTATCCCATCTCTCCATTATATATTTCACAATCCTATCTCCCCATTACATATTTTACTATCCCATCTCCCCATTACATATTTTACTATCATATGTCCCCATTACATATTTTACTAACCTATCTCCCCATTACATATTTTACTATCCTATCTCCCCATTACATATTTTACTATCCTATCTCCCCATTACCATATTTTACTATCCTATCTCGCCATTACATATTTTGCTATCCTATCACCCCATTAAATATTTTATCACACTATCTCCCCATTACATATTTTACTATCCTATCTCCCCATTACATATTTTACTATGCTATCTCCCCATTACCATATTTTAATATCCTATCTCCCCATTAAATAGTTTATCACCCTAGCTCCCCATTACTCATTTTACTATCCTATCTCCCGATGACCATATTTTTGCATCCTATCTCCACATTAGCATATGTTACCACACTATCGGCCCATTACATATTTTACCACCCTATCTCCTCATTACATATTTTACCACACAATCTCAGCATTACATATTTTAATATCCTATCTCACCATTACATATTTTACTATCCTATCTCCCCATTAAATAGTTTATCACACTATCTTCCCATTACATATTTTAATATACTATCTCGCCATTACATATTTTACTATCCTACCTCCCCATTACATATCTTACTATCCTACCTCCCATTACATATTTGACTATCCTGTCTCCCCATAACCATATTTTACTAACGTATCATCCCATTACTTATTTTACTATCTCATCTCCCTATTAAATAGTTTATGACCCTATCACACGAATACATATTTTACCACCCTATCTTCATATTACATATTTTACCACCCTATCTCCCCATCACCCTATTTTACTATCCTATCTCCCCATTACATATTTTACCACCCTATCTCCCCATTACATATTTTAGAATCCTATCTCCCCATTACCATATTTGACCACCCTATCTCCCCATTACATATTTTACTATTCTAACTCCCTATTACATATTTTACAAACCCTATCTCCCCATTACATATTTTACCACCCTATCACCCCATTACATATTTCAACCACCCTAATTCCTCATTTCATATTTTACTATCCTATCTCCCCATTACATATTTGACTATCCTGTCTCCCCATAACCATATTTTACTAACGTATCATCCCATTACTTATTTTACTATCTCATCTCCCCATTACCATATTTTACTATCCTATCTCCACATTACCATATTTTACTATCCTATCTCCCCATTACGTATTTTACTATCCTATCTCCCCATTACATATTTTACCACCCTATCTCCTCATTACATATTTTATTATCCTATATCCCGAGTACTATATTTTACCACCCTATCTCCTCATTACATATTTTACTCTCCTATCTCCCCATTACATATTTTACTATCCTATCTCCCCATTACATATTTTACTATCCTACCTCCCCATTACATATGTTTCTATGCTATCTCCCCAGTACTATATTTTAGCACCTTATCTCCTCATTACATATTTTACTATCCTATCACCTCATTACATATTTTACTATCCTATCTCCCCATTACCATATTTTACTATCCTATCTCCCTATTACATATTTTACCACCCTATTTCCCACTTACATATTTTTCTATCCTATCTCCCAATTACATATTTTACTATCCTATCTCCCCATTACATATTTTACAAACCTATCTCCCCATTACATATTTTACCACCCTATCTCCTCATTACATATTTTACTATCATATCTCCCCATTACATATTGTACTATCCTATCACCCCATTACATATTTTAATATCCTATCTCCCGATTACATATTTTGCTATCCTATCTCCCGATTACATATTTTACTATCCTATCTCCCGATTACATATTTTACTATCCTATCTCCCGATTACATATTTTATTATCCTATTTCTCCATTACATTATTTTATTTTCCTATCACCCTATTACCAGATTTTACCACCCTATCTCCCCATTACATATTTTACTATCCTATCTCCCCATTACATATTTTACTATCCTATCTCCCCATTACATATTTTACCACCCTATCTCCCCATAACCATATTTTCCTGTACTATCTCCTCATTACATATTTTACTATCCTTTCTCACAGTACTTTATTTTACCACCCTATCTCACCATTACATATTTTACCACCCTATCTCATCATTACATATGTTACCCTCCTATCCCCCTATTAGATATTTTACTATCCTATCTCCCCATTACATATTTTACTATCCTATCTCAACATTACATATTTTACTATCCTATCTCCCCATTACACATTTTACTATCCTATCTCCCCATTACATATTTTACCACCCTATCTCCCCATTACCATATTTTCCTGTACTATCTATTCATTACATATTTTACTATCCTATATCAGAGTACTATATTTTACCACCCTATCTCACCATTACATATTTTACCACCCTATCTCCTCATTACATATTTTACTCTCCTATCCCCGGATTAGATATTTTACTATCCTATCTCCCCATTACATATTTTACTATCCTCTCTCCCCATTACACATTTTACTATCCTATCTCCCCATTACCATATTTTACTATTCTATCTCCCTATTAATAAGATTATCACCCTATCTCCTCATTACATATTTTACTATCCTATCTCCCCATTACCATATTTTACCACCCTTTCTCCTCATTACATATTTTACTCTCCTATCTTCCGATTACATATTTTACTATCCTATCTCCCCATTACCATATTTTACTATCCTAACTCCCCATTACCATATTTTACCACTCTTTCTCCTCATTATATATTTTACTATCCTATCTCCCCATTACATATTTTACTAACCTATCTCCCCATTATATATTTTACTATCCTATCTCCTCATTACATATATAACTATCCATTCTCCACATTACATAATTTACCAGCCTGTCTCCCCATTATATATTTTACTATCCTATCTCCCTATTACATATTTTGCCACCCTATCTCCTCATTACATATTTTACTATCCTATCTCCTCATTACATAATTTACCACTCTGTCTCCCCATTACATATTTTACCACCCTATCTACCCATTACTTATTTTACTATCCTATCTACCCATTACATATTTTACTATCCTATGTCCCGATTACATATTTTACTATCCTATCTCCCCATTTCCATATTTTACTATCCTATCTTCCCAATACCCTATTTTAACACCCTATATCCACATTACTTATTTAACTATCCTATCTCCCCATTACGCATTTTACCACCCTATCTCCTCATTACATATTTTACTATCCTATCAACCCATTACCTTATTTTACCACCCTATCTCCCCATTACATATTTTACAATCCTATCTCCCCGTTATATATTTTACTATCCTATCTCCCCATTAAATATTTTACCACCCTATCTCCCCATTACATATTTACCACCCTATCACCCCATTACATATTTTACCACCCTATCTACCCATTACCTATTTTACTATCCTATCTTGCCATTAAATAGTTTACTATCCTATCTCACAATTACCATATTTTACTGTCCTATCTCCCCATTACCATATCTTACCACCCTATCTCCCCATTACATATTTTACTATCCTATCTTCCCTTTACATAGTTTACTATCCTATCTCCCCATTACATATTTTACGACCCTATCACCCCATCACATATTTTACCACCCTATCTCCCGATTACATATTTTACTATCCTATCTCCACATTACATATTTTACCACCCTATCCCCCATTACCATATTTTACCACCCTATCTCCCCATTACATATTTTACTCTCCTCCCTCCCCATTAACATATTTTACTATCCTACCTCCCCATTACATATTTTACCATCCTGTCTCCCCATTACATATTTTACTATCCTATCTCCCCATTATATATTTTACTATCCTATCTCCCCATTATGTATTTTACTATCCTGTCTCCTCATTACATATTTTATTATCCTATATCCCGAGTACTATATTTTACCACCCTATCTCACCATTACCATATTTTACTATCCTTTCTCGCCATTACATATTTTACTATCCTATCTCACCATTACATATTTTACCACCCTATCTCCTCATTACATATTTTACTCTCCTATCTCCCTATTACATATTTTACTATCCTATCTCCCCATTACATATTTTACTATCCTACCTCCCCATTACATATTTTTCTATGCTATCTCCCCAGTACTATATTTTAGCAAGTTATCTCCTCATTACATATTTTACTATCCTATCACCCCATTACATATTTTACTATCCTATCTCCCATTACCATATTTTACTATCCTATCTCCCCATTACCATGTTTTACCACCCTATTTCCCCATTACATATTTTACTATCCTATCTCCCCATTACATATGTTACCATCCTGTCTCGCTATTACATATTTTACTATCCTATCTCCCAATTACATATTTTAGTATCCTATCTCCCCATTACATATTTTACAACCCTATCTCCCCATTACATATTTTACCACCCTATCTCCTCATTACATATTTTACTATCATATCTCCCCATTACAAATTTTACTATCCTATCACCCCATTACATATTTTACTATCCTATCTCCCGATAACATATTTTACTATCCTATCTCCCGATTACATATTTTACTATCCTATCTCACCATTACATATTTTGCTATCCTATCTCCCCATTAAATAGTTTATCACACTATCTCCCAATTACATATTTTACTATCCTATCTCCCCATTACATATTTTACTATCCTAACAAAACATTACGTATTTTACTATCCTATCTCCCCATTACAGATTTTACTATGCTATCTCCCCATTACAATATTTTAATATCCTATCTCCCCATTAAATAGTTTATCACCCTATCCCCCCATTACATGTTTACCACCCTACCTCCCCATAACCATATTTTACCACCCTATCTTCCGATTACACATTTTACTATCCTATCTCCCGATTACCATATTTTAGCATCCTATCTCCACTTTACCTTATGTTACCACCCTATCGGCCCATTACATATTTTACCACCCTATCTCCTCATTACATAATTTACCACATAATCTCCGCATTACATATTATATTATCCTATCTCCCCATTACATATTTTACCACCCTATATCCCCATTACATATTTTACTAGCATATCAGCCCATTCCCTTATTTTACTGTACTATCTCCTCATTACATATTTCATTATCCTATCTCCCCAGTACTACAAATTACCACTCTCTGTCCCCATTACATATTTCACTATCCTATCTTACCATTACATATTTTACCACCCTTTCTCCACATTAAATAGTTTACTATCCTATCTCCACGTTAGGTATTTTACTATCCTATCTCACCATTACATATTTTACTATGCTATCTCCGCATTACATATTTCACTATCCTATCTCACCATTACATATTTTACTATCCTATCTCCCCATTAAATAGTTTATCACACTATCTTCCCTTTACATATGTTAATATCCTATCTCGCCATTACCATATTTTACTATACTGTCTCTAGATTCTATATTTCACTATCCTATCTCCGAATTTCATATTTTACTATCCTGTCTCCCCATTACATATTTTACTATCCTATCTCCACATTACATATATTACTAACCTATCTCCCCATTACATATTTTACCATCCTATCTCCCCATTACTTTTTTTACTATCCTATGTCCCCATTACCATATTTTACTATCCTATCTCGCCATTAAATTGTTTATCACCCAATCTCCCCATTACATATTATACTATCCTATCTCACCATTACATATTTAACTATCCTATCTCTCCATTACATATTTTACTATCCTCTCTCCCCATTACATATTTTACTATCCTGTCTCACCATTACATATTTTGCTATCCTATCACCCCATTAAATATTTTATCACACTATCTCCCCATTACATATTTTACTATCCTAACAAAACATTACATATTTTACTATCCTATCTCCCCATTACATATTTTACTATGCTATCTCCCCATTACCATATTTTAATATCCTATCTCCCCATTAAATAGTTTATCACCCTATCTCCCCATTACTCATTTTACTATCCTATCTCCCGATGACCATATTTTAGCATCCTATCTCCACATTAGCATGTTACCACACTATCGGCCCATTACATATGTTACCACCCTATCTCCTCATTACATATTTTACCACACAATCTCCGCATTACATATTTTAATATCCTATCTCACCATTACATATTTTACTATCCTCTCTCCCCATTAAATAGTTTATCACACTATCTTCCCATTACATATTTTAATATACTATCTCGCCATTACATATTTTACTATACTATCTCCCCATTACATATTTTACTATCCTACCTCCCCATTACATATTTTACTATCATATCTCCCCATTACCATATTTTACTGTCCTATCTCCCTATTAAATAGTTTATGACCCTATCACACGAATACATATTTTACCACCCTATCTTCCTATTACATATTTTACCACCCTATCTCCCCATCACCCTATTTTACTATCCTATCTCCCCATTACATATTTTACCACCCTATCTCCCCATTACATATTTTACTATCCTATCTCCCCATTACCATATTTGACCACCCTATCTCCCCATTACCATATTTTACTATCCTATCTCACCATTAAATATTTTACTATCCTATCTCCCCATTAAATAGTTTACCACACTATCTCCTCATTACATATTTTACTATCCTATCTCCCCATTACCATATTTTACCACCCTTTCTCCTCATTACATATTTTACTCTCCTATCTTCCGATTACATATTTTACTATCCTATCTCCCCATTACCATATTTTACTATCCTAATTCCCCATTGCCATATTTTACCACTCTTTCTCCTCATTATATATTTTACTATCCTATCTCCCCATTACATATTTTACTATCCTATCTCCCCATTATATATTTTACTATCCTATCTCAATATTACATATTTTACCACCCTATCTCCTCATTACATATATAACTATCCATTCTCCCCATTACATATTTTACTATCCTATCTCCCTATTACATATTTTACCACCCTATCCCCTCATTACATATTTTACTATCCTATCTCCTCATTACATAATTTACCACTCTGTCTCCCCATTACATATACTTACCACCCTATCTACCCATTACTTATTTTACTATCCTATCTACCCATTACCATATTTTACTATCCTATCTTCCCATTACCCTATTTTAACACCCTATATCCACATTACTTATTTAACTATCCTATCTCCCCATTACATATTTTACCACCCTATCTCCCCATTACGCATTTTACCACCCTATCTCCTCATTACATATTTTACTATCCTATCAACCCATTACCTTATTTTACCACCCTATCTCCCCATTACATATTTTACAATCCTATCTCCACGTTATATATTTTACTATCCGATCTCCCCATTACATATTTTACCACCCTATCTACCCATTACCTATTTTACTATCCTATCTTGCCATTAAATAGTTTACTATCCTATCTCACAATTACCATATTTTACTGTCCTATCTCCCCATTACCATATCTTACCACCCTATCTCCCCATTACATATTTTACTATCCTATCTTCCCTTTACATAGTTTACTATCCTATCTCACCATTACCATAATTTACTATCCTATCTCCCCATTACATATTTTACGACCCTATCACCCCATCACATATTTTACCACCCTATCTCCCGATTACATATTTTACTATCCTATCTCCACATTACATATTTTACCACCCTATCTCCCCATTACCATATTTTACCACCCTATCTCCCCATTACATATTTTACTCTCCTCCCTCCCCATTAACATATTTTACTATCCTACCTCCCCATTACATATTTTACGATCCTGTCTCCCCATTACATATTTTACTATCCTATCTCCCCATTATATATTTTACTATCCTATCTCCCCATTACGTATTTTACTATCCTGTCTCCCCATTACATATTTTAACACCCTATCTCCTCATTACATATTTTATTATCCTATATCCCGAGTACTATATTTTACCACCCTATCTCACCATTACCATATTTTACTATCCTTTCTCGCCATTACATATTTTACTATCCTATCTCACCATTACATATTTTACCACCCTATCTCCTCATTACATATTTTACTCTCCTATCTCCCTATTACATATTTTACTATCCTATCTCCCCATTACATATTTTACTATCCTACCTCCCCATTACATATTTTTCTATGCTATCTCCCCAGTACTATATTTTAGCACGTTATCTCCTCATTACATATTTTACTATCCTATCACCCCATTACATATTTTACTATCCTATCTCCCATTACCATATTTTACTATCCTATCTCCCCATTACCATGTTTTACCACCCTATTTACCCATTACATATTTTACTATCCTATCTCCCCATTACATATGTTACCATCCTGTCTCGCTATTACATATTTTACTATCCTATCTCCCAATTACATATTTTAGTATGCTATCTCCCCATTACATATTTTACAACCCTATCTCCCCATTACATATTTTACCACCCTATCACCCCATTACATATTTTACCACCCTATCTCCTCATTACATATTTTACTATCATATCTCCCCATTACAAATTTTACTATCCTATCACCCCATTACATATTTTACTATCCTATCTCCCGATAACATATTTTACTATCCTATCTCCCGATTACATAATTTACTATCCTATCTCACCATTACATATTTTGCTATCCTATCTCCCCATTAAATAGTTTATCACACTATCTCCCAATTACATATTTTACTATCCGATCTCCCCATTACATATTTTACTATCCTAACAAAACATTACATATTTTACTATCCTATCTCCCCATTACATATTTTACTATGCTATCTCCCCATTACAATATTTTAATATCCTATCTCCCCATTAAATAGTTTATCACCCTATCCCCCCATTACATGTTTACCACCCTACCTCCCATAACCATATTTTACCACCCTATCTTCCGATTACACATTTTACTATCCTATCTCCCGATTACCATATTTTAGCATCCTATCTCCACTTTACCTTATGTTACAACCCTATCGGCCCATTACATATTTTACCACCCTATCTCCTCATTACATATTTTACCACATAATCTCCGCATTACATATTATATTATCCTATCTCCCCATTACATATTTTACCACCCTATATCCCCATTACATATTTTACTAGCCTATCAGCCCATTCCCTTATTTTACTGCACTATCTCCTCATTACATATTTCATTATCCTATCTCCCCAGTACTACAAATTACCACTCTCTGTCCCCATTACATATTTCACTATCCTATCTTACCATTACATATTTTACCACCCTTTCTCCACATTAAATAGTTTACTATCCTATCTCCACGTTAGGTATTTTACTATCCTATCTCCCCATTACATATTTTACTATGCTATCTCCGCATTACATATTTCACTATCCTATCTCACCATTACATATTTTACTATCCTATCTCCCCATTAAATAGTTTATCACACTATCTTCCCTTTACATATGTTAATATCCTATCTCGCCATTACCATATTTTACTATACTGTCTCTAGATTCTATATTTCACTATCCTATCTCCGAATTTCATATTTTACTATCCTGTCTCCCCATTACATATTTTACTATCCTATCTCCACATTACATATATTACTAACCTATCTCCCCATTACATATTTTACCATCCTATCTCCCCATTACTTTTTTTACTATCCTATGTCCCCAGTACCATATTTTACTATCCTATCTCGCCATTAAATTGTTTATCACCCTATCTCCCCATTACATATTATACTATCCTATCTCACCATTACATATTTAACTATCCTATCTCTCCATTACATATTTTACTATCCTCTCTCCCCATTACATATCTTACTATCCTGTCTCACCATTACATATTTTGCTATCCTATCACCCCATTAAATATTTTATCACACTATCTCCCCATTACATATTTTACTATCCTATCTCCCCATTACATATTTTACTATCCTAACAAAACATTACATATTTTACTATCCTATCTCCCCATTACATATTTTACTATGCTATCTCCCCATTACCATATTTTAATATCCTATCTCCCCATTAAATAGTTTATCACCCTATCTCCCCATTACTCATTTTACTATCCTATCTCCCGATGACCATATTTTAGCATCCTATCTCCACATTAGCATATGTTACCACACTATCGGCCCATTACATATTTTACCACCCTATCTCCTCATTACATATTTTACCACACAATCTCCGCATTACATATTTTAATATCCTATCTCACCATTACATATTTTACTATCCTATCTCCCCATTAAATAGTTTATCACACTATCTTCCCATTACATATTTTAATATACTATCTCGTCATTACATATTTTACTATACTGCCTCCCCATTACATATTTTACTATCCTACCTCCCCATTACATATTTTACTATCCTATCTCCCCATTACCATATTTTACTCTCCTATCTCCCTATTAAATAGTTTATTACCCTATCACACGAATACATATTTTTACCACCCTATCTTCCTATTACATATTTTACCACCCTATCTCCCCATCACCCTATTTTACTATCCTATCTCCCCATTACATATTTTACCACCCTATCTCCCCATTACATATTTTACTATCCTATCTCCCCATTACCATATTTGACCACCCTATCTCCCCATTACATATTTTACTATTCTATCTCCCTATTACATATTTTATAAACCCTATCTCCCCATTACATATTTTACCACCCTATCACCCCATTACATATTTCAACCACCCTAATTCCTCATTTCATATTTTACTATCCTATCTCCCCATTACATATTTGACTATCCTGTCTCCCCATAACCATATTTTACTAACGTATCATCCCATTACTTATTTTACTATCTCATCTCCCCATTACCATATTTTACTATCCTATCTCCACATTACCATATTTTACTATCCTATCTCCCCAATACGTATTTTACTATCCTATCTCCCCATTACATATTTTACCACCCTAACTCCTCATTACATATTTTATTATCCTATATCCCGAGTACTATATTTTACCACCCTATCTCACGATTACCATGTTTTACTATCCTATCTCGCCATTACATATTTTACTATCCGATCTCACCATTAAATATTTTACCACCCTATCTCCTCATTACATATTTTACTCTCCTATCTCCCCATTACATATTTTACTATCCTATCTCCCCATTACATATTTTACTATCCTACCTCCCCATTACATATGTTTCTATGCTATCTCCCCAGTACTATATTTTAGCACCTTATCTCCTCATTACATATTTTACTATCCTATCACCTCATTACATATTTTACTATCCTATCTCCCCATTACCATATTTTACTATCCTATCTCCCCATTACATATTTTACAACCCTATCTCCCCATTACATATTTTACCACCCTATCTCCTCATTACATAATTACTATCATATCTCCCCATTACATATTGTACTATCCTATCACCCCATTACATATTTTACTATCCTATCTCCCCATTACATATTTTGCTATCCTATCTCCCGATTACATATTTTACTATCTTATCTCCCGATTACATATTTTACTATCCTATCTCCCGATTACATATTTTATTATCCTATTTCCCCATTACATTATTTTATTTTCCTATCACCCTATTACCAGATTTTACCACCCTATCTCCCCATTATATATTTTACTATCCTATCTCCCCATTACATATTTTACTATCCTATCTCCCCGTTACATATTTTACCACCCTATCTCCCCATTACCATATTTTCCTGTACTATCTCCTCATTACATATTTTACTATCCTATCTCACAGTACTATATTTTACCACCCTATCTCACCATTACATATTTTACCACCCTATCTCATCATTACATATGTTACCCTCCTATCCCCCTATTAGATATTTTACTATACTATCTCCCCATTACATATTTTACTATCCTATCTCAACATTACATATTTTACTATCCTATCTCCCCATTACACATTTTACTATCCTATCTCCCCATTACATATTTTACCACCCTATCTCCCCATTACCATATTTTCCTGTACTATCTCTTCATTACATATTTTAGTATCCTATATCAGAGTACTATATTTTACCACCCTATCTCACCATTACATATTTTACCAACCTATCTCCTCATTACATATTTTACTCTCCTATCCCCGGATTAGATATTTTACTATCATATCTCCCCATTACATATTTTACTATCCTCTCTCCCCATTACACATTTTACTATCCTATCTCCCCATTACCATATTTTACTATCCTATCTCTCTATTAATAATTTATCACCCTATCTCCCCATTACCATATTTTACTATTCTATCTCCCTATTAATAAGTTTATCACCCTATCTCCCCATTACATATTTTACTATCCTATCTCACCATTACATATTTTACTATCCTATCTCCCCATTAAATAGTTTACCACACTATCTCCTCATTACATATTTTACTATCCTATCTCCCCATTACCATATTTTACCACCCTTTCTCCTCATTACATATTTTACTATCCTATCTCCCCATTACCATATTTTACTATCCTAACTCCCCATTACCATATTTTACCACTCTTTCTCCTCATTATATATTTTACTATCCTATCTCCCCATTACATATTTTACTATCCTATCTCCCCATTATATATTTTACTATCCTATCTCAATATTACATATTTTACCACCCTATCTCCTCATTACATATATAACTATCCATTCTCCCCATTACATAATTTACCACCCTGTCTCCCCATTACATATTTTACTATCCTATCTCCCCATTACCATATTTGACCACCCTATCTCCCCATTACATATTTTACTATTCTATCTCCCTATTACATATTTTATAAACCCTATCTCCCCATTACATATTTTACCACCCTATCACCCCATTACATATTTCAACCACCCTAATTCCTCATTTCATATTTTACTATCCTATCTCCCCATTACATATTTGACTATCCTGTCTCCACATAACCATATTTTACTAACGTATCATCCCATTACTTATTTTACTATCTCATCTCCCCATTACCATATTTTACTATCCTATCTCCACATTACCATATTTTACTATCCTATCTCCCCAATACGTATTTTACTATCCTATCTCCCCATTACATATTTTACCACCCTAACTCCTCATTACATATTTTATTATCCTATATCCCGAGTACTATATTTTACCACCCTATCTCACGATTACCATGTTTTACTATCCTATCTCGCCATTACATATTTTACTATCCGATCTCACCATTAAATATTTTACCACCCTATCTCCTCATTACATATTTTACTCTCCTATCTCCCCATTACATATTTTACTATCCTATCTCCCCATTACATATTTTACTATCCTACCTCCCCATTACATATGTTTCTATGCTATCTCCCCAGTACTATATTTTAGCACCTTATCTCCTCATTACATATTTTACTATCCTATCACCTCATTACATATTTTACTATCCTATCTCCCCATTACCATATTTTACTATCCTATCTCCCCATTACATATTTTACAACCCTATCTCCCCATTACATATTTTACCACCCTATCTCCTCATTACATAATTACTATCATATCTCCCCATTACATATTGTACTATCCTATCACCCCATTACATATTTTACTATCCTATCTCCCCATTACATATTTTGCTATCCTATCTCCCGATTACATATTTTACTATCTTATCTCCCGATTACATATTTTACTATCCTATCTCCCGATTACATATTTTATTATCCTATTTCCCCATTACATTATTTTATTTTCCTATCACCCTATTACCAGATTTTACCACCCTATCTCCCCATTATATATTTTACTATCCTATCTCCCCATTACATATTTTACTATCCTATCTCCCCATTACATATTTTACCACCCTATCTCCCCATTACCATATTTTCCTGTACTATCTCCTCATTACATATTTTACTATCCTATCTCACAGTACTATATTTTACCACCCTATCTCACCATTACATATTTTACCACCCTATCTCATCATTACATATGTTACCCTCCTATCCCCCTATTAGATATTTTACTATACTATCTCCCCATTACATATTTTACTATCCTATCTCAACATTACATATTTTACTATCCTATCTCCCCATTACACATTTTACTATCCTATCTCCCCATTACATATTTTACCACCCTATCTCCCCATTACCATATTTTCCTGTACTATCTCTTCATTACATATTTTAGTATCCTATATCAGAGTACTATATTTTACCACCCTATCTCACCATTACATATTTTACCACCCTATCTCCTCATTACATATTTTACTCTCCTATCCCCGGATTAGATATTTTACTATCCTATCTCCCCATTACATATTTTACTATCCTCTCTCCCCATTACACATTTTACTATCCTATCTCCCCATTACCATATTTTACTATCCTATCTCTCTATTAATAATTTATCACCCTATCTCCCCATTACCATATTTTACTATTCTATCTCCCTATTAATAAGTTTATCACCCTATCTCCCCATTACATATTTTACTATCCTATCTCACCATTACATATTTTACTATCCTATCTCCCCATTAAATAGTTTACCACACTATCTCCTCATTACATATTTTACTATCCTATCTCCCCATTACCATATTTTACCACCCTTTCTCCTCATTACATATTTTACTATCCTATCTCCCCATTACCATATTTTACTATCCTAACTCCCCATTACCATATTTTACCACTCTTTCTCCTCATTATATATTTTACTATCCTATCTCCCCATTACATATTTTACTATCCTATCTCCCCATTATATATTTTACTATCCTATCTCAATATTACATATTTTACCACCCTATCTCCTCATTACATATATAACTATCCATTCTCCCCATTACATAATTTACCACCCTGTCTCCCCATTACATATTTTACTATCCTATCTCCCTATTACATATTTTACCACCCTATCTCCTCATTACATATTTTACTATCCTATCTCCTCATTACATATTTTACCACTCTGTCTCCCCATTACATATTTTACCACCCTATCTACCCATTACTTATTTTACTATCCTATCTACCCATTACATATTTTACTATCCTATGTCCCGATTACATATTTTACTATCCTATCTCCCCATTACCATATTTTACTATCCTATCTTCCCATTACCCTATTTTAACACCCTATATCCACATTACTTATTTAACTATCCTATCTCCCCATTACATATTTTACCACCCTATCTCCCCATTACGCATTTTACCACCCTATCTCCTCATTACATATTTTACTATCCTATCAACCCATTACCTTATTTTACCACCCTATCTACCCATTACATATTTTACAATCCTATCTCCCCGTTATATATTTTACTATCCTATCTCCCCATTAAATATTTTACCACCCTATCTACCCATTACATATTTACCACCCTATCACCCCATTACATATTTTACCACCCTATCTACCCATTACCTATTTTACTATCCTATCTTGCCATTAAATAGTTTACTATCCTATCTCACAATTACCATATTTTACTGTCCTATCTCCCCATTACCATATCTTACCACCCTATCTCCCCATTACATATTTTACTATCCTATCTTCCCTTTACATAGTTTACTATCCTATCTCACCATTACCATATTTTACTTTCCTATCTCCCCATTACATATTTTACGACCCTATCACCCCATTACATATTTTACCACCCTATCTCCCGATTACATATTTTACTATCCTATCTCCACATTACATATTTTACCACCCTATCTCCCCATTACCATATTTTACCACCCTATCTCCCCATTACATATTTCACTCTCCTCCCTCCCCATTAACATATTTTACTATCCTACCTCCCCATTACATATTTTACCATCCTGTCTCCCCATTACATATTTTACTATCCTATCTCCCCATTATATATTTTACTATCCTATCTCCCCATTACGTATTTTACTATCCTGTCTCCCCATTACATATTTTACCACCCTATCTCCTCATTACATATTTTATTATCCTATATCCCGAGTACTATATTTTACCACCCTATCTCACCATTACCATATTTTACTATCCTTTCTCGCCATTACATATTTTACTATCCTATCTCACCATTACATATTTTACCACCCTATCTCCTCATTACATATTTTACTCTCCTATCTCCCTATTACATATTTTACCATCCTATCTCCCCATTACATATTTTACTATCCTACCTCCCCATTACATATTTTTCTATGCTATCTCCCCAGTACTATATTTTAGCACGTTATCTCCTCATTACATATTTTACTATCCTATGACCCCATTACATATTTTACTATCCTATCTCCCATTACCATATTTTACTATCCTATCTCCCCATTACCATGTTTTACCACCCTATTTCCCCATTACATATTTTACTATCCTATCTCCCCATTACATATGTTACCATCCTGTCTCGCTATTACATATTTTACTATCCTATCTCCCAATTACATATTTTAGTATCCTATCTCCCCATTACATATTTTACAACCCTATCTCCCGATTACATATTTTACCACCCTATCACCCCATTACATATTTTACCACCCTATCTCCTCATTACATATTTTACTATCATATCTCCCCATTACAAATTTTACTATCCTATCACCCCATCACATATTTTACTATCCTATCTCCCGATAACATATTTTACTATTCTATCTCCCGATTACATATTTTACTATCCTATCTCCAGATTACATATTTTACTATCCTATTTCCTCATTACATTATTTTATTTTCCTATCACCCTATTACCATATTTTACCACCCTATCTCCCCATTACCATATTTTCCTGTACTATCTTCTCATTACGTATTTTACTATCCTATCTCCCCATTACATATTTTACCACCCTATCTCCCCATTACCATATTTTCCTGTACTATCTTCTCATTACATATTTTACTATCCTATCTCACAGTACTATATTTTACCACCCTATCTCACCCTTACATATTTTACCACCCTATCTCCTCATTACATATGTTACTCTCCTATCCCCCTATTAGATATTTTACTATCCTATCTCCCCATTACACATTTTACTATCCTATCTCCCCATTACATATTTTACCACCCTATCTCCCCATTACCATATTTTCCTGTACTATCTCTTCATTACATATTTTACTATCCTATCTCACAGTACTATATTTTACCACCCTATCTCACCATTACATATTTTACCACCCTATCTCCTCATTACATATTTTACTCTCCTATCCCCCGATTAGATATTTTACTATCCTATCTCCCCATTACACATTTTACTAACCTATCTCCCCATTACCATATTTTACTATCCTATCTCTCTATTAATAAGTTTATCACCCTATCTCCCCATTACCATATTTTACTATTCTATCTCCCTATTAATAAGTTTATCACCCTATCTCCCCATTACATATTTTACTATCCTATCTCACCATTACATATTTTACTATCCTATCTTCCCATTAAATAGTTTACCACACTATCTCCTCATTACATATTTTACTATCCTATCTCCCCATTACATATTTTACTATCCTATCTACCCAATACATAATTTGCTATCCTATCTCCCCATTACATATTTTACTATCATATCTCCCCATTACATATTTTACTATCCTATCTCCCCATTACCATATTTTACTATCCTATCTCCCCATTACATATTTTCATATCCTACCTCCCCTAGAACCTTTCGGACTTTCGCAGTTATCTCCCCTACAGTTCTCGCACGCAGCCTTGTAATGCCGGGTGGAGTGACCGTTTTTGCGCATGCGTGTTCATACGGTTGTCCTTCCTGTTCCGTATAATCATGTCCATTACGAGCTGAGTATCCGCTAAGGTGAATAAATTTTTCTCGGTATGGTGAACTAACTGTTGTGCTACCACTTCTACCTAACCCGTCCCATGGACTGAGTGCTCTACCACTAAGGATATTACCTTCCAGTGTTCTACCCCTCTCTCTCTCTCTCTATATATATATATATATATATATATATATATATATATATTAGAAAGTGAGGTTTTTTTTACAAAATGAAAAATAACCGAGGTGTCCAACACGAGTGAAAGTATAAATGAAAAAACATGAAATCGAAAATGCAACTGGAGTCTTATTTTTTTTAAATATATATATATTTATTTGTTTCCTTTACCGGTTTCAAAAGTAGAGTTGAGATGGAGGGTCTGTAGTTTTTCTCATATATATAGGGCGGGTAAAATTCCCGAGATCGATGGACGAGTTCTCTCCAGCGGTCTCTGTCCCTCATTATCTCAAACATGTCCTGCGTCTCCAAGAAACAAATCTCCTTAGGGCATCAACATATGTTAACCTCGGTCTACCTCTTACACAGAGTGTGTCCATGCAGTGTGTTCCATATATATATATATATATATATGTGTGTGTGTGTGTGTGTGTGTGTGTGTGTGTGTGTGTGTGTGTGTGTGTGTGTGTGTGTGTGTGTGTGTGTGTATATATATATATATATATATATATATATATATATATATATATATATACACATACATATGTATATATGTATGAATGTATAACTGAATGAAGTTGTACGGAAAATGAAAAACAACCGTACGAATACGCTTGCGCAGAAACGGTCACTTCTCGTGGGTGAGGTAATCCCACGACCGATATAAGGGAGTTAACTGTGGATGTCCGGAATAAATTATTCGAGCTTATTCAAAATATTAGATTGTTGATGTTATTAAATCTGTAGCTTTGTGATTATGTAAAAAGTGTTTCCAGACGTGTGGACAACGTGAAAAGAGTTCATTCCTTGATTTAGGCAATCCCTATTGTGTAAACTTCTTGGGATATTGATCCTCTCTTCAATGCACAGTCTACAGGACGGATTACCCTTTGCGTATGGCTTGGACCTAGTGATAGCGTTTCATTGGATGGAGTAGTCTACGCCTGAGTCTTTGAGTGACCATACGTGGACGATCGTTTGAGGGACATTTCGTGGACGATCGTTTGTTCGGGTATCTAAAGGTCCACTTATGGTTCAGGGAGCGTCCCTTAAATCGGCCCTCCGCCATAGCTACATAGGATTTAACCTGTTTTTGCTGATTTGGTCGGTTGGAAGTGATCACAGCTTCGTAAATTACAGAGGGTGTGTTGCATTGTTGTTGAAGGGGTAAGCTTCAGGTTCCCAAATGAGCATCCTGGTGGAGTGCTGCTCTTAGGGCTGTTGGTGATGTGGGCATTCATATTCTTAGCACAGGCGTATCTTAGTTTTACCTGTGTCTGTTAAAGATGGAGCGGTATTTGTGACCTATGGTAAAGTGTCTATATAAGAGAGTTAAAAAACATTTCCTACGTTAGTTTTAACGTTGAGTGAGAAGTGGGGAGAGGACCAGATTGCTTTTCTATTAGCACGATTTCTTTTCTTATTGCTGTTGGTGCTAGCAGGGGAGTAGAAATTGGTTGCGAGAAGCCGCTGTTAGCTAACGCCTCGTTGTAGTAGGGTGCCGCTCTGTCTTGCTTTATTAGAGGAGAAGTTAGAGATTCTAGTACCGATATTATTCACGAAGTTTCTAAAAACTGTAGGAGGGTGGCATGAGTCCTTATGTATGTAACTAAGTTTTCCATTTGGTTTATGGAGGGGTCTAAAGGTGTGTGTGCGAAGGTCTCGATTTATGTCTAAGTAATCTACGCTAGAGAGGTTGGTAGCTACCGTTATCCTGAGTCCTAACTAATTAAAAGTAATAATTGAATCTTTTTTAAACCGGTCCAAGTCGTGACCACCTTTATGAAATAGCATAATACCGGGGTGGTTTCGGGTGGTATTCAGCTAGAAAATTAAACACGATAACCTTCAGGGAGATAGTTTGTCTCTTTTATAGTTATTGTAATGTAATAATTCCACTTTCATTGCAACTGTGCAAGGTGGAAATTTCATATGATCTATGCGGGAACATCAATCACCTGATAATCATGTGTGACCTTAATCTTCTTTCAAAGAATGAAGATCAGCTCAATAGTCTGATAAAAACTGTATTAATTCTTTCTGAAAACAAGAATGGAATGCAAGCCATCAAAATGTGCTGTTCTGGTTACGAATAAAGAAGTGATGGTAACATAAATCAGATGAAAAAGCTATGAAATCCATACAAAATGATAGAAGATACAAATACTTAGATATCTTAGAAGCAAATGACATAAAGCATGTTGAAATGAAAGTTAGCATTAGTACGGAATACACCAGACGAGTATATATTATTAAAAGGTAAGATAAATGGAATAAATATTATATCAGCTGTAAAGTTTCTATATGGTGCATGGATATTTGATTAGACAGAAGCAGAATTGCAAGAAATGTATAGGAAATGAAGGAAGCTATTAACTCTGCAAAGCTTCCTCTCAGGCCACACCCGCTAGCAGATATAGTGTGGTTATATGTAAAGAGAGTTAGGGCTGGTAGTGGCCTATCGATGTAGAAGATTGTGTGAGAATAGGATGATTTAGCTTCTTAAATTGCATTGTAAGCAATAAAACATTGATGATGAAGGTAGAAAAAGTAGAGGTTTTCAAAGGGGGTAAAGGAGATGAGGATTCGAAAAGTTTTCAGGAAGAATAGAGTAACGAGAGAGATCAAATTTATATACGGCCTGTTTGATACGACAAAGGAAGGGAGTAGAGGGAACAACACATAGGGTTTATTGACAGAAATTACTTCAAGAAAGACGCAGTAAGTATAATTATAGTAGCTCAAGTTCAGGCCACCAGTACAAATATTATCAAGAATCAGTTTGACAAAAAAATGTCTCGCCATTTTGCAATCTTCGGGGAATGCAATTAAATCATTACTCATATTGGGAATGAGTGTCCAAATTTAGCAGAAAATGAAATCTGAATATCTAAAGCTGTTATGAGACTTTTTAATACAGGTTGGTAAAAGCCTAGGACACAAGTCAGATATCATAGTTGAGGATAAAGTGACGAACGAAGTTCAAATTATAAACTAATGTCCACCTTTCACCAGAATAGAGCAAAACGAAGAGATTAGGCAACTAAAACTCATTGAAGTTGTCGCGTATGGAACTCGTTCAGTGTCATTATTGTTACATCCTTGGTTCAGTTCAACAGTTTTACAGTTCCTCAGTTCTACAGTTTATTATGCTTCATTGTGTCGAAATAGAAATTTGTAATTTACTGTTCCTTATTCAATTACTAATAACATTTAAGGAAGTAAACAATATACCACAGAAGCATAAAAGAGGTCGGCCGTGGTTCAGTGAGAGATATGATTGTGACCTGGGAGAGGAAAATTGCGATAGATTGCATGCCTCCTGGGAACGTCAAGAATCATTCCGAAGATGGCGAACTTTCAGAAAAGGAAAAGAATATGTGATACTTAAGATTATGGTGTTTTCAGGGAGAATACCAATATTTGTTGTTTTTTCTATAGAACGCATCTATATATTTAGAATACAAACACAGGAACATGTTTCTATAAAATCTAAATGCGAGTATGAAACAAAAGCTAAAGAACAGAATAACAGTGAGACTAACTTGATTAAACGATGAAAAATGAATGTCGTAAGGAAAACAATTCTCAATTAATTTATACTTCTCTAGTTGGAGAAAATTAAGCATCAATTTAACATGATTTGTTAGCAGGTTTGAAAAGAGGGCGGGGAGTTATTTGAAAGAAATTAAAAATTCAATTTCCAAGTTAATTCAAACTTAAAGATAGGTTAGCTTAATCTTTTCTTTTTTGCGGGTGGCAAATAATGAACGGCTTTGCACGTGTTTCGGTCTATTGGATCTCATTAGCATAAAACAGTCTGATCAAGATTGTAGATGAGCGGATAGATATTTGTATGTAGGAAATAAGACAGGCACTTTTTTAATCAGAAAAATGTTGATGATTAAAAGCTAATTATCTCAGAAACATAACTTATGAGAGCCAATGACGTGAAATGGATAATTAAGACAAATGATGCTGCAAATTAAGTCCAATATCCTTGGAGAAAGATAAACAAAAGCCTCGAGTTAATCATCATCATCATCATCATCTTCTTCTTCTTCTTCTTCTTCTTCTTCTTCTTCTTCTTCTTCTTCTTCTTCTTTGCCCACTTATTTCTGATGGGGCCGTGGGAGCAGAGTCCTCAAATACTCCTTCCTGTGCTGTGGGTCCTGTGAGAAGCAACCACTTCCAACTGATACGGCTGGATCCCCAAGCGTGACCAGTCGATCTCATTGATGTTATCTAACAATCTTGCACGGGGTCTACCCCTGGGTCTACTGTCAGTTGGTTTTGTCCGTAAGAACTAAATGCAAAAATATGGAAATGGACATGAATACCCTTGATTTCACAGTATTACGTTACAGTTCAATATTCGTAACTGGATGCCAATCGAACTCACATAGCAAGACGGGAAAAAGAAATTGCTACATTTAGAATAGAACACCCAACGCCCAGATTGAAATAGTTATATTTACCGTGAATAAATGGACGTTATGCAGCTATATAACTATTTCAAATATCCACTGTAATGTTTCAAAATTGCATAAAACAGAATAATGAAATACAAATACAAAAACTAAATCAGAAATTATTTTCTGTTTTCAAAGACGCCATCAAATACAAATCAGCGATTGAAATGATAAATATTTATGAAACTAGAATGCGAAATAACAGATGAAATTATTACAACACTAACGTCAAAGTTAAAAACAGAGCTAAAGAATGCCCTTATAAAACACTAGCAAGAAAGGTCACTACATGGTCGATATCAGATATGGCTGAATAGGGTGGACGTAAAAAGAAAAATTTGCAATATTGACTGAGAAGCGAATAACTGAACGCTAAGACAAAATAACATTTGGCTGTGTACAATATCAAACATGATGTCATGTAAATGTATTTGGGGACATGAAGATTCAAATAGATATACAAACCATAAAATGCGTATATGTACAGAGAGTATTATACTCAAGGGAAAAGAAATAGTGCGGTGGTTAATCCATATTGCTTGTCAATTCGGTGTTTGAGTAGTAGACAAAAAACGCAAGAAAATAGAACAGTTGCAAGACCTGAAATACTTTATGCTGAGAATCAGTAATTTCCACCAATTATTTATAATCCCAGTTGTATTGGGAATCTTGGCGATGATTATTGGATGTTTGAAGATTTGGTTGAAGATATTGCATATAAAATTGAATTTCTTGATTCTACAGAATATCTCAGTAAAAAAATCCCTGGACAGATTTTACAGGCAATACCAACTGGCAGTAGACACAATGGTAGACCCCGAACCAGATGGTGGGATAACATCCATGAGCACGGCTGGTCTTGTTTGGAGATCCACAGAGATCAGTTGGAAACGGTTGCTTCTGACAGGACCTGCTGAACCAACGACCCTCTAAGAAATAATAATAATAATAATAATAATAATAATGATTTCTTTATTGGCCACAAGGGATGACACCAAGAAAACTATTACAGACGGCACAGGACGGTACAGGACGGTACGATGTGGGTTTTGTGCGTGTAAAGATTTTTATTATTTATATAAGAAAAGAAAAAAAGACATATAAACATATATATATAAACAATAAAAATGAAAATTGAAACAATGAAAAATTCCCGAATAGGGGGGAAATCCCCGAGAGTTACTCGTGGCGAAACCACACAAAAGACTACAGCCACCCTGACCACCAGGGCAAGCGCCCTCTCTCAATTTCTTCCCATTCCTCAAGCTACAGAGCGGTCCCGTTCACTCGGACCATTCTCGCTACATTCACCCACCTGTCAACAAACTTGCTAGAAGACAGCACGTGCCTCTCCACCCTGATTTTCTTCTTCAAGTGAAATTTGAAAAAGTTAATCAGGGAATCGCCGAAGAGGAAAGTGTCTGTCTTTAACCCTTTCAACCTTATCCAACACACAATCTCTTTCGCCATGGCCACCAGACAGATGAAACCCGCCTGCCCTTCCTCCTCGAAGGGAGAAGGCGAGACCATCTGCACAATGGACTCAGTCGATAACCGGATCGGTCCTACACGCGACAGCAACTGTTCGACATAGCTCAACAAGTCAGCAATGCTCGGACACTGAACGAGTGCGTGCACGACGGTTTCGTCGCTCTGCGCGCATCTCGGACAGGCTCAGCTGACGGCACTTCCGTTCCTGTAGAGCTTATCTCGTACCGGTAACGCTCCCCGGTAGCACTGCCAGGCCAGGGATTTTTGGAAGTTATCCATAAGCCCTGGGCTGAAAGTTCTCCGGAAGAGAGCAAACAGCTTATCTTCTTCCACGCCCAGGATCTCTCCGAGAACGTCGTCGCTCTTCCCATCCACTAGTCCTCTATAGAACGCCGAGGTGGATGTTCCACGGATACTGGTGCCCAGCTGGCAGAGGGCGATGTGCGCCTGGAGACATTCCAGTTTCCAAGCGCTATCCCTCGGTTAATTTCTGACCTAGGACTGCAGCTCCGCCGAGGAGACGAGCTGTGGAAAAACGTACCTGGCGAACGGCGACCGCACCTGTTCACCGTCAAGGAAGCACCAAAGATGTCGCAGCCCCAACGCATGTTTGCGCATCATCAGCCATGGCATGCCCAGTCCTCCACGCAACGGGCGTTGACAGCAGATGGATCATCTGACGGTGGGTGCGCGTCTCTTCCACAGAAAGCGGAAGAGGAGGCGCTCCATTTTGGTGAGAGTTGGGCCGGGGCAAGGGACGACGGTGAGGCGGTAGAAGATGGCGGATGCGATGTACGCATTCGCCACCACCGCCCGGCCTTTTAGGGACAGCTTCCTCTCGGCCCATTTCTCGGTGAGGGAGGCCAACTTGCTCGTCACCACGCTTCAGTCCGGTCCGAACCAGACCCCAAGCAATTTAACCTGTCCGTCCGTCCAACGCCCCACGACGCTGTCGGACGGCATGGACTTGCCTCTCCAGGTGCCGAGCTGCAAGCCCACCGACTTTTCCTGGTTCATCTTTGCTCCTGTCACCGCTTCGTATTCCTTGAGAGCGGTGCCGCGCAACCGGTCGTGTCTGCTGCGAGACACCACTACGGTGAAGGCGTCGGCGTAAGCCGACTCAGATTTCCCGCATCCTAGTTCGCGTGGGACGCACCTCATCGCCCCCAGTTTGTGCAGTAACTGCTCGAGAGCGAATACGCACAAGAGGGACGAGAGGGACAATCCTGGCGGACCGAGCGCATGATACTGAACGGCTGCGACAGGTGACCTTTCACTCTCACAACTGAGCAGATGTCGCTGTACATCGCAGCGATCCAACCCCTGAAAACTGGCCCGAAACAGTCCGCCTCGAGGACCGCCGCCAGGTTCATTAAGCACCCTCTCTATGATGTATTGCATGAGGTGGAGGTTGTCTTGTATGGATCTGTCCGGGGTGGCGCATGTCTGCGCCTCTTCCAACAGACCGTTGACGAAAAGCGCCAACCTCGTTGCTAACACATTAGACAAAATCTTGAACTCTGCGTTTAGCAGGGTTATTGGCCTCAAGTTATCGATAACATCCCCCTTGTTCGTGTCTTTTCTCAGCAGCGCCACCGCTCCCCGGCTCAGAAAACTGGGAATGCTCCCGTTCTGCTGCCAGTTGCAGTAGACGTCTGCCATGAGGTCACCGAACAAGTCTGGCATAAATGCATAAAGCTCGTAGGGCAGATCATCCAAACCTGGTGATTTACCTCTCGTGCAGTTAGCCATCGCTTCCCGTATTTCACCGGCTGTTATTGGCTTTTCGTAACACTGTGCTGCGGTCGTCGAGAGCCGAGACAGTCCGTCGAGGTATGCACTGAAGTCCATACCCCGATCCGGCCTGCCGCTGCTCCAGAAGAGTTCAGCAAAGACCTAATTGTGGCTTTGTTGCCACATCACACCTCTGCCGCCCGGGCCCATTGGACGGCTTTTGTCCCCTCGTGTTTCAGAGCACGCGCTCTAGCTCTGACAAGGCAGCCTTCGTGTTTTGCGTTGAAGAATTGGTTGAGTGCCAATCTCGCTGCAAGCAAGTTGGTTGCGATGCTTGTCCTAAACGCCTCTTCTAGCTTTCTGACTAGATCTCCCTCTACTCTATTTTCCTCTAACACTAGTCCTTTGCAAACCCTAATCCACTCTACATTAATTGCCCTTTTCAAGGCGAACCACCACCTGTTGTTGACGATCGCTCGCGTCAACGCCCGATTAATTAATACGCTAATCCGGTCTCTGTAGGCTTTGCGCGCTTGGAAAGACGCGTTCAGCTTCCCGTAACCGGGTCCTTGTCTATGAAGTCTCTCTATGTCGATCTCACAGATCACAAATTTGTGGTCTGTGTAGTCGACTATTTTAAATTGTGGACAACTTATACCAGACCTATCTAGTTCTCTGCAGAATACCCTATTATCGAGATACGATCTGGATGACCCGATGCGATTTGTCCATGTCCACATTGGCACATTTAGGTGATCCAGTCGATACCTGTCAGACAGTTCAAAACATCTGAGCAGGTTGGTGAGGCTCTTGAACCCTCCTTCCCTATCCACTAGCCCCACACAATCCCAGCGTGCATCCAAGATACCGTTCCAGTCGCCCACTAACACTAAAGTGCGGGACGTGCCAAGAAAGGTCTCTAGACGTCTAAAGTAATCTGGCCGTCCTGCCCCAGTTGAGGCGTAGATGGCTACTAGCCTGAAAGCATTGCCTTCGCTGCCGGTCACGTCCAGTACCACTGACTTACCTTCTGGGTCCAGGAAGATGGCCCGTATGGCGGGATCCAAGCCTCTCCGAAAAAGGACGGCAACCCCTCCCCCCGATCCTGGACGGCTTGGAGATCTGTATACATCGTAACCGCCGAAGATCGGTGCGAAAGCTAGTGCTTCGGAGATTTTGGTCTCGCTGATGGCCACCACATCTGTTTAGCGACCTGAGGTTGTCGAGCATGTGACCCGGCTTCCAAGGTGACGCCAGGCCACGTGCATTTATACTGCCTATTCTAAGTACGGCCATGTTGGATGAGAAACGGGTCAAGTGAGAAAGGGTCACTTACCTTGATCGTGTGGTGAAGGGACAGTAGAACCAGCCCTTTGACTGGACATGGATGTTTCCAAGAGGATGTCAGTGTATATCCTCTTGGTAACTGACCCTCGGAAGTCTCCAACTGCGTTGGGGAATTTTTGTTTTAAAAGTTTTTACTGTTCTATTTTGATATCAATGATGCTTATGATTGTCGGGATAGTTCTTGGTGTTGGTGGGGGTGTAGTAGTTTTTTTTCTGTGATGTCTGTGTGCTGCTTTATATATTGTATGAGTTCTTTATTTTGCCATGTTTATGGCTGTGTACTTTTTGGGAGAAGGGTTGATTTTGTTGCTGTTTTCTTCGTTGCTATTTGGTGTGTGTGTTTTGTTTTGTTTGTGTTGTTGGTGTTTTTGGTGATGCTGGTGGCGGTGTGGTTGTTGTTGTCGGTAGGGCTTGTGGCAGTGATGGTGGAGGTGTTGCTGCAAGTCTCCTTGCAGCCTTTACCCCTCTTTGTGTGCCTTTGCTTTTGAAGGGTGAAGCTAAGGGTTTTTTCTTTTTTCTTTTTTGTGGCAGACCGTTTGCCACTTCACGCCCGCCTCAGACTCCATTTCGGATTCCGTGGCGTCTGGGAGGGGTATGTACTCCACGGCTGTTTGTGGTGATAGTGGAGCCCTCTCCGGCAATGTTGTTGCTGGTGTAGCTACTGCAAATGTAGCTACTGGTGTTGCCGCCACTGATGCTGCTGCTTTAGTGTCCGTGGCCTTGGTACGGGTGCCACGGACGTTGCCCTCCTACTCACCGTAGAAGGGGCTTCGGCGTTCGTTGCCTGCCCTGCTCTTGGTAGCAGCGGACCAGGTATTGGAAGGAGAGGGGCCTTCTTCTTCGCTGTCTTCTGCGGACAAAAGGCCCTGAGGTGACCCTTTGACCCACAGAGATAACATTTTGGCCGTCTTCCTCCTAGGCTTATACGGAGTTGGAATCCTTCCTCGATGTCTATGATATCGGGGATAGCGTCGATACATTCCTGGTCAGTTTGTATAAGCATTTGCATGCCTATACATGACCAGTTCTCTCTCCCTATTTTCTCTACTTGCAGCATGGTCGTCCTGGCCTCGATTCCAGCAAGGACAGCCGCGGCCAGCCAAGGTATGGGCACGTCGGGTGGGACCTGAGTCACTTTGACCCTCACAATTTTCTGCCCCAGTAGGAGGGCACCAAGTCTATCTCCTCACTCTTTAGGGTTTCCAAAGTGTGAGACTTCGCTTCTTGGGTGGTGGCGAAAGCTACGTCGACTGTGGTGTACTTTCTGACTCGGGTGATGTGGGTTTTGCGTGTCCAGACGGACCCCAAGGCCTTTGGGATATGAGCCTCCGTGGCTATCTCCACCCGATGTGAGATTTTGCTTACGCTGTAGTAAGTCACTGTCCGTAGCTGCTGGTCCATGAAAAAATCGGGTGGAGGTTTCAGGGAGACTCTATTGGCCCTTCTTGTCACCATGACCCTTGCGACTGCCATCTCCTCACTGTGACTAACACTGTTTCGATATTTCGGGCGACACCTGCAAAAGAAGTGGTCCTTGTTTCAGCAGCACCACTATTGCTGCCGCTACTGGCCCTGCTGGTGGTGCTGAGATCGCTGTTGCAGGTATCGATGTCATTGTTGATGTTTCGTTGGTACTGTTGTTGCTGTTGTTGTTGTTTTCGTTGATGCTGTTGCTGTTGTTACTGTTATTGTGGCTGTTGTTATTATTGTTGTTTTTGTTGATACTATTTCTACTATTATTGTTGTTGTGGCTGTTGTTATTGTCATTTTTATTGTCGTTCTCGACCTTACCGCTGTTATTTTTGTTATTGTCGTTCTCGATCTTACTGCTGTTATTTTTTTGTTGCTGTTGTTATTGATTGTGTTGTTGTTGGTGTTAATGTTGGTGTTGTTTGTGTTAGAAATATTTGGTAATTTTAAATCTGTAACAATATCATTAAAACTGCTATTGTTCCTCTTTTCCTTCGTAATATTTTCTTTTAAATTTACCTTCGCTGGAACGCTGTCTTGTTGATATGCTGTCAAAGTCTCCCTCTCTCTGTGTTGGGTGACAGCGCTCTCTCTCTTTCTTGTGTTATCCATGTTGAAAGAATTTTTTTTTATAATATTTTTACACAATACGACACCCCGTAAAGGGGTGCCGTTTTATTTACGAGTGAACCCCTGTATTAGGTGGGTCACTTCTTCTAAACTTTTATCAAGTTTGAAACTTGAATAAAAAGTTTAGAACGGTTAAAAACGAGGTAAGAAGCTTGGCTTCACCTTGAATAATAATAATAATTGTTTCTACCTTTGGCACAAGGCCAACAGTTACCCAGAGCATTACTGGTACTTCATTTTATCGACCCCGTAAGGATGAAAGGCAAAGTTAACCTCGGCGGGATTTGAACACAGAATGGCAAAGGCCGTAACTCTATACGTCAAAGCATGGCATCCGACCCTTTACCTATACTGCCAATCCACTGCCCTTCAATAATAATAATAATAATAATAATAATAATAATAATAATAATAATATAGGGAATATACGCACATGGTGGATTGAGTGTTGTGGAATCGCTCCCGCAAGTTTTTGATGTTTTACATATTTAAAACAATTGTGATAGAATAATTCTTATTACAAATGGAACATAAGATGCCAGTCCCAACTCTCAGGAAGTGACAACGCATCACATTATGGCATAGGGCTCCAATACTTAATATTTAATTTTGTATCAGAAATGTTATAGTCAAAAAAGAAAATGGTTACAAACAACAGCCAAATAATTTCAACACCACCACCGCCGCCGCCACCATCACCACTACCACAACAAATTTAGCCAACGGCTGCAGCAACAACATCACTATCCCATCACCACCGCCACCACTGCATCATCACTACCACCACTATTTCCTCACTACCTCCTGTTAAGAGACGGATGGTCGTAGTGCCACTACACATGAATAGAAGGGAGGAAGGCATCAAAAGATATAAATAGACTGATTTAGTGACCCGGTCAAACAGCTAACAACAACAACAACAACAACAACACCAAAATAATTATTGTTGTTGTATCTCTAAACTCTCTCAAAATGGTTAGTTTAAACGATGTCAAATCTAAACTATAATATAATAATAATAATTGTTTCTGCTCTTGGCACGGGCCAGCAATTGTCCCGGTGTGTTGCTGGTGCTTTGTTTTGTCGGCCCCGTAAGGATGAAAGGCAAAGTTAACCTCGGCGGGATTTGAACTCAGGGACGTAACTGTGCTACAAAGCATGGCGTCCGACCCTCTACGGATACTGCCAATCCACCGCCACTAAAAAATAATAATTGTTTCTACTTTAGGCACAAGGCCAGCAATTACCCAGTGCATTACTGGTACTTTATTTTATCGACCCCGTAAGGCTGAAAGGCAAAGTCAACCTCGGCGGGATTTGAACTCAGATCGTAAAGGGACGTAACTATGCTACAAAGCATGGCGTCCGACCCTCTACGGATACTGCCAATCCACCGCCACTAAAAAATAATAATAAGCAAAAAGTGGAAAATTTATAGAACAGAACACAGACAGAAGAAAACGCAACAACAAACACAAAATTCAAAAGTTTTGAACACAACAACCCCTACTTCCCTTAGCAGCAGCAGCAACAACAACACTAGTAACCGACGTTACGGGCCTTGAAAAACGAAAAACGTAAAGGAAAAAAATAAATAAATAAACTAAGTCAGACATTCAAACATTACAATGAAACATGTTTATTTTTTAAAGTTGTTATTTATTTATTTGGTTATTTATTATGTTCGTCTACAGCCTGATGGTGCCACGCTAAAATCACCGGGGGTCATGAAATCACTGGGGGGGGGGGGTGATGAAATCCCCGGTGGTTATGTAACCATACATTCACTGGGTATGGCATTAAACTACATCCAATGGCAAGGCTCCAGTTCGGGAGTTCAGGAGTTGTGGGGAATGTGGAGTTACCCCTTAGTTGTCATGAGTCCCAGGTCTCCCATTGCTTCCGCCGGGGTGGTAGTACCTGTTAGGGCTCCATTTATGGGTTAAATAACTACCTTATTCGAGTGGCGCCGGTAAGGTATTATCAGCCATTGAAAAGAAATATGGAGAGTCGATATAACAGCACGAGGATTAGAGCCCCTAATTACACTGTCAAGGAGCAGCCTGGTCGTTATGACTCTGCTGGCTTAGAACCACAGAGAGGGCCAGTGGATGATGGATCAGCTGTCTCTGACACAAATATAAAGAATGCAGTTTTGTCCTGCAGAAGAGCCATCAAAATGGGCAATTTGAATGTGAGGACTATTCGGACGCTGGAGAAGAGAGAGGAGTTGGGATATCTGTTCGAGGAGAGTGGTATACAGATACTTGCGAAACAAGAACACAGGATCCTTCACGATGAGCCCGTGAGGAGTGTGATGATCGGGAAGAGGAGCCAGCTCATCACTACAACGGCAGTGAAGAACACAACAAATGCTGCAGTAGGAGGAGTGGGTTTTGTGTTCAGTGCAAAAACCAATCTGTTGGTGAGGGAAATAATGCCTATCTCCCCGCGAGTGTTGAGGGTAACCTTCAATGGAAACCCAAGACTGACAGTCATCTCAGCCTATAGTCCAAACGAGGGGGACAGTGGTGTGAGTGCGGAAGAGTTCCATGAGGAGGTGTGTAGAGCTGTCAACACCACTCAGGCACACAATATCCTGCTTGTTTTGGGGGACTTCAATGCACAGCTGAGTAAGGAGGGCAGTGAAGATCCTTGCTTGTACTTCCATAACAACACCAACCGAAATGGAAGACTACTGAAAGACACCCTGCTGGAGACGAACTTGATGGCGACCAACCTAAGGTTTAGAAAGAATCTGGGGAAGATGTGGACCTACATCTCATATGTGCACCTGTCCAAGTCCCAGATTGATTTCATTCTGGTGAGGAAAAAGTGGCGGAATAGTGTTCTGAACACAGAGCCATACAACTATTTCAGTACACTGGGTAGTGACCACCGGCTTGTTATGAGTGAGGTCCGGGTGAGCTTAAGAAAGAGCAAGGCTCGGCCCCGGAAAGCAATCTATGACTGGGGAGTTTTCAAGGAAGATGATAAGCTACAGGAGAGGTTCACAGTGGAAGTGAGAAACAAGTTTAGTGATCTGTGTGAAGAGTCAGAGGAGAGAGAGAGATTGGATGGACTGAGGAAAGTGTGACGAGGAGGTACGGGCACTTCACCAATGCAGTGGCGGAAGCAAGTGAAATCCTGGTGCCGAGGAAAAAGAACAAAGGGAAGCACGTCAGCTCTGCAAGCCCAAAAGTGTGTGCAGCCAGAGAACACCTGAACGCTGCCAAGGACCAATTCTATGCTGATCCTACGGAGGAGAGGATGACGACTGTGGAGGTGATGAGGGAAGAGCTCTGTACGGCTTACACTGAGGTCAGAGAGGAGGAACTGATAGAGAAGATCAGAAGTGTGGAGAGAGCGGTTGACAGATCTGGATGTAAGGAGAGCTGGATGATCATCAACGAGATCACAGGGAGGAAGAGAAGGTGTTCGAGTCAGATCCAGGGAACGGCGCCTGAGGATAGGAAGAGGAAATTGCTAGACCATTTTAGGACCCTACTAGGAGAGCCACCCTCCACAGCCCAGAGCACTGGGGAGATCAGGCGGCTGTTTGAGGAACTGGATGTTGAGACAGAGCCCTTCACCAGAGGGGAGCTTCAGAGAGCCAAGAAGAGGATCAAGGAGGGCAGGGCTCATGGAGAAGATGGAGTGGCATCAGAGGTGATGAAGAGGTGTGATTTTGATGATATCATCCTGGGGTTCTGTAACGGGGCACTGGAGAATGGAGTTGCCCCGAATCAGTGGATGATCAGTAACATCGTCCCAGTGCCAAAGAAGGGAGATCTCTCTAACACCAACAACTACAGTGGGATCTCACTGACGTCACTTGTGGCAAAGACCCTCAACAGGATGATTTTTAACAGGATCCAGCCTGAGATGGAGAAGAAGCTCAGGGACAACCAGAACGGCTTCAGAGAGGCTATATCAACCAAAGTGCCTTCCTGCGGTCATGGTTTTCATTGAATTTAGGAAGGCCTTTGATTCTGTGGACCGTTACTGCCTGATGAAGATCTTACAGGCTTATGGAATCCCCAAGAAGATATAGTGGATCTGATATCACTGATCTACACCAACACCAAACCCCAAGTCATTACACCTGATGGGATGACTGAGTTCTTTGAGATACTGGCTGGAGTGCTCCAGGGAGATACATTGGCTCCCTACCTTTTTATCATCGTAGTGGACTATTGTATGCGCCTTGCACTGGAGAAACACCAGGACTCTGGCTTTACTGTAGCACCTGCTCAGAGCAGGAGAGTTAGGGCGAAAAAGGTATCGGATGCTGAATTTGCCGACATAGTTTTGGTGACAAATACAGTGAAGGAGGCAAAGGATATGATGCGGGAGGTTGAGACTGTGTCGATGAGTGTGGGGCTGAGAATGAATGAGACTAAAACAAAATATCTGGTAGAGAATGTTGAGAAGCCAGAGGGGATCACTAATGTAGGCGGGAAGCCGCTAGAATTGGTTGAGGGCTTCCTGTATTTGGGAGCAAAGATTGGGAATACGGAAGATGATGTGGTTGAGAGGAAGAGCAAGGCTTGGGCGGCGTGCCACAGCTTGAGATCGGTGTGGAAGTCGGACCTTCGTAGAGACCTGAAAATCTGCCACTTCAATGCTGTAGTGCAGTCTGTGCTGCTGTATGGGTCTGAGACTTGGACACTGACCAAGAAGCTCACTCAGATGGTGGATGGGTGCTACACGAGAATGCTGAGGATGGCTGTGAACTTTAATCAGTATACACTGAGGATGAAAAACTCAGAGCTGTATGGGAACATCCCAAAAGTCAGCTCAAAAGTGACACAGAGGAGATTGAGGTTAGTTGGACATGCTCACCGACATCCAGAGTTGACATTGCACACAGTGCTCCTTTGGGAGCCTCTACATGGATACACTAGAAGAGGAAGACCAAGGTTAACGTATGTTGATGCCCTAAGGACAGACACTGGTCTGTTGGAGACGCAGGACATGGCATCGATAATGAGGGACAGAGACCGCTGGAGAGAACTCGTTCATGGATCTCGGGAATTTTACCCGCCTTAGACATTCACAAATCCTCGATATGAGTGCTTAAATGTAGAACCTAAACAGTTCGAATAACAGTGAAAAGGAGACTGGAACGTCATGTGAAAGACTCTCACCCAGCGCTGTGCTCCCTGGCCCAGCAGTAGGGTCCTGGCGGTCATACAAATACTGCTGGTGTTGGAAGAAGAAGAGGAAGGAAAGGGACAAGAACCAACTGGACCTAAGAATTGAGTAGAACTGTCATGGAATGTTACCTGAAGAGTAATTCCAAGGAAAAAGGCTATAGAAAACGGATGCATAACATCTGGAACGAGATTGGACCATTTAAATTAGATGAACAAAAATTTGCCGGGCAGGCCCGGGTAATAAGAACTAATGGATGGATAAGCGAGTTGGAACTGGAGGAATTGAGAAGAGAGATTAGGTTGGAAATGGAGAGTGGAGTATGTCAGGAAAACGAGCCAGTGGGAAATGAAGGTGAAGAGGTTGAGAGAACGGAGGAAACATCCGAAGCAGACAATGATCTGAATACTAAAATAAATAACATCTGGAACAAAGATACGGCTGTTGAGGAAATGAATGCTGACGGGCTAGGACAAGATTTGGTTTATATCCTGAACTTAGTGGTACATGAAATGAACAATGATAGTGGAAAACCTATGAATCTAAGATTTGTAGTCAGGAAAAAGTTAAAAGAAACAACAGCTAAGTTAAACAAAGTCATCCCATACCTTGAGGCGAGGAACCTTCACCAATGAAACAATATCCACAAAGCAACAGCAAATGCGGTGAGGAAATTACTTGGCATAAAATCGAGAGGAAACAACAAACAAAAAGACCAGAACCTTGGTGGAAGGAACGACTGAATGGTCAAATCAAGGAAATGAGAAATGACATTGGAAAGCTTGAGTCCCTACTAAATGGGACACTACAAAACATAGACACTAAAAATATACTGGAAATAAAGTACAAAACTAGGAGGAAAAAGTTAAATATTACCATAGAGGAACTGAAGCAACGCATTGTAGCAAAAAGTGCAAATATTAAGCGGTATGAGAGCAGAGTCAGTCAGTATAGACGGAACCGCAAGATGTTGTTTGGACAGCTTGAAGGGAAAGAAAGAGGCAACGACTTGATCCCTGAGGCGTAGCAGACTAAGACATTCTGGAGAGGAAAATAGGAGCAGGATGTTAAACATAATGATCAGGCAGTGCGGATTGAGACAGTACAGAAGGATATTAGTGAACAAGCACACCAACAAACTGATTTGAGTATCACAGTTGAAACTCTTAAAGAGCAGGCCAAAAAACTAAAAAACTGGAAATCACCAGGCCCAGATGGTGTGCAGGTGTATTGGATTAAAAAATATAACATCCCTCCCTCCGAAACTGACAACCATGTTCAATGATTGCTTGATGTCGGGTGAGGTACCAGAGTGGTTGACAAAAGGTACCACAGTTCTGGTAATGAAAAACCGAATCAAGGGTATTGATGTTACCAACTATAGACCTATCACATGTCTGTCCGTAATGTGGAAACTGTTGACAAGCATTGTGTCTGAAATCTACCATCACCTCCACATAAACAACATGTTAACGGACGAACAGAAAGGCTGCCGAAAGAAGTCCCGTGGTACAAAAGACCAGTTTCTTATTGATAAGATGGTAATGAAGAATTGCAAGAGGTGATATGCTGGTCTTGCCATGGGATGGATAGATTACAAATAGGCATTCGATATCGTACCTCATTCTTAGATAACCAAAAGCCTAGAATATCTTCAAGGGGGCAGATAACATCAGACAGTTGTTGAGCAAAAGTATGAAGTCCTGGGAAACAGAGTTAACATCGGGTGGAGAATCCCTGGGAGGCGTGAAGATCAAGAGAGGTATCTTCCAGGGAGATAGTTTGTCCCCTCTGTTGTTTGTCCTTGCCATGATACCCCTGACCATTATACTGCGAAAAGTATTTGTTTGTTTATTTATGTTCGTCTACAGCGTGATGGTGCCACGCTAAAATCACCGGGGGTGATGAAATAAATGGGGGCGATGAAATCCCCGGTGGTTATGTAACCATACATTCACCAATCCTCGATATGAGTGTTTAAATATCGAACCTAAACAGTTCGAATAACGGTGAAGAGGAGACTGGAACGTTATGGGACAGACTCTCACCCAGCAAGTGCCCGTGGTCCAGCAGCAGGGACTTGGGTGTCATCCAAATACAGCTGGTGTTGGAGGAAGAAGAAGAAGGAAAGGGACAAGCACCAACTGGATGAAAGAATTGAGTATAACTGTCATGGAAAGTTACCTGAAGTGTAACCCCAAGGAAAAAGGCTAAAGGAAACGTATGTATAACTTCTGGAACAAGATTGGTCTATTTAAATTAGATGAACAAAAATTGGCCGGGCAAACTCGGATAATAAGAACTAATGGATGGATAAGCGAGTTGGAACTGGAATAACTGAGCAGAGAGATTAGGTTGAACATGGAGAGTGGAGTATGTCAGGCAAATGAACCAGTGGGAAATAATGGTGAAGAGGTTGAGAGAACGGAGGAAGCATCCGACGCAGACAATGATCTTAATGCTGAAATAAATAACATCTGGAACAAAGATACGGCCATTTAGGAAATGAATGCTGACGAGCTAGGACAAGATTTGGTTGATATCCTGAACTTAGTGGTAGATCAAATGAACAATGATAGTGGGAAACCTAAGATTTGTAGAAAGGAAAAGGTTAAAAGAAACAAGAGCTAAGGTTAACAAAGTCATCCCATACCTTGAGGCGAGGAATCTTCACCAATGCAACAATATCCTCAAAGTAGCAGCAAATGTAGTGAGGAAATTACTTGGCATAACAACGAGAGGAAACAACAAACAATAAAGATCAGAACCTTGATGGAAGAAACGACTGGATGGTCAAATCGGGGAAATGATAAACGACATTGGAAAGCTTGAGTCACTACTGAATGGGACACTACAAAATATAGACACTAAAAATAGACTGGGAGTAAAGTACAAAACTAGGAGGAAAAAGCTTAATATTATCATAGTGGAGCTGAAGTAACGCATTGTAGCAAAGAGCGCAAAGATTAGGCGATACGAGAGCAGAGTCAGTCAGTATAGACAGAACCGCATGTTTGACAACAACCAGATGTTGTTTGGCAGCTTGAAGGAAAAGAAAGAGGCAACGACTTGATACCTGAGGCGGAACGAACTAAGACATTCTGGAGAGGTATATGGGAGCAGGATGTTGAACGTAATGATCAGGCAGTGTGGATTGAGACAGTACAAAAGGGATTAGTGAACAGGCACACCAACAAACTGATTTGAATATCACAGTTGAAACTCTTAAGGGACAGGCCAGAAAACTAAGCAACTGAAAATCACCAGGCCCAGATGGTATGCAGGGGTATTGGATTAAAAATATAACATCCCTCCACCCGAAACTGACAACCATGTTCAATGACTGCATGATGTCAGGCGAGGTACCAGAGTGGTTGACAAAAGGTACCACAGTTCTGGTAATGAAAGACCGAACCAAGGGTAATGATGTTACCAACTATAGACCTATCACATGTCTGTCCGTAATGTGGAAATTGTTGACAAGCATTCTATCTGAGGAAATCTACCATCACCTCCACATAAACAACTCCCGAGAAGAAGTCCCGAGGTACAAAGGATCAGTTACTTATTGAAAAGATGGTAATGAGGAATTGCAGGAGGAGACACACTGGTCTTGCCATGGGATGAATAGACTACAAAAAGGCATTCGACATGGTACCTCATTCTTGGATAACCAAAAGCCTAGAGATCTTCAGGGTGGCAGATAACATCAGACATCTGTTGAGCAAAAGTGGGATTTGCTTGTTGACACTCTCCGTATGTTCAGCAACGATATATGTATGCAATTTGGTATTAGTAAGTGTGGAGTCCTTGTGATGAAGAGGGGTAAATTGAGCAGAAGCAACAGATTCCAGATACCAACAAGTGAGAAGATAAAGGAAATTGATACTGAAGAAGAATACAAGTATTTAGGTGTTCTGGAGGCTGATGACATCAAGAACAAAAAAAATGAAGGAATTGATAAGATCTGAATACATTCGGAGAGTAAGGAGCGTATTAAAGTCACATCTGAACAGTAGGAATTTCATAAGTGCAGTAAATTCCCGAGCTGTGTCTATTATTAGGTACAGTGCGGGAATTCTGCGATGGAATGTTGCTGAACAAAAAGAAATGGATAGGAAGACAAAGAAGCTATTGACTATCTACAACATGTTCCACAAGAGGAGTGATGTCGATAGACTCTACCTAAGGAGATCTGAAGGTGGAAGAGGTCTTATCAGCATGAGGACTGTGTTCAAATGGAGAAAAACAACCTACACAAATACGTGACCGATAGTAAGGAGCCAATGCTCAGAATTGTACTGAAGGAGAGGACAATGAACCAGGGGATGTCCAAGGAGGAAATAACAACGAGGAGAAAGAGCAACCTTCATGAAAAATCCCTTCATAGTACCTTTGAGAAAACGGAAATCAGAGATCCATAGACATGGAGCTGGTTGAGAAGAGGAGACCTTAAAAAGGCTACAGAAGGAATGTTAATGGCTACGCAAGAGCAGGCCCTAAAAACGAAGTGGCTGAAACACCATATTTACAAGGAGGAGTCTAGCCCACTGTGCAGGATCTGTGGAGAGAGAGAGAGAGGAGACTGTGGCTCACATTGTATTCGAGTGTAAACACCTAGCCCAGACTCACTATAAAGGCTGGAGACATAATGTGATGGGCAGGGTGATCCACTGGCACCTATGCAAAGTAAACAATTTACCACATTCTGAAAAGTGGTATGAGCATAAGCCAGAGCATAAGATAGAAAACGATCAGGTGAAGGTGCTGTGGGATTTTAGGATACAGACGGACAAGAAACTGGAACACAATAGACCTGACCTGGTAGTTTTGGACAAGGAAAAAAGATCGTGCCTGATTGTGGATGTGGCCTGCCCATTCGACACGAGAGTGCAAGGAGAGGGAGAAAATTAACCGATACCAGGACTTAAAGTGGGAGGTAAAAAGGATTTGGAACTGCCATGAGGTCATAGGCGCACTAGGTACTATCTCAAAGGATTTCCAAGGATGGTTAAAGAAAATTGGTCCCGCCCCGCTTTTTGGAACACTTCAAAAGGCATGCTTGCTGGGAGCAGCAAGAACCCTCAGATACGTCCTGAATATGTGAGGCTGCAGGTAGTGGCTTGATATTCATTTCTACAGACTTTCCAGTTAAATAACATCAATGACTGAGACTCAAATAACAATAATAATAATAATAATAATAATAATAATAATGTTTTCTTTATTAACCACAAGGGTTTACATAAAGTAGACATTAAGGACAGTACAGGACAATACAGGACGGTACAAATGGGCATTTCTGCGTGTAAAAAAAACAGAGGTTGAAATAAAATAACAAAGAAAAATTCCCCAATAGGGGGGGAGACTTCCGAGGGACATTTGTGGTGAAAGCCCATTAAAAGACCATAGTGGTCCTGACCACCAGGGCAAGTGCCCTCTCCCAGTTTTCCACCTTTAATTTACAGACACATACTCAGAGAAGGCCCATTCATTCGGGCCATACTTGCTTCTCTCACCCATCTTTCAACAAAATGCTGGGAAGAGAGCACTTCCCTCTCTACCCTGATTTTCCTTTTCAAATGAAATTTGAAAAAGTTAATTAGGGCATCACCGAAGAGGTAAGTGCTCGTCTTCAGCCCTTTCAAACGTGTCCACCATACTATCTCTTTCGCCATGGCCACCAGACAGATCAAAACTTCCTGCCCTTCCCGGCTAAAGGAAGAGGGCGGGGCGATCCTCACGATGGACTCAGCTGATAGCTGGATCCGTCCTACACGTGACAGCAGGTGTTCGACATAAACCCACAAGTCAGCAATGCTCGGACACTGGACGAGTGCGTGCAGGACGGTTTCGTCGCCCTGCGCGCATCTCGGACATGCCCGGCTGACGGCACCTCCATTCCTGTAGAGTTTATCCCGAACTGGCAAAGCTCCTCGGTAGCACTGCCAGGCCAGGGATTTCTGGAAGTTGTCCATAGGCCCCGGCCCGAAAGTCCTTCCGAAGAGATTGGCTAGTTGATTTTCGTCGACGCCTAGAGTTTCTCCAAGTATGTCGTCGCTCTTCCCCTCCACTGATCACCTATAGAACGCCAAGGTGGAGTTTCCACCGATCATATTGCCCGATTGGTCGAGGGCTGTGAGCGCCTGAAGACATTCCAGTCTCCAAGCGCTCCCTCTCGGTCTTCGCTTGACCCAGGACTGCAGCTCCGTCAAGGAGACGAGCTGGGGAAAAACGTGTCTAGCAAACGGCGACCACACCTGATCACCGTCGAGGAAGAGGTGGAGATGTCGTAGCCTGAGCGCGTGTCTGCGCATCATCAGCCACGGAATGCCCAGCCCTCCACGTAGCGGGTGTTGACAGCAGATGGACCGCCTGACCATCGGAGCGCGTCCCTTCCACAAAAAGCGAAAGAGCAAACGCTCCAGCGCGGTCAGGTGGGGCTTAGGACAAGGTACGACGGTCAGGCGGTAGTAGATGACGGACGCGATGTACGCGTTAGCCACCTCCGCTCGACCTTTCAGGGATAGCTTCCTCTCCGCCCATTTCTGGGTGAGAGAAGCCACCCTGCTCGTCACCTCGTCCCAGTTTTTGTCCGTCTGGAGGTCTGGACCGAACCAGACCCCTAGCAATTTAACCGGTCCGTCCGTCCAGCGCCCGACGACGCTGTTGGACGGCATGGACCTGCCTCTCCAGGTGCCGAGCTGCAGGCCCACAGACTTTTCCTGGTTGATCATTGCTCCTGTCACCGCTTCGTATTCTCTTAGTGTAGTGCCGATCGCCTCGATGTGTTTGGCGTTCGACACCACTACGGTGACATCGTCCGCATATGCTGACACGGATCTTCCGCATCCTAGTTCGCGCGGGACCCCCCCTCAACGTCTCCAGTTTGTGCAGTAATGGCTCGAGAGTCAATACCTACAAGAGGGAATAGAGGGGGACATCCTTGGCGGACCGAGCGCATGATGTTGAATGGTTCCGAAAGGTGGCCGTTCACTCTCACCACAGAGCAGATATCGCTGTGCATGGCAGCGATCCAGCCTCTGAAGACGGGCCCAAAGCCAGCCGCCCTCAGGACTGCCGCCAGGTAACGATGGTCGACCGTATCGAAAGCTTTCGATTCATCTAAATTGATCAAGGACCCACCCGTGCCAGTTTCCCTAGCTCCCCTCTCTACGATGTATCGCATGAGGTGGAGGTTGTTGTGGATGGATCTGTCGGGAATGGCGCATGTCTGCGCCTCTCCCACCAGACCACCAACGACAAGCGCCAACCACTTGCTAGCAGCTTGGCCAAAATCTTGAACTCTGTGTTTAGCAGAGTTATGGGCCTGAAATTATCTATGTTATCCCCCTTGTTCGGATCCTTTCTCAGCAGCGCCACCGCTCCTCGGCTCCCGTTCGGTTGCCAGTTGCAGTAGACGTCCGCCAAGAGGCCTCCGAACAAGTCTGGCATCTGTACGTAAAGTTTATAGGGCAGACCATCCAAACCAGGCGATTTACCCCTTGTGCAGCCAGTCATTGCCTCCCGTACTTCAGCGGCTGTTATCGGCTTTTCGCAACACTCCGCCTCAGTGGCCGAGAGCCGCGGCAGTCCGTCGAGGTAGACACTAAAGTCCATCCCTCGACCCGGCCCACCGCTGCCCCCGAACAGCTGAGCGAAGTGTCGCTGAAAAGCTTCACACATTTGCCAGGGATCGAGTAGTATGCGCCCGTCGTGGTACACCAAAGACCGGATCGTGGCTTTGCTGCCACGATGTGCCTCCGCCACTCGGGCCCATTAAACGGCTTTCGTCCCCTCGTGTCTGAGAGCACGCACCCTAGCTCTGACAACGCAGCCTACGCCGCAAGCACGTCGGTCGCAATGCCTTTGCTAAGCGCCTCGTCTAATTTTCTAACTAGTTCTCCCTCTGCTCTATTTTTCTCTATGGCTAAAGCCTTACTAAACCTAATGGATTCTATTCTAATCGCTCTTTTCAGGGTGAACCATCACTGTTGTTGACGATTGCCACCGTCAACGCCCGCTTCACTAGTTCGCTAATCCGGTCTCTGTAGGCCTTGCGCGCTGGTAAGGACGAGTTTAGCTTCCAGTAGCCGGGTCCTCGTCTATGAAGCCTATCTAAGTCAAGCACACAGATCACGAATTTGTGGTCCGTGTAGCTGACTATCTTAAATTGTGGACAGCCTATGCTAGACCTATCTATTTCCCTACAAAATACTCTATCTAGATATGATACGATTTGTCCAAGTCCACATTGGCACATTCGGGAAATCCAATCGATACCTGTCAGACAGTTCAAAACGCCTTTAGCAGGTTGGTGAGGCTCTTGCACACTCCACCCCTATCCGCTAATCTCACACAATACCAGCGTGCATCTAAGATCCCGTTCCAGTCGCCCACTAACACTAAAGAGCGGGACGTTCCAAGAAAGGTCTCCAGACGCCGGAAGAAATCAGGCCGCCCTGCTCCTGTCGGGGCATAGACGGCCACTAGCCTGAAAGCTTGCCCGTCTCCGCTGGTCACATCCAACACCACCAACTTACCGTCTGGGTCCAGGAAGATGGCCCGTATGGCGAGATCCAAACCTCTCCGAAAAAGCATAGCAACTCCTCCCCCCGATCCAGGACGGCTGGGAGATGCGTACACGTCGTAGCCGTTGAAGATCGGTGCGAAGGCCCGAGCTTCGGAGATTCTGGTCTCGCTGATGGCCACTACATCTATGTTTAGTGACCTGAGGTCTTTGAGCAGGTGACCCTGCTTCCATGACGGCCCCAAGCCACGCGCATTTATGCTGCCTATTCTGAGTGAGTGGAAATGATGGGAAAGACCACTTACCGTACTTTAAGTAGAGGAAGGATGGTTTCTCCATCCCTTTTCACTTGATCGTCTGGTGAAGAGACCGTTGAATCGCCCCTTCGGCTGGTCGTCGGCTCTTCTATGAGTATGTCCGAATATACTCTCCGGTTGAGATTCCCTCCTAGGTCTCTGAAATCACCAATTGCGTTGGAGAATTTCGTTTTAATGTTTGTGTATTGTTTCTGTGCTATTTTTACCAGTCTTATGTTCGTTGGCGTTTTGATTGGTGCTGGTATTATGTAGTCGTGCTGTGAAATGTCTGTGTGTTATATTATGTAAGTCATTAGTTTCTTGTTGCGTGTATTTATTGCCGTGCATTTGTTTTGTCTGGAGGTGGGCTGTGGTTCTGTTATTTTCTTGTCGTTGTTGCTGGGTGTGTGTGTTTTGTTGTTGTGGTTGCGATGTTGCTGCTTGTGGTGGTGGTGTTGAAGGTGTTGTTGTTGATGGCGGTAGAGTTGTCGCCGGTGGTGATGGTGGTGCTAGTGTGGGTGGTGATGGTGTTGGTGGTGTTGCTGCTGTGAATCTCTTTGCAGTAGCCTTTACCCTTTTTTCATTTCTTTCCTCCCTTTTCGAAGGCGACGATGCGCTGCTTCTGCGTGTGTGCCTTCTTACGACCTTTTGCCATCCCTCTCCCACCTCAAACTCCATGTCTGATTATGTGAGGTCGGGGAGGGGTACCAGTTCCACTCTTTCACTTGTTGTTGTTGGTGATGTTTGCAGTGGACTCTCTGTTGCAGCTGCATTTGGTATTACTGTTGTTGTTGTTAATACTTCCACTGCTGCTGCTGTACTTGATTTCCGTGGTGTGGGTATGAGTGCCACGGACCTATCGTTCCTGGTTGCCGTTTGTCCTGTTGCTGGTAGCCGTGGAGCCGGTTTCGGAAGGAGGGGGTTTTCTCCTTTCTCAGGGTCTTCCCGTTGCAGAAGGCCCTGAGGTGAGTCTTCGATCCACAGCGAAAGCATTTCGGGCGTTTGCCCTCAACACTTATAGGCAGTTGAGTGCCGTTATCGAAGTCTATCACATCCGGGATAGCTTCTATGCACTCCTGGTTGGTTTGGATTAACATCTCAATGGAGGTGCCGACCCAATCTTCTCTTACTTTTTTCTGTACTTGCAGTACAGTTGTTTTGTCCTCGATTCCGACGAGGACAGACGCGGCCAGCCAAAAAGGGGCCATCCCGGGGGGGGGACGTAGGGCAGTTTGACCCTCACAATTTTTTGCCCGCAGTATGAGGGCACCAACACCATTTCCTCGCTCCTTAGCGTCACTAAGGATTGAGCCTTTGCCTCCTGGGGTGTGGCAAAAAGCACGTCTACGGTGACATATTTTTTGCCTCGGGTGATATGCGTTTTCCGCTGCCACACAGACCCTAAGGCTTTTTGTATTTGAGCCTCTGTGGCTCTTTCAACCCTACGTGATTTTCTGCTTACTGTACGGTACGTGACCGTACAGTGCTGTTGGGTTTCGAAAAATGTTTCGGCTGCCTTGCAGATTGCTCGGTGACCGCTTTTCGTCACCATCTTCTTCGCTTCCTGTAATTCCTCATTTGTTATGAGGATGGTTTCCAGGTTCTTTGCGATACCTGCAAACGAAGTTGGTTTTTCTTTGCTGCTCTTGTTGTTGTCGTCGTCAGAGCTGCTGTTACTTTTGTTGTTGCTGCAGGTACTACGACTACTGCCGCCGTCGCTGTTGCTGTGGTTGTTGTTGTTGTTGCTGCTGCTGCTGTTGTTGTTGCTGTTGCTGCTAATGCTGTTGTTGTTTATGCTGCTGCTGATGGTGTTTCGGATGCTACTGTTGTTTTTCCTTGTCACTGTTGCTGCTGCTGCTGTTATTACGGCTGCTACTGCTATTATTCATGACGTCAGACGAATGAAATGGATTTTCGTATTTACAGCACACCTTTTTCGTCATTGTCGTCGTTGTGGAGAAATGTTCCATGATTTTCACGTGATTTTTCTTGACTGGCGTCGCTTGCGAAAGAGAAGGGAGGGAGAGAGACAATCTTCTCTTTGCTGTAGTGACGATTGAGGAAGAAGAAGACGGAATGAGTGGGAGTGACCTATGAAAATTATTTTTCGTGGCCATGTTTTTTTTTTTTTGTTTAAAATAAATATTAGGCACAAAACCGCAATAAGCGGTTATTTAACCCCGAAGGGCCAAATAACGGGCAGAAAGACCCCTCTCACGAGGAGGAGGGTGTTTTTGTCTACAATTTGGTTAAAGTTTTAAACAATTTACAATTGTTATATCGGTCAAAATTTACAATACCTTACAGAGCCGAGCCTCCGTCAACCATGGCATTCAATAATAATAATAATAATAATAATAATAATAATAACAATAATAATTTCTTTTATTGGCCACAAGGCAGATATCAAGAAAAACATTACAGGCGGGACAGGACGGTACGATGTGGGTTTTGTGCGTGTAAAGATTTTTATTATTTATATAAGAAAAGAAAAAAAAAAGGACATAGAAACATATATATATATATATAAACAATAAAAATGAAAATTGAAACAATGAAAAATTCCCCAATATGGGAGAAACCTCCGAGAGTTACTCGTGGCTAAAACCACACAAAAGGCCACGGGCACCCTGCCCACCAGGTCAAGCGCCCTCTCTCAATTTTTCCATCTCTCAACCTACATACGTATATTCACTCGGACCATTCTCGCTACATTCACCCACCTTTCAACAAACTTGCTAGAAGGCTGCACTTGCCTCTCCACCCTGATTTTCCTGTTCAAGTGAAACTTGAAAAAGTTAATTAGGGATTCGCCGAAGAGGAAAGTGTTTGTCTTTACCCCTTTTAATCTTGTCCACGACACAATTTCTTTCGCCATGGCCACCAGGTAGATGAAATCCGCCTGCCCATCCTCCTCGATGGAAGACGGCCAGACCATCTGCACAATGGACTCAGTCGACAACCGGATCAGTCCCACAGGTGACAGCAACTGTTCGATATAGCTCCACAAGTCAGCAATGCTCGGGCACAAAACGAGTGCGTAACACGACGGTTTCGTCGCTCTGCGCGCATCTCGGACAGGCTCGGCTGACGGCACTTCCGTGCCTGTAGAGCTTATCTCGAACCGACAGCGCTCCCGGGTAGCACTGCCAGGTTAGGGATTTTGGGAAGTTATCCATAGGCCTCAGGCTGAAAGTTCTCCGGAAGAGAGTAAACAGCGGATCTTCTTCGACGCCCAGGATCTCTCCGAGAATGTCGTCGCTCTTCCCTCCACTAGTCCTCTATAGAACGCCGAGGTGGATGTTCCACCGATACAGGTGCCCAGCTGGCAGAGGGCAGTAAGCGCCTGGAGACATTCCAGTTTCCAAGCGCTATCCGTCGGTATTTTTCTGACCCAGGCCTGCAGCTCCGTCAAGGGGACGAGCTGTGGAAAAATGTGCCGGCGAACGGCGACCACACCTGTTCACCATCAAGGAAGCACCAGAGATGTCGCAGCCTCAGCGCATGTTTGCGCATCATCAGCCATGGCATGCCCAGTCCTCCACGCAACGGGTGTTGACAGCAGATGGATCGTCTGACTATGGGAGCGCGTCCCTTCCACAAAAAGCGGAAGAGTAGGCGCTCCATTTTGGTGAGAGTTGGGCTGGAGCAAGGGACGTGGTGAAGCGGTAACAGATGACGGATGCGATGTACGCATTCGTCACCTCCGCCCGGCCTTTCAGGGACAGCTCCTTTCAGCCCATTTCTGGGTGAGGGAGGTCAACCTGCTCGTCACTTAGTTCCAGTTTTTCTCCATCTGGAGGGCCGGTCCGAACCAGACCCAGAGCAATTTAACCGGTCCGTCCGTCCAACGCCCCACGACGCTGTCGTACGGCATGGACTTGCCTCTCCAGGTGCCAAACTGCAAGCCCACCGACTTTTCCTGGTTTATCTTTGCTCCTGTCACCGTTTCGTATTCCTTGAGAGCGGTGCCGAGCATCTGAATGTGTCTGGTGCTCGACACCACCACGGTGACGTCGTCAGCATAAGCCGACTCGGATTTCCCGCATCCTAGTTCGCGTGGGACGCCCTTCATCGCCACCAGTTTGTGCAGTAACGGCTCGAGAGCCAATACGTACAAGAGGGACGAGAGAGGACAACCCTGGCGGACTGAGCGCATGATGCTGAGCGGCTGCGACAGGTGACCGTTCACCCTCACAACTGAGCAGATATCGCTGTACATTGCTGCGATCCAACCCATGAAAACGGGCCCGGAACCGGCTGCCACGAGGACCGCCGCAAGGTACCGATGGTCGACCCTATCGAATGCTTTGGATTGATCCAAGTTGATCAGGACCCCACGCTTGCCAGGTTCCTTAACCACCCTCTCTATGATGTATCGCATGAGGTGGAGGTTGTCGTGTATGCATCTGTCCGGAATGGCGCATATCTGCGCCTCTCCCACCAGACCCTTGACAACAAGCTCCAACCACTTTGCTAACACCTTGGCCAAAATCTTGAACTCTGCGTTTAGCAGGGTTATGGGCCTGAAATTATCGATAACATCCCCCTTGTTCGGGTATTTTCTCAGCAGCGCCACTGCTCCCCGGCTCACAAAACTGGGAATGCTTCCGTTCTGCTGCCAGTTGCAGTAGACGTCTGCCAAGAGATCACAGAACAAGTCTGCATAAGGCTCGTAGAGCAGACCTTCCAAACCTGGCGATTTACCCCTTGTGCAGTTAGCCATCGCTTCCCGTATTTCACCGGCTGTTATTGGCTTTTGGCAACGCTGTGCTGCGGTCGTCGAGAGCCGAGGCAGTCCGTCGATGTATGCACTGAAGTTCATGCCCTGGTCCGGGCCGCCTCCCCTCCCGAACGGTTCAGCAAAGTGCTGCTGAAAAGCTTCACACATCCGCCCGGGTTCGAGCATCACGCACCCGTTTTGGTCAAACAAAGACCGAATTGTGGCTTTGTTGCCACGTCGCGCCTCTGCCACCCGGGCCCATTGGACGGCTTTTGTCCCCTCGTGTTTCAGAGCACGCGCTCTAGCTCTGACAAGGCAGCCTTCGTGTTTTGCGTTGAAAAATTGGTCGAGTGCCAATCTCGCCGCAAGCACGTCGGATGCGATGCCTGTCCTAAACGCCTCTTCTAGCTTTCTGACTAGCATTCCCTCTACTCTATTTTTCTCTATCACTAGTCCTTTGCTAAACCTAATCGACTCTACTCTAATAGCCCTTTTCAGGGCGAACCACCACCTGTTGTTGACGATCGCTCCCGTCAACGCCCGCTTAACTAATACGCGAATCCGATCTCTGTAGGCATTGTGCGCCGGGAAAGACGCGTTCAGCTTCCTGTAACCAGGTCCTTGTCTATGAAGTCTGTCTATGTCGATCTCACAGATCACAAATTTGTGGTCTGTGTAGTCGACTATTTTAAATTGTGGACAACTTATACTAGCCATATCTAGTTCTCTGCAGAATACCCTATCGAGATACGATCTGGATGCCCCGATGCGGTTTGTCCATGTCCACATTGGCACATTCGGGTGATCCAGTCGATACCTGTCAGACAATTCAAAACGTCTGAGCAGGTTGGTGAGGCTCTTGCACCCTCCTCCCCTATCCACTAGCCCCACACGATCCCAGCGTGCATCCAATATACCGTTCCAGTTGCCCACTAACACTACAGAGCGGCACGTTCCAAGAAAGGTCTCTAGACGTCTGAAGAAATCTCGCCGTCCTGCCCCTGTTGGGCGTAGACGGCTACTAGCCTGAAAGCATTGCCTTCGCTGCCGGTCACGTCCAGCACCACCGACTTACCTTCTGGGTCTAGGAAGATGGCCCGTATCGCGAGATCCAAGCCTGTCAGAAAAAGGACGGCCACTCCACCCCCCGATCCTGGACGGCTTGGCGATGCGTATACATCGTAACCGCCGAAGATCGGTGCGAAGGCTTGTGCTTCAGAGATTCTGGTTTCACTGATGGCCACGACATCTATGTTTAGTGACCTGAGGTCGTTGAGCAGGTGACCCTGCTTCCAAGATGACCCCAGGCCACGTGCATTTATACTGCCTATTCTGAGTACGGCCATGTTGGATGAGAAACGGGGAAAGTAAGAAAGGGTCACTTACCTTGTTCGTGTGGTGAAGGGACAGTAGAACCGTCCCTTTCGCTGGTCATGGGTGTTTCCAAGAGGATGTCAGTGTATATCCTCTTGGTAACCGACCCTTTGAAGTCTCCAACTACGTTGGGGAATTTTTGTTTTAAAGGTTTGTACTGTTCTATTGAGATTTCGATGATGCTTATGTTTGTCGGGAGAGTTCTTGGTGTTGGTTGTTGGTGGGGTGTAATAGTTTTTTTTGTGATGTCTGTGTGCTGCTTTATATATTGTATGAGTTCTTTTTTTCCCATGTTTATGGCTGTGTACTTTTTTGGGGGAGGGGTGATTTTGTTGCTGTTTTCTTCTTGTTGCTGTTTGTGTGTGTGTCTTGTTGTGTTTGCGTTGTTGGTGTTTTTGGTGATGCTGGTGGTGGTGTGGTTGTTGTTGTCACTGGTGATGGTGGTGGTGATGGTGGTGGTGTTGCTGCAAGTTTCCTTGCTGCCTTGCTGCCTTTACTTTCTATGCCTTCGCTTTTGGAGGGTGAATCTAAGGGTTTTTTCTTTTTTCTTTTTTGTGGCAGACCTTTTGCCACTTCACACCCGCCTCAAACTCCATGTTGGATTCTGTGGCGTCTGGGAGGGGTATGTGCTCCACGGCTGTTGGTGGTGGTAGTGGAACCATCTTCCGCAATTATGTTGCTGGTGTAGCTACTTCAAATGTAGCTCTTGGTGTTGCCGGCACTGATGATGCTGCTTTAATTGTTCGTGGCCTAGGTACGGGTGCTACGGACGTTGCCCTCCTACTCACCGTGGAAAGGGCTTCTTCGTTTGTTGCCTGCCCTGCTCTTGGTAGCAGCGGACCAGCTATTGGAAGGAGAGAGGCCTTCTTCGCTGTCTTCTGCGGGAAATAGGCCCTGAGGTGACCCTTCGACCCACAGAGATAACATTTTGGCCGTCTTCCTTCTACACTTATAGGGAGTTGGAGTCCTTCCTCGATGTCTATGATATCGGGGATACCCTCGATACATTCCTGGTCAGTTTATATAAGCATTTGCATGCCTATACCTGACCAGTTCTCTCTCCCTATTTTTTCTACTTGCAGCATGGTCGTCCTGTTCACGATTTTGGATTTGAGCCTCCGTGGCTCTCTCCACTTGATGTGAGATTTTGCTTACGGTGAGGTAAGTCACCGTCCGTAGCTGCTGGTCCTTGAAAAAATCGGGTGGAGGTTTCATGGAAACTCTATTTGCGCTTCATGTCACCATGGCCCTTGCAACTGCCATCTCCTCCTCTGTGACTAACACTGTCTCGATATTTTGGGCGACACCTGCAAAAGAAGTGGTCCCTTTTTCAGCAGCACCACTATAGCTGCCGCTACTGGTCTTACTGGTGGTGCTGAAATCGTTATTACAGGTATCGGTGTCATTGTTGTTGTTTTCGTTGGTACAGTTGTTGGTGTTGTTGTTGTTTTCGTTGATACTGTTGCTGTTGTTACTGTTATTGTGGCTGATGTTATTATTGTTGTTTTTGTTGATACTACTATTATTGTTGTTGTGGCTGTTGTTATTGTCATTGTTATTGACGTTCTCGACCTTACCGCTGTTATTTTTGTTATTGTCGTTCTCGACCTTACCGCTGTTATTTTTGTTATTGTCGTTCTCGACTTTACCGCTGTTATTTTTGTTGTTGCTGTTGTTAAAGAAGAATGGTTCTGAACTGCTAAGGCTTCTCTTAGCAGACACTTTAGTATCTAGCAAACAAAATACCAAATACAGAGAAACAACATAATAACGAATTTATGCACAAGTCCAGAAAATGTATGGGGGTACTTTATTTTCTCGACCCTTGAAGATTGAAAGCCGAAATTGATATTGTTGGGATTTGAACTCAGAAAGTTAAGCTATGGAACAAGTATCACAATTTATTTTGATTAACGCTCTAACAATATGTGCTGTAGACATTTCATGATGTTAAAGGAAGATGCAGAATTAGAATTTGTAAACTGTTGCTGTATGAATAGTTGAATAGTAAAAATTGTGAAAGTATTAGTTATTTCATCGGCAGAATATTATTTGTATACATAAACTAAGTATATATGTGAGGACACATATACATATATCAAGTAAAACTGCATTCATATATGCAGGTTGATATAATAAATCGATCGATTGGTATGTAGATAGGTGGCCATGTAGGTGGGCTGAATAACAGAGAGAGAATTAGAGGAGGAGATGGATGTTGGTTAGATATTTATTCTATTACATAGATACTAACGTTGTGAACACTGTCTGGAATGAAATTGAATTAATAGTAACATGGGTGTGACAAGAATTTCTATAGCATTGAAGTATGACAAAATATATAGTGGGATATATATATATATATATATATATGAGGATATGAGGGGTTGAGGCTGCAAATGTGGGTGCAATTGAATGAAAAAAGTAATCAACACATAATGTTGAATTTGAGAACATTTGTTGTTTATATTAGAAGCTTGGCTTAGCTATGCATTTGCAATCTGTTTTGAAGACGCAAATACGCCAAACATTTCAAATAGATTTACATAATATTTACTCGCATCTCAGGGTGTTAGACGTTAGAAAACGCTTGGCAATAGATAGATAACTCAAACTTGTCAGCATAGATATACCGTATGTTAACCTTGACATTGTCACACTATGTCAATGCATTCATCAATATAAAATAATAACCACCATTTTGTGGATTGGAGCCGCCTTTTGTGAATATTACAACCCGAGGAATGCCAAGCCGATGTAAGGCGGCATTATCTACGATGAAATTAGCTGTCCAGTTATGAAACAAGGTAGTAGCTTACATAATGTAGTGTAATATCGGCGTGTGTGTGTGTGTGTTTATACGACAATATACAACTAAATTCAAATACTACTCTCATGAGTTATTATCCCTCGGCTATTTTGTGGTAATCATAATATCTGTAAATTGCCCACTTACTGGGGTTACTCAATTCTCTATGTTTAGGCTGTAAGTCAGATGTGTGCCAAATATATGCTCTATTATACATTCTACAGAACATTATAAACCATTAAAATCAGGCATGATTATACTACTTTGATTTAACACGATTATACTAAATTCTTATGAATAACAATGTTGGCAAAATAAAAACCGTGAGCTATGTAATATATCACCTTCTGCATAAATATATGATTTGAAATATAGAAATTGTCAAATACGTCAGACTAGCAAGGCAATTACTCGACATACTACTTACGTCTGCAGTCATTATATTTATTTATCTCTCTATTTGACAAAATACATCATATCCATTTGCAGATAAACATTAGCGCGATGTTTATCTATTCTTTCCAAAATTCCAATAAAATATACGTTGCCCAACCATGAAATCGATCGTAGTATCTAAATACATTGTAGCTCTAAACACGCAAACCTAACACATATAGAGAGGAAGATGCATAAATCTAAAGGATGTTACATTTATTATATTATTATAGTAACTAGAAGCATCGCGAAATATATATACATTACATATGTGCATATACATTTGCATATATTAAAAATAGAATTTATCAACATGTAATAAAGCCATAATTCTTTTTAACATCTGTCTCAACAAAGAGCTCGGTGAGAGAATGCGCTTAGAAAGAAGAGAGAAGAGAGTGGATGAGAAAAGTAAACATAATGAAGTGGCTGGATATAGAAGAAAAAAGACAGAATAAAGGAAATCGCTTAGAAAAAAATCTATATCATAAACTCAGAACTCCTTGAGAGAGTTATATATACATACATATACAGGCACACTTGGAAATAAGAAACAATCGTTATATTTATATAAATTAGATGACCACGTAGGTAAGATGTGCATTGTAGGTTATCTAAGACTGCGGTTTAGTTCACTGTTCCCAGTTCTTGTCAATTAACTAATACTGTCTTGAAAGCCAAGTGAGTAAAGACATTTTTTCAACGGGTATTGATTGAATCAACTATTCACCATCTCTACATGATTTGAGCTTGTCAAAAGACATATTTAGCAAATTAATTTATTTGTTGCCATTTCCTTTTACTGATATGCCTGAATGTCATCAGTAGGAATTTCTTATATACATGTGTGAGTTGGGGGTATAATTATATCAAATTTAATTTATCATTTCACACATTTTCAATAACGACCTTGAAGAGGCACGAGTGTCACTCATTCGTTTTTCACTAATAAAAACTAGAATAGGTAACTTCAAGACAGGAGATATTCAGTTGAAAATTTCCCTTTATTATTATCTTTTGTCAGTTTTGATTTTTTTTTTTTTTTTTTGCCTACCTTAATGGTTTTTCATTTACATTCTTGGTGCTAAGCAACTGAATTTCCACTTCAGTAATATTTTTTAATACTTTAACACCACTTCCAGTCATTCCCAGTTTTATTTGTCTTCCGTTTTTTCTTCATTTTATTTGCCTTTCTAAATATTTTTTCGCCTAGCATACATTTCGTTCTTCTTTTCTTGTTTCTTTCCTTTATATATTCCTTCACCGACATCTTTCAAGCTTCCTTTTATACGTTTGATTTATGTTTTTTATTGTTCTTCGTCTCTTTCTTCTCCATCATCCTTCTCTCCTTTTGACTTGTTTTTCTGAATTTTTCTATTTTTCGGCTTTCTCTTTCTGTCTATCTTTGTTGATTCATAATATTCTCTTCTTAGTATTCTTAACACTCTCTTCATTCGTCTTCTTATCTTTTTTTAGTCTATTACTTCAATTTTCTAGTTGAGTCTTTTTCTTTTCAAATCAACCACTTTCATTTTACATTCCTTCTTTTCTTTATTATTTCAGTATCTTTTCCTCTCTTATTCCTCCTTTCTCCTCTCGCATCACCATCTTCCCATTCAACTTATATTTCCTTGTCTTCTTTCTTCTTTTACTCTCCTTCATTTTGATCTTTCGTTTTATACATGTCTAGTTTTCTTTTCAATTTCCTTCATCGTCTTCTCTACCTTGCTATTTCACTACTTTCATTTACTTTCTTATTAACTCCTGAGCATCATTCCCGTTTCTCTTACTCTTTTCTTCTTCTAGTCACGGCCCTTGTTTTTCCAAGTCTGCTTCTTTTTACTCCTCTCACGTATTCATTTTCTCGTTTAACATATTCTTTCATGTTCTCTTCACCTTCATCGCCTTCTTTTTCTTCCTTTTTTTCTACCATTTCCGTTCAGTGTTGTTGTCTTTGTTGATTTTTATTGTTTTGCGTTCTACACTTTCGACCTTTCATCTTTCTTCTCCGCCCCACTTTCTGCTTATCTTTTAATCTTCCATTTACTTGTTTTCTTTTTTTTTTATTTCCCCATCTTCTAGTACTTTATTTTTTCAAGGGTCGCTGAGTATTAGAAATAATACATTAACCAACTGAATCCTATAAACAATTTAGTTTTGTTATTTTAACACCTGATTTCAAAACCTGTTTAAAATGATTTTGCCTTTCAACACACTCCATGTTCAATAGAGTAACTAATACCAGTAATTTACTCATATCAACTTCAATTGAATACATTCTCCACCCGCAAATTCATCTAGCCTCTAAATGATCGCTATTCCTTCAAGACATATCTGTTAACTATCCCTCTAATTACAGCCTAGTATTTCATAAAACTAGATACACTATGCCCGAATAAAAGAGAGGGTGATCACGACTGGAAGGCCTTTGACGATAGGCCCACTCAATTTGCTTTGACATAAGGGTAAATAACAACAATAATATTTGTTTCATTATAGTCTTTCCCTTTTCTCTCTTATCTTATTTCCACTTCTTCTCTACCACCTCATCTTCTACATTTTCTTCCTTTTATTTTTGTCTTTCATCCTCTTTTACTTTTCATCCTTTACCTTTTTCTTTCACTCTCTTTTATTTCACTTAAAACTCTTTATTGCATTCCTATACATTATCTGATTTATTTATCGTCTCCTCCTCCTCCTCCTCCTCCTCCTCCTCCTCCTCCTCCTCCTCCTTCTCCTTCTCCTCCTCCTCCTCATACTCCTGCTCCTCCGCCTCCTCATCCTCCTCCTCCTTCTTGTTCGTTGCTGTGGCTATTATTATTATTATCGAATGTTAGCAATTTTGAATGTTTGTTAAGGGATAAGTTCTCATAAAATCCGAGTATTGCTACTGTTGTGGTTGAGCTTACTGTTGTTCTTATTCTCTATGTCATGTATATTATTATCTGAACGGGTAACTCTACTATCATAGACATTCCCGTTGTGAACATTACGATTATTTCCTAAACACAGTTCTCATAGAACCACAAATCAACAATCACATTTTTTATATCTAGGTGATCAGATTAGCAAGGAAGGAGGATACTCCAAGGCTATACTATCTAGAATAAGGACAGGATGGAAGAAGTTTAGGGAGCTGCTCCCTCTGTTGGCAACAAAGGGTTTCTCCCTACGAATGAAAGGTCAGGTGTTTGATGCCTGTGTGAGATGCGCAATGCTGCATGGTAGTGGGACATGGGCAGCAACTGCGGAGTATTTGTGAAGGTTGAAGAGAAATGAAGCAAGCATGCTCCGTTGGAATTGCAATGTCAATGTACGTGAACGACCAAGCATGGACGCGGTGAGAATGAAACTGTGTATAAGAGGGATAAACTGTAGTGTGCAGGAGAGAAGACTACATTGGTATGGTCAAGTGATGTGCATGGAAGATGACTGCTGGGTGAAGAAGTGCCAAGAAATCCCAGTGGAAGAAAGATGCAGTAGAGGAAGACTACAAAAACATGGGAGGAGGTGAGAGCTGACCTCAGATAACTGAAGCTCACAGAGTAGATGACGAGGGACCATGACGAATGGAGAGATGCTGTGCTGAAAAGAACCCATCCCACCCTTGCTGTGATTTGAAGGTCATTTTAGTGTTATTTCTAGCAGTTCAAGTATCCCTCTAGAGGACATCATTGACTCGTTTGTCTTCTAAGATATTTCTATTGCTACTTCAGATGAAAGCTATGACTTTGCAGTCATTGTCTTTAGCATTTCATTAGTTGTCGGCTTTTTCATTTCAATTTTTATTACGCCAGCAGCTGATTGGCCCTGTCCGTAGACACTGTGTCGTTGTTTTTGTTACTTGTGTTAGTTTTCTTCTTGCTATTGTTGATGTTTCTATCATTGTCTACTTGTCTATTTATTTTAGATAATGCTTTTCTGTTGAAGTTCTTCTTTTTACTGTTGTTTTTTATGATAAGGGGATCATCATCATCATCAATAACAAACAATACACATGGTGATCTTCACTGCCTTTTTTACTCAGATGTGCATTGAAGTCCCCCAAAACAAGCAGGATGTTGTGTGCTTGAGTGGTGTTGACAGCTCTACACAACTCCTCATGGAACTCTTCTGCACTCACATCACTGTCTCCCTCGGTTGGACTATAGGCTGAGATGACTGTCTGTCTTGGGTTTCCATTAAAGGTCACCCTCAACACTCGCGGGGAGATAGGCATTATTTCCCTCACCAATAGACTGTTTTTTGTGCTGAAAACAAAACCCACTCCTCCCACTGGAGCATTGATCATGTTCCTCACTGCCGATATGGTGATGAGCTGGCTCATCTTCCCAATCATCACACTCCTCATCGTGTAGGATCCTGTGTTCTTGGATCGCAAGTATCTGTATACCACTCTCGTCGAACAGATTTACCAACTCCTCTCTCTTCTCCAGCGTCCGAATAGTCCTCAGGTTCAAAGTGCCCATTTTGCGGTCATGGTTTTCATTGACTTTAGGAAGGCCTTTGATTCTGTGGACCGTCACTGCCTGATGAATATCTTACAGGCTTATGGAATCCCCAAGAAGATAGTGAACCTGATATCACTGCTCTACACCAACACCAAAGCCCAAGTCATTACACCTGATGGGATGACAGAGTTCTTTGGGATACTGGCTGGAGTGCTTCAGGGAGATACATATTGGCTCCCTACCTTTTTATTATCGTAGTGGACTATTGTATGCGCCTTGCACTGGAGAAACACCAGGACTCTGGCTTTACTGTAGCACCTGCTCAGAGCAGGAGAGTTAAGGCGAAGAAAATATCGGATGCTGAATTTGCCGACATAGTTTTGGTGACAAATACAGTGAAGGAGGCAAAGGATATGATGCGGAAGGTTGAGACTGTGTCGATGAGTGTGGGGCTGAGAATGAATGAGACTAAAACAAAATATCTGGTAGAGGATGTTGAGAAGCCAGAGAGAATCACTTATGTAGGCGGGAAGCCGCTAGAATTGGTTGAGGAGTTCCTGTATTTGGGAGCAAAGATTGGGAATATGGAAGATGATGTGGTTGAGAGGAAGAGCAAAGCCTGGGCGGCGTGCCACAGCTTGAGATCGGTGTGGAAGTTGGACCTTCGTAGAGACCTCAAAATCAGCCTCTTCATTGCTGTAGTGGAGTCTGTGCTGCTGTACGGGTCTGAGACTTAGACACTGACCAATAAACTCACTCAGATGGTGGATGGGTGCTACACGAGAATGCTGAGGATGGCTCTGAACATTAATCAGTATACACTGAGGATGAAAAACTCAGAGTTGTATGGGAGCCTCCCAAATGTCAGCTCAAAAGTGACACAGAGGAGACTGAGGTTAGCTGGACATACTGACCGACATCCAAAGTTGACATTGCACTCAGTGCTCCTGTGGGAGCCCCAACATGGACACACTGGAAGAGGAAGACGAAGGTTAACATATGTTGATGCCCTAAGGACAGACACTGGTCTGTTGGAGACGCAGGACATGGCAGCAATAATGAGGGATAGAGACCGCTGGAGAGAACTCGTCTATGGATCTCGGGAATTTTACCCGCCCTAGAACACATGGTGAGCGCTACAAAATTTAGGCGAGGCTTTACGTGGTCACTCAACCAGCTAGAATTATTAGTAATTTTTTTTCTCAAATACTCTCCAACTGTGTTTCAGAAGAAAGAAAGGACATATATAATATAGTTTGAGATAAGCTATATCTGAAAGACGGAGTGGTCATGCCTGGAACACCTTTATTGAAAAATACATGGTGTATTTTAGGCAGTGGATTGATAGAGTCATGCGAATATCGGATAGAATGTTTTTCTGTATTCGTTCTGGCTCACTGAGCTTTAATTCAAATGTAACAGAGAACAACTTTATCTTTCCTTTTTCTTTCAAGGTCGATAAAAAGAACGAGTTCAGTATTGGAATTGATTCCTTCTCTACATCTCTTTCTCATTTACTCTCTATCATTCTCTCTCTCTCTCTCTCTCTCTCTCTCTCTCTCTCTCTCTCTCTCTCTCTCTCTCTCTCTCTCTCTCTCTTTCACACACACATTCCGCAGGGTGTCCAAAATCAACCTCCTCACCAAACAGGCTTGGTGAGTCACCGGTTTAGTCGCCGACGTCCCGACCATGCACAGGTTGTACAGGGTTACATGTTACCAGTAGTGCTGAAGAATGACCTGACATATATACATTCATATATACATACATACATGCATACACGCATACAATAACATCTAAGCCTGCATACACAGGCATGCATACCTAGTTAATGTTTAAATTCCAATACACACATGAATGTTAAGAGTGAAAGTAGCGATTATTTGCTTAAACTTTAATATGTTATTTTAATATAGATATTCGTGTACAGATATCTTTGCATACACGCACACAAAATATAAACAAAAAAGGCCGGCGATTACATAATCACATGCATCACTGACAGATATTTTTGCATACACAAAAACCTTTCGAAATATTTACTTTTGCGTTCACAGATTGATTTTTTTAGTTTCAGAAGATCCCATTAAGGGTGAAAGCAGCGATTCTTTGTTTAAACTTTAATATGTTATTTTAATATATATATAAATATATATATATATATATATATATATATATATATATATATATATATATATATATATATATATATATATATATATATAATATATATATATATATATATATATATATATATATATATATATATATATATATATATATATATATATAATGATATTAACAAATGGAAACTATATTTATAAAACCATATCTATTTTATTATACATATTTCGAGGATACCATGTTAAAATTATGGTATGCTTTCATCAGACAAAATACAATATATACCAGTTTTATAAATAAATATTGACATACCCTTTCAAAATGCTACCGTTACTTTTGGAAGACATCAGAATAGTGGATTTGTTTACTTATATTAGTAAGTCGTTGTGTTACGGAGAAGGAAAAAGACTGAGAGAGAGAAAAAACGGAGAGAGAGAAAAGCGGAGAGAGATAGAGAGAAATAAATAAAGAAAGAAAGAAAGAAAAAAGAGAAAAAATGAGAGAGAGATATCAAAACACCAGACAGAGAGAAAAAATCGAGAGAGAGAAATATAGAGATAGAGAGATGGGGAGAGAACGAAAACCTTAAGTCATGTCATATTAAGTTAAGTTAAAAATTGAGATGAAATGAATAAATAAAATTAGAAATATTAATATTCATGAATGGAATATACATATATAATATGATAAATTAATCATTGTTTAACTATGATTAGATATTTAGTTTAAAAATTGGAATTTAAACATTAAGAAATCTATATATTGCTAGAGAAATTACATATCATATAACACACACTCAGAAAATACATATCATACGTGTATCTACCCTCGTATATAACATATACATACAAAGCATAAGTGATTTTTTATTAATGTTATACATCCTTTGTGTTATTAAATAAAATTAAATATATATATATAAATATATAGGATTAGCTGTCATGCATTTATGGCTGTTAATTATGTCTATCTGCAATCATATATATATATATGTGTATATATATAGTAATAATAATAATAATAATAATAAATTGTGGAGAGGAGGCACACGAGTTAGGATATATATATATATATATATATATATATATATATATATATATATATATATATATATATATATATATATATATATATATATATATATATATATATATATATATATATATATATATATATGAAAACAGGGAGAAAGAGACGATTATGAGGAATATACATTTTTTTTTTTTTTTTTTTGTCTCTCTCTCTCTTTTCTGGGTTAGAAAATGATTAAAATGAAATGTTCTACTTTGTGTGAAGTGTTAAGGTATTAGTTGATTCATTTATTATTTAACAATGGCATTTATCTATCTATTTATATATTTAATTATTGTCTATTACCGGTTTCTGCATTTATATGCATTATCAAATGATAGTGAAATGTATTAGTGTGGTGTCGCACGTGTTAAACAGAAGGTGCAGAAAGATTAATGTTATATACAAACAAGGTTTAATAAGTGAAAAGAAAAAAGTAAAAGGGAAAAAAAGCGTGCATAATGTGGAACGTAAAAAGTCAATGTGGAAGAAAAAATAATGTTATTTACAAGCACAGCCATTGAAGTTAAGCAGTTCAAAATGTGTTAATATCGCAAGAGTGCTTAGTTGAACCATGGTTCCGTGAAGGAGGCAAATGGTGGACTGTCCACCATTTGCGTAGAAACGAGAGCCCCGATAATAAAAAAAATTAAAATCTACAGCAATGTGGAAGACATCCATATACACAATATGAAAGAGTACTGGTGGAATGTTCCAGTAAAACCCCAATAAAATGCAGGCATAACAGACCAGATATTATCATATGGGACAGGGAAAAGAAAGCATGCACAGTAAATGGAACTTAGCTGCCCAGCAGATGCCAATATATTATCAAAGTTTAGCGAAAGGGAGAATATTTATGCAGAACTGAGAAAACATTCCAAACATTTTGCATCTAATAACTGCATATACATATGTGCAGATACAAAGCATATGCACATGCACACATACAACTCAAAACATCAACATCCACACATACAATAATATCCATATCTACACATGCATGCATACATACATATCTACCCAGTTGATGTTGTGTAAATTCCAATGAGAGAGTCTTGTGTCTATGTTAGAAACCGACTCTCCCTCTATTGGTAAAAATTTGTGAAATTATAAAACCAGAAGAATACATACATACACACACGCATACACACACACACACACATACATATATACATACATGCATGCATACATAGATACATACATACATACATACATACATACATACATACATACATACATACATACATACATACATACATACATAAATGGCGACCGTTGTGGTCAGTGTCCGATAATCGGACGTGTGTAATTACGGCTTACATGAAAGCAACATACCATATATTGGAAAAAGTTGAGCTACATTACGCGGTAAGATTACATACAATAATTCTACATAAGTGTTTGAACTGTAAGTGTGTTGTAAAACACCTATTTATATGAACGATACATACACTTATGATATATGAACGATACATACACTTTAACATATAAATGCAACGTTGTTATATTACATTTATAAAGAAATATACAAGTAGCGTTTTCGATTCAGAAACAAAAACATAAGTGTTTGAACTGTGAATATGTTGTGAATAAGTTGTAGAATACCTATTTATATGAATGATACATAAACTTTAACATATAAATACAGCGTTGTTATATTATATTACATTCATAAAGGAATATACTAAGTAACGGTTCTTTTTGTTTTCGATTCAAACGATTCAAGAACAACGTTTAAAACACAGTTGTAGAATTAAAAACTAACTGAAAAGAAATATTACCCAAGCTGTGAATAACTTTAAATTTGATTCTGACAGAACTTTGTCGAAACTTTTAAAGAAGATCATCGACTATTTTGAAAAATAAATGCGAAATATTAGTGAATAGACGAACTCATCATGGCAAAAAGTACAAGTCTCCTTCGACCAAATCGCAACTACAACCGTTTACACAGTGGAGCTACGAGCTTAACAAAGTATTATATGAAGCATACAAACAATCTGAACCCCAAAAGTTCGGTTTTATGCAAAGGCTTTTAAACTTTATGAAACTCCAAACACCCAGAATTAGACTTTTCTCCAAAGCATTTAAATGAACAGGCAAAACGTATCATTAGATGTAAATTGATACATCTAACGGAATTGAGTGATACTACAAATACAGCCCTTGTAGACAACCACCCCACCTCCACTGACAGACAAAGAGAAATCTAACAGTGAACAGCTCACCAACAATTTTGCTGAAAACCATCCCACTTCCACTGAAGAACAGCGAGAAAGGTCAGCTAACTCTAGTAGTAATTGTCACCACATCAACAACGAGGCTGAAATGCATGACTACTGAACAAACAGAGCACCAAAAACTTGTGGACACCCTATAAGTGATATGGAACGATATGTTTCAAGAGATACACAGCCTTAATGTGAGTGACAGACCATACAACACTAGAATCAGTAAAGAACCCACTAAATTCGAATTGGAAGCGGTGAACGAAATAGCTGGCAATTATCTGAAGGCTATACGATCTAAAGGTGTAGAAACGACATTTGAAACGCTTAATGTTTTGTTATATGTTTCAGCTGTCACATTGCTATCATATAACACACATCTAAAACCACTCAATCAAGGTACAAACAGAAAGCCTGAACCAGCGTGGATGCGAAATTTAAAAACCAAAATTTTGTCCCTGAGACGAAGTATCTCACACATCGCAGTCGTTATGAAATGCAACATAGAGAGCAACTTCACACGACACCAGGAAGACCTAAAGAAAAAGTTAGAGAGACGATTTGGAGATACAAAATTTAAAACTTTGAACTCCAAATTACACCAGTTGAAACAACAACTCACATCTACAACAGAAAGACTAAAATATAAGTCAACAGCACATAAACGACAAGTGCTAAATAGATTGTTTGCCAGAGATCCTAAATCAGTTTATTGCAGCTTCGGTGGCAAAAGCTGAATCCCTGTAAACGACACTCTTCAAAAGAACAGGTTGAGAGCTACTGGAGATCTGTATGGGAAACGGATGTCGGATTCAACAGACAAGCTAATTGGCTAAAAGAACTGGAACAGGACTACTGCCAACATGTACAGACAAAACAATATGACATAGATGGGTCAATACTGGAAACAGCTCTACAGAAAATGTCGAATAGGAAATCGCCAGGCCCAGACCTCATTACAGGATACTGGTTGAAGAATTTCCCTTTCTATCGGCAAGATCTCATACGGCTGTTTACAGAAACCATTAAGGGCACACAAGAACTGCCCAGATGGTTATCAACTGCCACTACTCTCCTCATTCCCCAAAATAGCCAAACCACCCTTGCTAAAAATTACCGCCCAATTGCCTGCCAAAACATCGTGTATAAATTATATACTGGGTGCCTTAACCTGTTCTTACAGGATAACTGTGCTACCAACAACATCATAACACCTGAGCAAGCTGGTGGAAAGAAGGAGGTGTGGGGTTGCATAGATCACCTACTAACTAACAAAATGATTCAGGAAAAAACAACAAAGAATCGCAGAAACATGACTGTGGTGTGGATGGACTATCAAAAAGCATTTGATAGTGTACCTCATGGGTGGATTATTAAGGCTTTACAGTTAGCTAAAGTCCCACAACCATTGGTAGCTGCTGTTGAACGACTGACCAAAAACTGGTACACCAATTTGATCCTTAGAGGTGAGAAGGAGCAGGTTAAGACTGATAAGATACATTACCAGAAGGGCATCTTTCAGGGTGATAGCTTGTCAGTGCTACTCTTCGTTCTCTCACTGAATCCACTATCTTACCTACTCAGGAAACAAGGTGGACAAAGAAGTGGGCCCAGAAGTATCTCCCATCTTTTCTTTGTTGATGACCTGAAGTTGTATGGGCCAAATATCAATGACATCAAGAAACAATTGGACCTCATTACACAATTTTCAACCGACATCAAAATGAAATTTGGTGAGTCCAAGTGTGCATATTTGGCAGTAAAACGTGGAAGAGCTGTGCTCTCCTCTAGAAATCTAGAGATGAACGGCCTGACAATACAACCACTGCAGTCAGGTGACAACTACAGATATCTTGGACAGGATGAGAATGTCAGATATGATGGACCCATAAATAAGGAGAGAACCAGAACTGAATACCTCAGAAGAGTAAAGAAAATATGGTCATCAGAACTGTCAGCATACAACAAATACATTACCCACAATACTTATGCTGTGCCAATTCTAACGCCAACATTTGGCCTGCTGAACTGGTCATTGCAAGAACTAAGTGAGATGGATGTTAGAACTCGAAAACTTCTCAGTGTTACTGGGAACTTTAACATCAATGGTGTTGTGGATAGGCTATACTTCTCACGCAAGGAAGGTGGCCGGGGTCTAAAATCAATATTAAAAAACATATGAGACCCGGATAGTAACACTGAAGCAACACCTTCAACAGGGGAAAAAGGTTGGCAACCATCTTGCCCAGGTTTATGAGCATGAAAAAAAAGAATCATTAGAATAGCGACTGATCTGGAGGAGAGATATGGAATAAAGCCTGATATAAATCTCTCACCCAGAGAAATCGGAAGATCCTATTCAATGTTCAAACAAGATTAAAAAATTGACCAATTTACAGAAAAAGTTGTGCATGGATACTTGAGGCGTAAAACACAGACCATAGAGGGGATAAACCACTCAAAAAGCCTGGCATGAAGTTCCGACAAGTTTATGACATCACACCTTGAGGGATATCTCTATGCAATACAGGAACAAGAACTCCCTACCAAATATCTGCTGCACAAAAGAGGATGGCCAGCAGCTGACAATAAATGTAGGCTATGTAAAAAGATCGAGGATGTCAGCCACATTGTTGCCAGCTGCGAAAGAATGTCATCTCGCTACTACCTCCCCATGAGACACGATGGGATAGCTAGAACCATCTGGAACGCACTTCGGAAAACAAAATTAACAACAAACGAGGAAGAATATATTGAGACAGATGGCACTAAGGAATACTGGTGGAACCTGAAAATAAAAACTGCCACTAAATTAAAGCACAACCGGCCTGATATTGTTGTTTGGAACCACGCATTGAAAACGTGTTCTGTTGTGGAGATCAGCTGCCCACTTGATGTAAACGTTGTCAGAAAAATACAGGAGAAGGAGGACTTCTACGGACCATTGATGAGGAGTTTACAAATCCAGTATCCAAGATACACCTTTAGCTTCATACCTATCATTATTGGAGCTACGGGTTATATACCAACCCGCTTGGACCAAAGTATGACTGAACTTGGATTTGCGGACAAAAAGCGCAGCTCCCTAATTCATAGTCTACAAATGGCTGCGATAGGTGGCACCTTCAAAATTTGCAAAACATTCTTGCGATTCAAGGGATGACAATTTCTTTTCTTTTACAACCTTGCCACCAGGAAGGTGGCCGGTCAAAAAAATATACTCGAAATTAAGAGAAAGAGAAAACATACATACATACAAACATACATACATACATACATACATACATACATACATACATACATACATACATACATACATACAAGGTGGCTGCCAACTCGTTTTCGAGTACGGCCACTACTTTATATCCATGTAGGAGAACCCCTACCGATGCGCTGAACGAGTGTGACTTTTTAGTCTAGCCAGCGACTTGAAAACTCTGGTACAAACACTACACTTGGGACAATTATTGACAAATAGTGCTGGCCCCATGGTACCATGTGACGACAAGTGCAGAGAGATCTCCAGATATAAAGCAATGGCTGTGCCGTGAAGCTTTTATAGTGAGCAAACGCACTGCACAAAGCCAGTCCCACTCTCTTAACCAAGATGATATTTACCAAAAGGAAGAACAAGTCAACATCATTGGATACCATCAGGGTTGCAGGTGTTATATCAGAGTTTTCCTTCTCCTAGAATTCTGCCTTGACAAAGGCTAAGGGGTCATCTCTCCCGGTGATTTTGGATGGCCATTGACTCTTAAGAGCTCCTTTGCCCTTTGACAGGTTTTGTTTTTAGGCCTGCAGGATGTCCAAAGTCACATACATACATACATACATACATACATACATACATACACATATATATACTTCCATCAGTCACCGCGATCACTCGCATATTTTGGCGTGGGAGACTATTTATTAAATTTTTGATGAATACTATCTCCGACAGTAATACCACAACTACAGCCAGGTTTAATGACTGGTTATTCTTCTAACTATCCCTTCTGAAGACACCTTTTATTCGAATTCGTAGAGATATCCGACTAAATACATAATTCATTTTACAAGGATTTGCTACAAACAGCATGGCTGAACACAACATCAACAAGAAAATTAAGGAAGTATCGAAGACAAATAACAAAGAAGGTAAGAAAATATTATTCAGTTGTAGCTACAGAAGAAACCGAAATTATAAATCGCATTTCTCTTGGAGTTGCGAACTTAATAATGATTTATTTAATTGTTATAAAATGGCAAAAAACAATCCCTCCATTCGCTATATGAATAGAATGAAGCTACACTGGGACGAAATGCACCCAGAGCTAAATTATTTCACAGCGAAACAATTACGCCAACAAGCGACGTTTGTTGAACGTAAAAATAAGATAAATATTATTAATTGTAAGTCCCCCACAACAAACATGGAATCAACAACACGTGCTACAGATCGCCATGCTACTAGACTTCCTAGCAGCCAGGTCGAACAACGCCTTGAAACAACTATGCCTGTACCATCTAAGTCTACCTCGAATGCTGGGGAAAACACTATCGATAATAATAATAATCGAAGAAATAATAATAATAATCGAATAAATGTGACACCACGTATACCATCCGAGTCTACCTCGACTGTTGTGGAAAATACTATCGATAATGATAATCAAAAGTATAAACAATTGAAAATTTCCCTCAACGAAATCTTCTAGAGAGAAATTAACTCATGTATCTCTCTGGCTGAACGTGTTAAAATGACAATGGTGAATAAAAAACCAAATAATGAAATACTACGTGTTATTGACGAAATAGGGGATGAATATTTACGACGGATAAAAACCCCAACATTTTGGCAAATCAACGCCTGTTTATATGCCTTCGCAATGACAGTGAAGTATTTTCTTGGTGATAGCAGAGATATTAACAAGAACAAAACACCACCAAAAATACCATCATATATAACTAAAATAGAAAAAAAGAGTGCTGACCTACAAAAAAACATAGGACATGTGATAATGCTCCTTACATGCAAACAAACACAAAAAAACCCTCACTCCTCACCAACAAAGAGTGAAAAATAAAATAGAGACGATGTTTGGTAACAGTAGAACCAGAACTCTCCAATATAAACTGATCCCCCTCAAACAAGAATTGAGAGCTGTTAGCCAAAAACGCCGATACCTGAAGAAGGTAGATGAGAGAAAAATGCTTAATAAAAGATTCAGACGAAACCAAACATCAGTCTATAGAGATATGAAGGACAAAATAATAAGTGTCACTGAGGCCCCATCCCAGAAAGACAGATTCCTTTTGGAGAAAAATATGGGGTGAAAAGAAGAATTTCAACCAAGATGCAGTGTGGATAAGTGAAATCCGAAAGAACTATTGCTCCTACACTACAACAAAAACATACGAAATAAGTGAGGGTACCCTTGAGACTGTGATAGGAAAACTCCAAGATAAGAAAACACCAGGAAGAGACATGATTGTCGGCTACTGGTACAAAAAACATAAGGGAGATACACTTATACCAGAATGGTTAACATTAGCACAAACGTTACTGGTCGCCAAGAACAAAGACACCCACTTGGCAAAAAACTACCGACCTATTGCATGCCAGAACCTGATGTATAAGATGTATACAGCCTGCCTCAACCTATTCCTCCAAGATCACTGTGAAAATAATAACATCATCACAGATGAACAAGCAGCTGGAAAGAAAAGGGTTTGGGGATGTGCTGAACAACTCCTAATCAACAAAACTGCGATGTCGGAGGTGCGACAACTTAGGAGAAATATGACTACAGTCTGGCTGGACTACAAGAAAGCTTTCGATTCTGTTCCCCTCTCTTGGATGATAGAGGCCCTCCAACTTGCTAAAGTCCCAGACATTATTGTCAGAGCCATAAAGAGGCTGTCTTCTTCTTGGGCTACTATCCTAAGGTTAAAGACAGAGAGGGAGGACTCTATTTTCACTGATAAAATAAAATATTGCAGGGATATATTTCAGCGGGACAGTCTCTCTGTGATATTGTTCATCTTGTCATTAAACCCCTTGTCCTTTCTGCTCAATAAATGTGAGGGATACATCATTGGCTCACAGGAAGACAGAAATACGAACCTAACCCATAACTTCTTTGTGAACGATCTGAAACTCTATGACAAGAACATGGATGGGATGAAGAAAAATCTTAACCTGGTTACAACGTTCTCAAAGGATATAGGAATGGAGTTTGGCCAAGATAAATGCTCATACATGACTGTAAAGCGGGGAAAAACAACAACCCAATCTAGCAACATTGTCATCAATGGTCTAACTGTTTCACCGATATCTGACGAGGACTGCTACAGATACCTGGGGATAGATGAGAACATATCCTATAATGGTATCTGTAATAAAGAACGCGTAACCAGGGAATACTACACCCGATTAAGAAAGATCTGGTCATCGGAACTCTCTGCGCAAAACAAAACAGTGGCTCATAATGTGTTTTCTGTGCCTGTCCTAACACCAACGTTTGGAATACTCAATTGGACGATAGAAGAAATCCTAGCAGTTGATGTTGGAACTCGAAAAATACTGAACAACACCGGAAACTTCCACATCAACAGTGACATAGACCGCCTTTACTTGATACGTAAGCAGTCCAGACAACATTTGAATGTCGCATCATATCTCTCCGACATCTACGAACCTCGAAGCGTAGGAACCCGCTTCTCGAGCAAGTCTATCTGCATGAAACAGATAAGATCATGAGAGTTGGGAAGGAACTCCTTGAGAGATATTCCCTGTATGATAATCAAAAACTCACACCCAGGGATGTCGCTCAGCAGTATCGCAGTGAATCCATGGATGAAAAACTGCATGCCTATCAGCAAAAAATCATGCATGGATATGTTGCCAGGAAGCTCCAGAGTGAGAGTAATATAGATAAGGAAATAGTCTATCTTGGACCAACAACCGCTATATTGGCTCCCACTTTGAAGGATACGCTTTTGCAATCCAAGAACAGGAGATTAGCACGAAATACCTGATTCACAAAAGAGATAGGGATGCAAGCAAAACACCTAGATGTGATAACAAGTGCAGACTCTGCAGAACTAACATCGAGGATATCACCCATGTCATCAGCAGCTGCCCAAAGGTGTCATCGCGGTACTATTTACCTATGAGGCATGATGTAGTGGCCAAAACACTGTACAATGTAGTTCGTAAAAAAGATAGCCCCGATAACAAACACATTAAAAGCTACAGCAATGTGGAAGACATCCATGTACATAATATGAAAGAGTACTGGTGGAATGTTCCAGTAAAAACCCCAATAAAATGCAGGCATAACAGACCAGATATTATGATATGGGACAGGGAGAAGAAAACATGCACAGTAGTGGAAATTAGCTGCCCAGCAGATGCCAATATAATATCAAAGATTAGTGAAAAGGAGAACATTTATGCAGAACTTATGAGAAATCTGCAGATACTCCACCCTGATTACACCTTCAGATTTATGCCTGTGATTATTGGGACACTGGGGTATCTCAGTAACTGCCTCAATACAAATCTTGAGAAGCTAGGCTTCACAGGAACAGAAAGAACACAACTAATTAGGAAATTACAAGTACAATCCATTAATGGAACAGTAAAAATATGTAAAGCATTCCAAACATTTTGCATCCACTACCTGCATATACACATGCACACATACAACTCAAAACGTACACATCCAAACATACAATAACATCCATATCTACACATGCATACATACATATCTACCTAGTTGATGTTGCGTAAATTCCAATGAGAGAGTTTGTGTCTATGTTAGAAACCGACTCTCTCTCTATTGGTAAAACTGTGAAATTATAAAACCAGAAGAACATACATACATGCTTACATACATACATTCATATATACATATGCTGTATTAAGTTTGACCTAAGGCGGGCTAATCAACAACAACAAAACCACAGTTAGATGACGTATTGAGTCATGACAGTGCTTCAATATTGTCATATTGTCATATTCTGTTTGTTTCAATATTTCCTAATAGTTCTGTTGTATACGTCAAAGTTACTCTTTTTTCTCCTCAAAGTCAGCCATGTTGTTTTTGTAATTTTGTTGTTGTTTTTTTTAATACTTTTTTGTTGCATTTTCATCTTTGATTCAAAGTTTCTCTATTCCATGTCCCCTTATTTGGAATGTTTCCATTCAGTAGTTACTCCTTTCCGCCTAACAATAGGAGGACAGTGGTGCTGTTGATTTATTGTATATTGTTGTTATCATTGTTATCGTCGCTGTTGTTTGTACTTCTCTTGTTAGTACTGTTGTTACTGTTGCTGTTGCTGATGTTGCCACTATTCTTGTTTCTGTCGTTATTTATATTGTTGTTGTTGTTTTTGGTGTTGTTTTTGTGACTATTGATGTTGTTGTTGCTGCTGATGTAATTGTTGTTGTCGGATCCTCTCTGTTAATTGTATTTACTCTGCTATAAAAAGAGTATGCGCCTCAGACACACACACTTGTGTGTGTGTTTTTGTGTGTGTGTGTGTTGGTGTGAGTGTGTGTGTGTGTGTGCTTGATATTTTCCAATTATATTTTTTTTTTAAATTGCACCAGTATAGAGTCTCTCTACGTGCTGTGCTTGTTAACTCTCTTTAGTAAACAGTATGCATGTGTCATAGTTTGGAGTAATACGTGTGAAGTGACTTGAATGTTTGCAGATTTTAGCTGCGGCTCTTTAGCTAGTGAGTTCGAATCAGGCTAAACTCAATTTACTTTTCATCCTTCATGACCTGATCGAAATAGGCAGCTGTCAAGCAGCATGTATTAATATTATTCAGAACACTACATCTAGATGTGGTAGCCATTAGCGAGACCAGGATTTACGAGATACACTCACTAGTTCTGCTTCTGACCGACAACAAAGCCTATGTTCTTTTTGTAATCGGTTCGGTTTAAGTGGTGTAGCAGTGCTCATTTGGAAAGGCCTAGACCTAGTAGCAAGAGCAGTTTTCCTAAGCTTGGAAGGTATATCAATCGTCCTGGGCGTGAGCAGCAGTGAAAGAAATGGAATGCCTTCATGCTAGTGGCAGTTTATGCCCCGACAGAAGCTGGAAGACCGGACTTCTTCAGATATCTAGTGACATTCCTGGAAACTGTTCGCTCTGTAGTTCTTGGGTGCGATTTGGACTGCATTTTGGATACATACAACGATGATGCGTGGTTAGACGACTAAACAAATGGCTGCAAAAGCCTTACAAGTCTGTTCAAGCACTTACACTGGTAGTTTATATAGGTGTAACATAAAGAACCAGCGTCAGTTGTTCACAGTTTCAGGTAGTGGGATATATGTGCGGATTGTATAGTGAATTAGGTCCTCGTTACTGGAGACTTAACGCGTCCTTCCCCACGTTGACAAGGTTGAGGGGCGTATTAGTGAACTAGTAAAACGGCCATAAACAAATGGTAGTAGATTTCGTTGAGTAAAATGAGAGTAGAGTAGAGAAAGAACTAATCAGTCGTTTAGAATAAGTGCATAGAAGAGGCATCGCAACTGAAGTGATAGCGACGAGAATGGCCCCGCAAAAGAGATTTCAAAAAATCAATAGTTTCATGAAACAAGAAGTGTATTAGTATTCTTGCTTTGTTTTATTTTGTTTTGATATTTTTATTTTAGTCTCAAAACCTTGATAATTTATAATATCAGAATTTGTTCACATTAACTGTTTTCATTTGTTTCTTTCTAGTTTAGACTTTTCATTTGTCAATACATTGCAACATTGCAGCAAAAATCTTTCTAGACGGATTTTGCTGCTTGTGTTGTTGTTCAGACTGTTACTACTGCTACTGATGCTGCTACCACTCTTGCTGTTGCTCTTGATGATGATGATGATGATGATGATGATGATGCTATTGATGCTTCTGCTGTTTCTGTTACAGCTGCATCCGTAACTATTGTTATCGTTGATGCTAAGATTCCTCTGAGACACACAACAAAGTGATTATAAAACGAAGGACAACAATATCATTTTTCTACAACAAAACAACAACGAAGCTAATAATTATTTCTGTCATTGGCACAAGATCATGAATTTAGGGGTAAGGGAAAGTCGATCGTATCGACACCAGTGTGGTACTGGTACTTTGTTTTATCAACTCCAGACGGATGATAGGCACATTTGAGCTCGGTGGAATTTGAACACAGAACGTAGAAATCTGTAACTAGATACAGGATCATATATATATATATATATATATATATATATATATATATATATATATATATATATATATATATATATATATAAATATGTGTGTGTGGGGGGGGGGGTGCGTGTGTGTTTATATATATATATATATATGCACATATATATATATATATATATATTAGCAGATGTCTGCGTATTTATTTGTATGTCTATGCATAATGCCAATGAGGGAATGAGAGGGGAGAGAAAGAAACAGAGGGGGAAGTGAGGACGCTGCTCTTTACTTCTCCTCCTCCAACTCCTCATTTGTCACAACGTTTTTCGATAGAGGGAGAAATGTAAATAGTGTGAGTGTGTGTGTGTGAGAGAGAGAGGGGGAGAGAGAGAGTGAGAGACGCTGTGTTTGATACTGTATATATATATGTCGGTGTAGATACATGTGTGTGATGTGTGTGGAAATAAGAGAGGAAGGAAAGCAATAACTATTAAGATGTGTACCTATGTGTGTGTCTGTGTGTGCGGCATCCCACAGAAAGTAAAAACTATTAACATGTGTGCGTGTGTGCTTGCACGAGTGCGTGCGTGGGTGTGTGCGTTGCGTGCGTGTGTGCGCGCGTTTGCGTGTGTGCAGCTTTCCACAATCGCCATTTATCGCGTTTGCGTTTATGTATGTGTATGTTTGTGTGTGTGTGTGCGTGCGTGCGGCGATCCACAATCTCAATTTATTTCAATCAATCTTGTGAAGATATTCATGCAACTTTCACTAATTCTTTCATTAATCTCCATTTTAACTTTCAAAAAGGTTTCCTAGTAAAATGTTCTCACCCTCTTCAAGAGGAGACGGGGTAGGTGTAGATGATCAGTATTCTACTGTGAAGCAAAGACTAGTGCAGGTAGCCAGAGCAAGGTCACTAGAGTCCCCAGTACAATGACAGCAAAGACATGAACACGACAGGAGGGGAGCTGCTGCACACAGGGCCAGTGAGTCACAAGAGGTAAGGGAAAAACAGTTAGAACAATTACGTTAACAAAATTCAATCCACAGGAGAAAGGAAAGAGAAAACGTTTAAAGGATGCAAGACAAAGACCAAGCTGCCAGAGTTACCAATGAGACAATAGGTCAACGAGAGATTAGAGAAAGAAAAACCAAGGAACAAACAGTTGCTGCAAGACTTCGCCAATCCTCAGAGGAGAGATGTAAGCGTCTTGATCAAGATAGGCTGAATACGTTTAACAAAAGAGTTGCATCTTTCAAGGGGACTTGGAAAAGATCAGCTTTCAACTGTGATCCAAAACATGATTACTCTACAGAGAAATTGATTAATATTGGAGCAATGTCGAAAGAGTGCAATGTTTGTAAAGGAAAGAAATGGGAAAGGGAGACCACCACTATGTGTTGTGGTGGAGAAGTGGTTGTTTTACCGACGTTTGGTACACCTCCAGATACTTTGAAGGTATTGCTTTGGGGAAACACACCAAGGAGCATGCACTTCTTGAAAGACATTAGGAATTATAATTCTGTTTTCTAAATAACCACCTTGGGTAGCAATATTATAAGAGAAGGGAACATGAAGCCAACTTTTAAAGTTCAAGGTCAAGTATGCCACCGTATTAGATCTTTGTTGTCAACTGAAGGCAAACATCCTCAGTTTTTACTGATATATTTTGTGGCAAATTACAAGGAGAAGGCTTTGCAACGGTCATTTAACCTTCCAAATTTGAAAGAAGAGTTAATCTTTGATCTGCAAGATATGTTGCATGCAAACAATAGCTATATCAGAATCTTGACGTATGCATTATAATATGAACCACCCACTGAATATAAGATAGTTATGCTGACAAAAAGCCTATTCCTGAACACAGAGGCCGCTACAATGCTTCTGCTGCAAATGAAGTAGCAGCAATTATTACAGGTGACGAGTATGGGAAGAGAGATATTATTATTCAAAGGAGAAATAAGATGCAGCGGATAAATGCAACCCACCGATCATATGATGCGCTCCAGTATCCAATAATCTGTGTATTTGGCCAAGATGGATATCACTTTGGTAAAAAAAAAAAACAGTAAGCTGACGAAAACAGTAAGCTGCATGGAATTTTACGCTTACCTTTTCATATTAAGACAGCAAGACTAAAATATTCTGCAACGTTCACGTGAGATCTTCCAGCAATTTGCAGTTGGTATGTATGCAAAAATTGAAGGAGAAAGGCTTCTTTACATTGGAACACATCAGAAAGATCTCCGTGCATCAGAGTACATTCACCTGAGAGATGCAATCAGTAATGAAGGAGCATTGGCTGCTGATAACATTGGACAGCTTTGTGTTATTCTTCCATCAAGCTTTACAGGAAGTTCACAGGACATGCATGAGCGTACCCAAGATGCACTTACATATGTCAGACACTATGGTCGTCCAGACCTCTTCATTACATTCACATGTAACCCAACATGGCATGAAATAAAGAGTGAGCTTTATCATCATCAAGAACGCAAAGATCATCATGATATTATAGCTAGGATGTTCAGACTTAAAGTCATAAAGCTGATGGATCTCCTAAACAAATGTAACATGTACACAATTGAATGGCAAAATCGATGGCCACATGCCGACATTTTGATTTGGTTACATAAAAACTTCCGCCAAATGATTTTTATTTATTTTTCTCAGCTAAACTTCCTGATCCACAGCAATCCTTTGCTGCATGAAATTGTCAAGTCCAAGATCAATCATGGTCCCTGTGGTTCAATTAATCCATCCTCCCCACGCATTAGGGATGTACCAAGAACTACCCACGTCCCTCTGAACATGAAACCCGAACTGGAGAAGGTTGCTACCCCTTTTTACAGGAGAAAACCTGGGCATGGTGGATTCCCTTCGAAGAAAAAAAGAGAAATGGGCAATAATTCATCATTAACAATCGGTGGATTGTACCCTACTGTCCTGTTCTTACAAAAACATTCCAAAGCCCATATCAATGTTGATTTCTGCAACCCTGTTAAGTATATTAAGTATGTTTGCAAATATATAAAGAAAGGTTTAGATGCTGCAACATACACTCTTATGCAGAATGGCAATCAGCAGATAATTAAAAATGACGAAGTTGTACAGTATGTGAGAGAAAGATACATCAGTAGTAGTTGATACATCAGTAGGCTTTTTGGCGCATATTCAAAATATTTTGGCGCCGTCATTCATCTGGGTGTCTACCTAGAGAATGGCCGAAGGATTCTCTTTGCAAAACAAACAGCGTTGCAACAAGCACTTTCTCCAAAAGAAACTACCCTTACTGCCTTAAGTTGTGTCAAGAAGACTCTTTTACTTAGAATTATCCACTTGGAAAAACAATAAATGGCACGATAGGAAACGTGAGACTGACGCTCTTGCAAGAGTTTAGAGTGTCCACCCAAGCCAAGCAGAATGCTAATAATTACGGCTCCTTTTGCATGAAGTACGTGATACCAAATCATTCCAAGATTTGAGGAGGGTAAATTGTCATGTGTCTGAAACTTATAGGGAAGCATACTATCAACAAGGTTTTTTAGGAAATGATGAGCATTCGGACCTTACATTGACTGTAGCATCAGTGTCAGATTCTCCAAGGAAATTCCGGAACCTTTTTGCAATTATACTGAAAATGTGTCAGCTTGGCAGTCCCCTACAGCTTTGGATGAAACATCGTGAGGACATATCTGAAGACTTAAAGTATGCAATTCAACAGGCAAACTCAGATATCAATATTCAGTTCTCTGAAACATTTTTAAACCGAGCACTAATTGATATTGAGGATCAAGTTTTGGCCAAGGGTTCTGGACTGCCAAAAACAAACCGTCAATTTTGTGCTTTAACTTCAAGAGACAAAGCAAGAGAAAAATTATGACATCACAGAGTTGGATGCATTTGTGAATGAACATGAACCCAAACTTCTTCCAGAACAACACTGTGCATATGATAAAATTATTTCGTCAAACAGAAAAAAGTGGAGGAATTTTTTTTCTTGATGCTCCTGGTGGCACAGGTAAAACATTTGTAACAACATTGCCTCTATCCTGGGTGAGGTAACGAAAACGAATTGCACTTGCTGTAGAATCGTCTGGCATTGCTGCCACCCTACTCCTAGGAGGACAAACAGCTCATTCTGCTTTTAAATTACCGCTAAACATGGTCAGAAATGACAATCCAATTTATAACAAGCAAAGATTCAGATTCAACATAAGTGTTGCGCCAATGCCATCTGATCATTAGAGATGAATGCACCATGTAACATAGAGGAGCAATGGAAGCTCTTGATAATACTTTACAGGACATAAAGGGTAACAATAAATATATGGGAGGAGTTACATTAGTTTAATCAGGAGACTTCAGACAGGCATTAACAGTTATTCCGAGAGGAACAAGACCTGATGAAATAAAAGCATGCATTAAGTCTTTGCACCTATGGAATAAAGTACAGACATTCTCCTTCTATATAAAACATGAGAGCTTTATTACATGGGGACCAATGTGCAGAACAGTTTTCCAATTAGCAAATGGGAAAGTAACAATCGATGGGAATGGTGATATCAATTTGGCTCATATTGCTACCATGGTGAATTCCCCAGCTGAATTGAAGAACAGAGTGTTTCCAGACTTAAGTAATAATTATAATTCACATAAATGTTTGTAAGAAAGGGCAATTCTTGCTGAAAGAAAATGAGATAGTGGTAAGGATTAACCATGAATTAATGAATGAATTAATGATTCGAACAGTCATTGAGGAGTACAAATCAGTTGATTTAGTCCTTGATGAAAATCAAGCTGTCCACTAGCCAGCAGAGTTCCTTAATTCCTTTGAGCGCCCTGGAACTCCTCCACATAAATATTTCTGAAGGTAGGAGTCCCAATAATGCTTCTAAGAAATTTAGATCCTCCTAAATTATGCAATGGGACATGGTTGTTTGTGAAGACATTATCTCCTAATGTGATAATGTGATAATGAAGCTACCATCATCACTGGATGTGCCTCTGGGAAAGAGGTTTTCATTCAAAGAATTCCAGTCAAACCAACAGACATGCCATTTGAGTTCAAACAAACACAATTCCCAGTGCGCCTTTCCTTCGCAATGTCTATTAATAAAGCTCAAGGTTAGGCTTTGAAATCTACTGGCTTGCACTTAATTGAGCCTTGCTTTTTTCATGGTCAACTTTGTGTTGGTTGCTCCAGTGTGGGTAGTTTACAAGACTTATTTGTCTATGCTCCAAACCAGAAAACAACGAATGTTGTTTACCCGGACGCTCTTATGTAATGTCCTTCAACATATGTGACAGAATTTATCTCCCTTCATAAAAGTGGAAAATTTTGTATTTCAGTTTTTATTATTATTCTTATTTTTATTAATTTTTTTTTTTTTCGTATTAAGAATTCAGAATTGATTTCATCATGCATCACAATTGAAGAAAAAATTGAATTCAGAATAATAAATTTCTATACAACATATTTTGCTTTTTTGTTCTAATATATACGAAACAATTTCAATCCCGGGTAACACCGGGTGGCTCTGCTAGTATTAATATACATACATAAAAACATATATTCAACACATGTGTGAAGAGCTTATAAATGGGGGGAATGAAGTATACACTTCTGAATATTAATGATATATTATCGAAGCCGGCCTGATTGGAACCATATTTGACCCTGGCGATAGTATTAGTCCAGTGACCTCACCAAGTTACATCATTCTTACACTTTGTTAAATTAATGTATTAAGATATTATATAACTGGAGCTAAGCAGCCGAAGGTAAAGTGCTTCAATATATATGGTGCTGGACAATAGGACATCCACTGCGATTATTCTATCGGCTACTGTTCACATAGATATCAATTTAGATACCATAATTTTTAAGAAATTTACCTAGAAGGAATAGTTGTTCTATCTAAGAGTAAAACGTCTTTATTTCCATTAACTCAACATAAACTTGATTTTAGCATTAGTGCAATGAATCCTGGGGATTAGTAAATGGATCAATTTTAATGCAGGCAATAGCTGTAAAAATAAATAGCGAAGATATATTCTCACCGTTAAAAGAAATTTTGAAAAAAGGAAAGATTTCTTTTAGAAACAAAATGCAAATAAAAGTAACTTAAGAAGACGTGACATGTGGGGAATATGCGAAAACCAGTATAAAACCTCTTAAATAGCGCCGGGAAAAAATATAGAGAGTAGCAAATAAAAAGTAAAAAGACAAATGTATTAAGATATAAATAACCAAAGGTCTTCTTTTGATAATTAGAGATATATAACAATTGGGATGGACAATATATAGTTTTAAAAATAGTGCTACTTCCATACTTCTTGTAAAGAAGGAACGAAATACTTCGTAAAAGAAGTAGACCTATTAACAACACACAAACACACACTAATACATATGCATATATATGTGTGTGTGTGTGTGTGTGTGTGTGTGTGTGTGTGTGCGTGTGTGTGCGTGTGAATGTGTCCGTGTATATATATATATATATATATACACACACATACACACACATACACACACACATATATATATATATATATATATATATATATATATATATATATACATATAAGGCTCAACGCAGTAATGATTCATGCAACTAGAAAGATAACAGATAAGAAAAAATAGATTTCCATAGAAAATATCAATTGACTAAATAAAGAATCGATCGTCTATGAAAATCTTGAATGCAGAAACATTCTTGAATAATAAACGACATAATGGTGGAGAAAGAAGAATGAAAGTAAACAATGACTTATTTTGACAAGATACAAGGTCAGTTTTCGTTGATTAAAGGTATAATCAATTAAATCAATTTCAGTGTATATTATTGATGTATATTTAGTATGGTAGACGTAACCGGTCACTCGGTTCATCACTTCCACCTCGACCTTGGGAGTCTTTGGCGAAGTGCACACTGTTGCAAACATTTAGAGCAGGTCTCTTTATTGAGGACACGTTCCTCTCCTGCCCACCACTCACCAACGCCCTACCCTCCCTGACTAAACTGTAAAAATAATATGTTATTCATTCAAGTGTGAGAAAAGATGACGCTGTCAAGATTTGATCTTAATACATAGAATGATGCATCTTACTACTGTAGCTTTATCGTGGCTTTGTTCTCTCCTTATATTTTTATAATCTTTTCGTCAGTAATCATTTATACTTCTCAAAGGGGCTTCATTTAACAATGTTTACTTATCTACATGTATATCAAGAAATATTGTAATTGACAAGCTGCTTCATCAATTATAAAATAAATATCAAATAAAATGGTAGAAGACATTGGGAAATAAAAAAAGCATTAAGGTTTCGGGTCTTCAACATAATCTGAGCATGTCACCCTATTTTACTCGTCTAACTAATGAGAATGGTAGGAAAATCACGTATTATCTTTTCTTACACTATGTAGGAATTGAGGCTTTGTGAAAACCTGGCAGGAGCCTATTCAACAATCTACTAGGAATACCAGCCAATTCCTCGTTAAACCATGCATCACCATCATAAAGAAGATCCTATCTCATTAGACGAGTAAATTAAATTGTTGTAGTGTATATATATATATATATATATATATATATATATATATATATAATGACTTTTTCCGTTTCTGTCTACCAAATTGCATTCACTTGGCATTGGACAACCTGGGACTACGTTACAAGACATTTGTCCAAGATATTATGGCGTGGGATTGTACCGGAAACCACGGAGCTATGAAGTGAAATATATAAATTCACACACGTGTCTACGTCTTCTTTCACTAACTTAAATTTACAATTAGCTTAATAGCTTGCGGCTTTAATTAACTAAAAGCAATGTAATTATGGAATTTTATATAATGTCTGCGGATGATTTGAAAATGTAAAATAACTTGTTTAGTTACACTCAAATCCGACTCTCTCCTAAAATCGTTTGCTTTCCACATGTATATATATATATATTTATGTATATAGGAAAAGAGTCAGAACCCCGACGGCTGAGCTCCGGCCGTTTCGACGGCTAGATCCGAACTAACCCAACACGGGGTCCTGACTCTTTTCCTATTACCCACTCTACTGTACCAAGTATCGAGTACTTTGGTTCGTTATGGTCCACCTGGTTCCTTACCACACTTTCTTTGTTTTATATATATATATATATATATATATATATATATATATATATATATATATATCCATTGGTGGACTGTGGTTGGTCAGGATTTGGGGGAGTCTTCAGGGCAAAGGTGAAGGTCAAGGTCCAAATTACATGTAGAGTTATCAGTCTTGTGTGTGCAACACACCAGCAAAGAATGATGTCATTCTATTTAAGCATTCAACTTTTTTTTTTCTTCCAAATATAATTTGTTAGTCCGTGACGGGGTATATGTACAATAAAGGTAATTGCGGAGGTCCGATGTAGATGTTTACAATTCCTTTATTCATAAAGCTGTAATACATATCTCAATGGCGTCCATGGTTACGTGATTCTTCCATCACGCAACCAGTCAGGCTACTCCATCCGACAGTATCTCATGCAATAAGGTTACATTGCCAATGTGTGCTATAATTATTATTTTTTCCTTACGGGATAATTATTTTCGTTTATTTATTTTATATATTTTTTTGTTTTATTTTATTTATTTTTTTGGGTGTGTGTGTGCGCGTGATTGAGAAGGCGTAATAAAAGACCACTTTTGTTTTGTGTATATTGGACGATATTATTGAATATGTCCTTTCTAATATTAGGATAATCGGGTGTGATACGAGGGAAATTAAGATGCAGTTTTTCAGTTGGTTAAGTGGTAGGAAATATCAATAGGTGGAATAATCTACTTGAAAAATTGATAAACAAAAATACATTAAACGATTTAAAAGCCGAAGATAAGCTCTAATAATTAAAAATCACAACAGTCTGATGCAATCATGAGGAGGAGGAATGGTAGTTTCTTTGTATGCGTGAGTGTGTGTGTGGGGGGGGGGGGTAGAAACGGTGAATACATCTAATACTTTCTATAACCAGAGGCTGATAAATGAGGTAGTAGATTAATGATCATTTGAAATTATACTTTTGTTATATACGTGGCCTTCCTATTAGTTGATGTATGTGATAAGAGATGCAGATGGTGCCGTTATTTATCGGGTTCTGTTGTCGCTTCAGCGAATCGTAATTTATCAGAAACCTTGAGTGTGTTCAACAAACATCAACGCTAATCTACTTCCCAAAGAAAATCTACCATTCAAATATGCTTCGTTCTGGCATTTTCTTTTGCGTTTTCATGTTTATTGCATATTTCAGTTTTATAGCATATTTATTGTCATATAGTTTGTCCCAAACCCCACTGCAGTTATCAGGTGTCGTCTGACGAAGGAAATAGGAAAATGCTAATTGGCGAACTTTAGATTTGAATAAATAAATCTTATCCCCCTTTATTTTGCCATTGAAATTCAGTAATTGAAAAAGCATTTTTTTGAAATGTGAAGAACTCGGTATGTTAAGAATTAGACCAATCACGAGAATAAGATCATTGTTATAACGTATGTAAACTGAGTGCCCGGGGGAAAAGCCATACGTTCACTTCTTTAGAACAGGCTAAGGGCAATTCATGCAACATTAAAGAAATAATAATAAATAAATCGACAGGTTCAAGCAGATATTATATTAGATCTGTACTCATCATAGCCTTCGGAATTCTGAAGACAGAGTAAGGGCATAAAGAAAAAAAGTTATGGGGTCTCGATCACATGAGCATGCTACATTAACATTGACTACATAACGCAGGCTTGCATTTGGCATTAAAGGGTACTACAAGTATAGGATACCTTTACAGTAATAGTAATGGGGAGCATTATTTATAAACATCAAAACCTTTTTTAAGTCACAGAGAAAGTGAAGAAATGTAACTTTGAATAGGAACGCAATTTTAAGATTAGCAATGCAAATGATTTGTGTATATGAAAACTGAGTATCTAATTCGAGATGCAAAAGATACCAATAGATAAGCAAGACAAGCTGATTAGCAGTTAAGGTTAATTAGGAGACAGTGTGAGAGAAATAGAAAGCTGGAGAGGAAGGAAAGACAAAATATGGAAGAATGAAAGAGAAGCAATAAAGCAATAGTGTGTCAGTACGAGAAGTTACATTTGAAAAATAACAACCGGCATATAAGCTAAGTGGAAATGACAATGACAGAATAGACATTTCAATTGTGGTATGTCTCTTAAAATGAACACCATCCTAGTGCTGGTCAATATAATATAATATAATATAATCTCTATATACATAAAATTATTTGCCTCTCTGTTTCTTTATGCATTCCCAAACGGCTCGACCAAATCAAATCAAATTTTACAAGGTATTAGGCCCTGGGATTAACAACATGTAACTTCTATTTTCATTTGGATTAAAACAATATAACAGTTTATCTAAAATAAGCTTTCTATAGTAGTCAATTATAGTAAACGATATTTTATAACACCACGACGACGACGATGACGTCACATTTTGTATATGAGTGAGTATGTGTCGCGTTCGTTACGTGCGTTAGGCCTTAGTAAGTTGCATACACATCTTCACACAGCGAGAATTAAACACACACACACACATCTACATCTACATATACATATGTGCTGACTGACAAGTATATGTATGTGAGTCTGTCTATGTGAGAGTGTATGTGTATGTGAGAATATATACATTTCTGTGACGACTGACATAACGGACGGACACGCACACACACACACACACACATCTAAAGAGAGAGAGACGTCCCACAACAGTCTAGAATCAGTTTAAACATCAAAGTATCAGTTGAATGTTTAACGATACTGCGTTAGCCTTTATAAAGCGTACATACGCAAATGTATATATGTGTATGTATGTATGTATGTATGTATATATATATATATATATCATCATCACTCGTCGACTACTGTCGAGATGATGGATCTCACTCTCATGCCCCAGAATCCCCTGTCCCCCATCGCTGCCCCCAGGTCCTGTCTGCTGATTCCCGTATCCCTAGCGATAACGTCAGGGAATGACAGCTTCCTACTCCTAGTCAGGCTGGAGTCAGGGTTCCAGAGCAAGAGAGCGGGTATCATTTTATTGCTGTCACGGAGATAGTGGCCAGCAAATTGAGTTCTCCGGGATTTTAGAAGGGCAGAGGCTCGAGGGAGTTTGCCATAGATTTTAGACAAGGTGGGATGTCGTTTCCAGGATAGGTTTTGCACTCACATTAAGAGGCGGGTATATGTGCCATCCAATCTCCTCTCAAGTTGTGATGTTAGTGTCATATATATATATGTATGTGTGTGTTTATGGGTGTGGGTGTGGTGGGTGGGGGTGGGGGCGTGAGCATACTTACATTTATGTATCAGCTGTGCTAGGGTGATAAATAAAATTCTAAATTTATTTTTAATATTCGGCAAGGCCAGACAAATGTTGCTCAGTATCGAAATGAGGCTAATGAGCTGATGTAAACTTGAGAAAATATTATATATTTTCAACTTCTCAACAGACTGTCAGAGGAATACAGTCTTGATGAAGGTTAATGATCCCAGAAACATGTTGATTGTTCCACAAATCCATTTTTCAACAAACAGGTGACGATGAGTTACCGACACGGCACAGTTTCAAATCGGGCTACTTGTTTACGAACGAATCGAACATTATTATTAATGTTCAATATGACCCATACGTACATATGTATATGTATATATGTGTATATATATATATATATATATATATATATATATATATATATATATATATATATATATATATATATATATATATATGTGTGTGTGTGTGTGTGTGTGTGTGTGTGCGTGTGCATACTTACATTTGCGTATCATCTGTGCTAGGGCGAGAAATAAAATTCTAATTTTATTTTTTTTATAAAGTCGTTTTATACCAGGCTTTAATTTTACATAACACAGACAAAATTGGTACTATTTTAAATTAATCTACGCTGTATATTAATTAATTTTTTGAGGACAGTGCCATGTTATTAATCAGAATATGAGACGGGAAATAGAAAGGTTACGACATCAAGGAAGACGATCACAACTTTCTGAAAGTTACGATGCAAACTCGACGAGCACACACACGACTCTTCAAGGCAGAATAAAATGGCTAAGAGCTGCGTTTTCGTGTGATCCATCGAAGAATTATAGAAATGATCCGAAAGTTGTGATTGATAGCATGGATATTACACTTGGTATGTGTTGCTTAGGAGGAAAGGTAACACTTCCACAGATAGAGGACCCTCCAGCTTTTATCCATATACAAATGCGATTAATCACCTCATTTACGGCTGTTGTCAAGTCCAGCAGCCGCAGAGAAGAGGGAGGGATCGTCCTGACGATGGCCAGTCAAGCCTGAAATGCATAGACGGTTGTTCCCGTTGCTTCTGCTGGACAACACCAGAGGGCGTTAGGCGCCCGGTGTTCGCATAGCTACGGCTTCCTAAAATCGGTCGCAACTCCAGGTAGAAGGAGCAACGTGAAATAAAGTGTCTTGCTCAAGGACATAACGCATCGCCTGGTCCAGGAATCGAACTCACAACCTTACGATTGCGAATCCAATTCTCTAACCACTCAGCCACACGCCTTCACATATATATATATATATGTGTGCATATATATATATATATATATATATATATATATATATATATATATATATATATATATATATATATATATATATATATATATATATATATATATATATATATATATATATATATATATATATATATATATATATATATATATATATATATATATATATATATATATATATATATATATATATATATATATATATATATATATATATATATATATATATATATATATATATATATATATATATATATATATATATATATATATATATATATATATATATATATATATATATATATATAAAAATTTCATTTCCCACTCTTAGTACAGCTGTTGCTTAAATATAAGTATGTACACTTACATACATATATGTATATAGACGTACAGTAGTATGTATATATATATACCCATACATGCACACACATATATATGTACGTATGGATTCACCGAATATTTATTATAATGCTCGGTGTGTTTACTGTACGTGTTTACAAACACACCGAGCATTATAATAAAGGTTTGGTGAATCCATACGTACATATATGTATGTGTGCATGTATCTATATATACATACTACTGTACGTCTGTATACATATATGTATGTACGTGTACATACTTATATTTAAGTAACAGCCGTACTAAGAGTGGGAAATGAAATTTCGTTTAATTTTTTCCGTTTATCGTTTTCGGTGCGCCCGGCCGATTAACTCACTCGATATGCAAATTAGGCTGCTCAGCCGTTAATATACATAAGGAAAAGTGTATACTTTCAGACGTTCAATCATCTGGCAGGAAGGTATACGTTGCTGACGATAGCTAATAAGCTTGAAACTAGTACAGCGTTCCTTTGTCAGTGTTGAACAAATGAGCAACGATGGTTACTAGACACTGTACGGCTTAATTCGGGATGTTTGCTAACAAACACACCGAGCATTATAGTAAATGTTCGGTGAATCCATAGGTACATATATATATATATGTGTGCATGTATGCATATATATATATACATACTACTGTACGCCTGTATACATATATGTATGTACGTATACATACTTATATATATATATTTATATATATGTATATATATATATATATATATATATATATATATATATATATATATATATATATATATATATATACATATATATATTTATATATATATATATATACGGGTAAATTTTCAATCACAGATATTTATTATTTGTTTGACCCGAATTACTTGATCGTTTTTTTTGGCTATGCGAATGATTGTTTAACCATCGACTCAGTGTGTTTGGCCTTTAACGTCTGTTATAGCTCTGGTTCATCTGAATCATTGAACACTTGCCACACACCTCGGAGGTTGTTTTTTGTTATTTCGTGAGCCGAAATGCGATTCTCGATAATTTATGTTTGTATTAATCTCCAGACTCTAGCTATTGACCAGTTAATTTTCTTGATTTTTTTAGTTGATTCTATTGACTGATGAATAGCTTATGTTAATTTTAACCCTTCTGTTGAGAACTCTATTCGATTTGTGATGTTTTTGCATTCTTGCAAAAATATACACAGCTGAATTCATTCGCCTGATATAGGGGTTGCCTCCCTTGCCGATCCTCACGTGGGGTCAGCAATAGTCAGTCCTTGTATTAACATTGAACTAAAACGTGTTGAGAAAGTGGCTTCCTTGTTCAATCATCTTACCAGAAGCCTAACATTATTTATGTAAGCGGACAGTACTTGATTTAGGAGCCGCAGAAACCCAAATACTGGATTTTACCAACCTTCCAGGGGTCCGGGTAAATTTTCAATCACAGATATTTTTTATTTGTTTACCCGAATTACTTGAGCGTTTTTTTTTTTTGGCTATGCGAATGATTGTTTAACCATCGTCTCAGTGTGTTTGGCCTTTAACGTTGGTTATAACTCTGGTTCATCTGAATCATTGAGCACTTGCCACACATCTCGGAGGTTGTTTTTCGTTATTTCGTGGGCCGAAATGCGATAGTTTATGTTTGTATATATATATAAGAAAGTAAGTCCATAGAATCATTTGATAAAATATTTACAGTATTTCTTCTCCCAATCAGCATAAATCAACCACATAAACAATCATTTAAACGAGGCTATAAATTTAAAATGTAGCTATGGAGAAATAATAGATACATAAATGATAGATTTATATCCGCGATCCACAGCCACCAAAGATTTACATAGTATTTCTGATAGCCTGTAGAAATTGACTAGACATATAGTTAAGCATACATAATTAGGCACAAAATCAAAGTTAGAAGAAAAAATGCACATAAACATACCAAAATCATATTTCTACCCCCGGAAGTTTCATTCGCTTTTTGGAAATATCCGATCATGGATAAATCAACGAGTTTCGAAATCATCAGGAGACAAACTCAATTGGACAAAGATTTTTCTTAAATAATCCCCGACAGAAACGAATTCAAAATGGCTAAGAACTGTGACATGGCCAGTGTTCAAGTCAGAAAGCTTGTGATTGGTGCCTGACGACGAGTAGGCTGGTTGCTAGAAAATGCAGCCGAATACTGCCTAAAGCTTTACTCAACCTTACGGGAGTATATAAAATATAGAAGTTTACATACACATAAACTAGACAGAGACTTATATATATATATATATATATATATATATATATATATATATGTTTTAGGCAACCATTCACGATGTGGCTCAATGACGAATTAATTAATTAAATAATCAACAATCAGAGCAATATATAAGAAAGTAAGTCCATAGAATCATTTGATAAAATATATACAGTAATTATTCTCCCTATCAACATAATCAACCACATAAAAAATCATTTAAACGAGGCTATAAGTTTAAAATGTACCTATGAAGAAATAATAGATAAATACATATATATAAACGGAAAAAATGAAACGAAATTTCATTTCCCACTCTCAGTACGGCTGTTACTTAAATATAAGTATGTACACGTACATACATATATGTATACATACGTACAGTAGTATGTATATATATATATATACATACATGCACACATATATATATATGCACGTATGGATTCACCGAACATTTATTATAATGCTCGGTGTGTTTGTAAACAAACATCCTGTATTAAGCCGTAGTGTCTAGCAACCATCGTTGCTCGTTTGTTCAACACTGACATAGGAACGCTGTACTAGTTTCAAGCTTATTAGCTATCGTCAGCAACGTATACCTTTCTGCCAGATTGTTGAACGTATATACTTATCTGATGCATATTAACGGCTGAGTAGCCCAATTTGCATACATATATATAAATAATAGATAAATACATATATATCTAAACTATAATAAAGGAAGGTCTGCGCGATTGCGTACGGTTTATTTTTTTTATCCAGTTTGTAAAATAACTTGGATTACTTTGAATAAATAATTGTTTATACTTTTGGCACAAGGCCAGCAATTACCCAGTGTATTACTGGTACTTTATTGTATCGACCCCATAAGGATGAAAGGCTAAGTTAACGTCAGCGGTATTTGAACTCAGAATGGCAAGGGCCGTCACTTTATGCGTCAAAGCATGGCGTCCGACCCTCTACCGATACTGCCAATCCACCAATGAATGAATATTACATAATTTATCTACTCAATTTCGTAAACAAAAATAATTTCGAAAAAAAAAGAAATTCAAATTGACCTATTTTCAAAGTTGCACTTCCTGTATATCGTCTCCACCACCACTACTTCAACTACCATATATATAATAAAGAGAGACTGCGTGAGATGGAGAGATTATGACTTTTTACACGCTGGCGCGTATGATTGAGCACATACATACATCTATATGTATGAGTATATAACTATAATCACGCAAACCGAAACTTATAAAAATACACTCTCATGGACATAATTCACACAAATATACATACATTCACACAAACATACATACATTCAAACAAACATACATACATTCACACAAACATACATACATTCACACATACTTTCACACATATACATTTACACAAACATACATACATTCACACATACTTTCACACAAATATACATACATTCACACACACTTTCACACAAACATACATACATTCACACATACTTTCACACAAATACATATGCATTCACACATATATTTACAGAAACATACATACATTTACACATATATATTTACACAAACATACTTACATTCAGACATGTATATTTACACAAACATACTTACATTCACACATATATATTTACACAAACATACATACATTCACACGTATACATTTACACAAACATACATACATTCACACATATACATTTACACAAACATACATACATTCACAAGCATACATTTACACAAACATACATACATTCACACATATACATTTACACAAACATACATACATTCACACATATACATTTACACAAACATACATACATTCACACATATACATTTACACAAACATACATACACAAACATACATACATTCACACATATACATTTACACAAACATACATACATTCACAAGTATACATTTACACAAACACACACATACAGTCATGAAAGCGTTCAGTGAAGTGGAAATGGGAGGGTAATACAAGTATAACGTTTTATTTATATATTAACTCTTTATTTATTTATTAACTCTTTTTTTAAACTCATCTTAACTATAATAAAGAAAGGAGTGCGGGACTGCATCCATCCAGAATATATATGTTTACCCCGTTTGTAAAATAAGTTGGATTACTTTGAATAAATAATGAATGAAGATTACATAATTTATCTACTAAATTTCGTGGCTGTTGATATTTTATAGCTTATTTAAAGATTCACTTCTTTAAACTTGTCAAATGTCAAGACTTCCTGTTTGAGGCCGTTATATTATAATACTTATAATCGCATATATTTCCGTCGCTAATTTTCTCCTAATGCAGTTTATATATAATATCGTCTTTTTGTAAATGTATCATGAATTACGTTACTGATTACAGAAGACAGTGTAACACAGTCTTCGTTCAATTTCTGTGTTTATTGTCAATTACGATTTTATTTACATGCATATATATTTGTGTATAATATCAATATGCACACCACACATACCAGCAGAAAGCCACCCGAAGGGTGGTTTTTCTGCTAGTTTAATATAATGGTTACAGAACGAAAACACTAACAAATATGATTGTTTCTACTTTTGGCACAAGGCCAGGAATCAATCCAGTGTATTACTGGTACTTTATTTTATCGACCCCGTAAGGATGAAAGGCAAAGTTAACCTCGACGGGATTTGAACTCAGAGCGTAAAGCGACGTAACTATGCTGGAAAGCATGGCGTCCGACCGTCTACCGATACTGCCAATTCAATATACTATATACAAAGGAAAGGGAAAGGAAAGGAAAAAAGAAGGAGAAAAAATACGCAAGTACGTAATACACATATCTTAGACTAGATAGAACAAAGTGCAGACGAAAGAGTAGAAAAAATAGTTGCTATCAAAGCAAAAGATAGCAATATAGCGAGGAGCACTGGGAAACCTCTCTAATAATTTGTGAGGCAGGCCAGCACGCTCACAGCGTTACCTGGGATGATGGCGACGCTGAGGTGCTGGAACAACCAAGTGACCTCACGAGCATCACCAGTTACTTCTGTTTGGCGAGCCGCCAGTGAAGATAAGAACCTCGCTGTCAGTAGCCCGACTCGCCCAAACGTCTCGAACGCCACATGTTGGATAATGTAGTTAGCTGACAGAACACGGTATTTTAGGACTTTGTTTCGTTAAGCTGCGGATGCTGTACCTCTCGCCCTTACCGCTGCATCCAGAATGTGGAAGAAGCAAA
>OZ024747.1:38037794-38040294 GCA_964016885.1 Eledone cirrhosa | reverse complement strand
GCATTACCATGACATACATGGGAAAACCAGTACTCTTACGTTTGAGACGGTTAAATCAAATCTTTTTGTGTTCCAAGGCCAAACAATTAGCTGAACCTATAGGTGTGATAGACAAACTTATTTTTCTTGCCACAGCCTAGTTAAGAAACATACTACACTCTCTGACATGCAGAAGTTAATCCTGGGGGTTTCGATATGACAGCCTGAACATGTACTCCCTCCATTCTCCAGTTTATTTCTACAAGCAATTATTATCATTGTTTAGACCCAGGTTAACTCTAATCAGGAGATATGTTCAAATGCCTTAAAACTGTGACCAGCTTGTCATTTGTTTTATGTGCATTCTTAATTTATTATCCAACCTGTCCCATATTGTAATTAGTGGGGTCTAACCTGAGGACGATTCACCACTTAGTTTTAGCAGGCTGAGTGACAATCTAAAAGTATGCGTGTAGTATTCATCGGTGCTTTTTGCGAAGGTGGATAAAATGGACTCGACCGACCTCGCCCGACCTCAACAGTCGTTATTTTTGGTGTTCCTTGTGTTGTGGATATACGGCTGAAATATCAAGTAAAATACAGCCAGCAATGAAACTTTCCACAACCACCAACAACAATATTACAGATAAATTGTTATTGGCATCTCGTGTGAATAATGAATCTTAAAGATTTCAATACCAGCCGAGGTCGATAATATAACTAGAGCGATAGACTGAAGCAACCCAGACGGCTATAAACATTGTCTTGCAAAATTTCTTCTAGTAATTAAAAACACCGATAGTATTCATAATGGCTGTGTGAGAAATATTGTATGAAATTTGTAAGTTTAAAGAAGCTATAAAACATGTTACGGCAATATGCCATTATCTTCTACAGGATGAAGCAAAAATATTTTTTTGTCTGGATAATTTATATATCTTCAAAAATGCAATATATATATGTGTCTGTCTGTGTGTGTGTATGTCAGTGTGTGTGCGTCAGAGAGTGTGTATGCGTGAGAGTGTGTGTGTGTGTTTGTGTGTATATGTACACATATATGTATATATATATATATATATATATATATATATATATATAAAAACAAATAACGAAACGAAATTAAATTTCGTTTCGTTTGTAACTCACTTTTGTATGACTGACGCTTAAACAATTAAGTTAAAAATGTACATCTACATATGCATACTGAAATACTAGTGTGTATATGAATACACACACGTATACATATGTAGGTGTACCAAGTCTTTCACTGGTCGCTTTACAGTGAGCGGCCCAGCTATTCTGTATGTAAACACACAGACAAACCGGTTTTTAGAGTCATACTGGTTTTTCGGGGGAACACCTTCCCCCTATTCTACAGAAAGCCAGACAAGGAATATTGAACTAGTTTCGTTGTTGTTACAACTCATCAGCAATATTTACCTATCTACCGGCCTTTCTGGAGAATTGTAAAAGCACATATCGTTATATGCTTTTTCTATGAAAATTAGTAGTGGGCAGACTAATTTGCATAGAGTGTGAGTACGCACCGGTTCAGCGGAGACGATAAAAACAAATAACGAAACGAAATTAAATTTCGTTTCGTTTGTAACTCACTTTTGTATGACTGACGCTTAAACAATTAAGTTAAAAATGTACATCTACATATGCATACTGAAATACTAGTGTGTATATGAATACACACACGTATACATATGTAGGTGTACCAAGTCTTTCACTGGTCGCTTTACAGTGAGCGGCCCAGCTATTCTGTATGTAAACACACAGACAAACCGGTTTTTAGAGTCATACTGGTTTTTCGGGGGAACACCTTCCCCCTATTCTACAGAAAGCCAGACAAGGAATATTGAACTAGTTTCGTTGTTGTTACAACTCATCAGCAATATTTACCTATCTACCGGCCTTTCTGGAGAATTGTAAAAGCACATATCGTTATACGCTTTTTCTATGAAAATTAGTAGTGGGCAGACTAATTTGCATAGAGTGTGAGTACGCACCGGTTCAGCGGAGACGATAAAAACAAATAACGAAACGAAATTAAATTTCGTTTCGTTTGTAACTCACTTTTGTATGACTGACGCTTAAACAATTAAGTTAAAAATGTACATCTACATACGCATACTGAAATACTAGTGTGTATATGAATACACACACGTATACATATGTAGGTGTACCAAGTCTTTCACTGGTCGCTTTACAGTGAGCGGCCCAGCTATTCTGTATGTAAACACACAGACAAACCGGTTTTTAGAGTCATACTAGTGAGTTACAAACGAAACGAAATTTAATTTCGTTTCGTTATTTGTTTTTATCGTCTCCGCTGAACCGGTGCGTACTCACACTCTATGCAAATTAGTCTGCCCACTACTAATTTTCATAGAAAAAGCATATAACGATATGTGCTTTTACAATTCTCCAGAAAGGCCGGTAGATAGGTAAATATTGCTGATGAGTTGTAACAACAACGAAACTAGTTCAATATTCCTTGTCTGGCTTTCTGTAG
>OZ024747.1:37985294-38030294 GCA_964016885.1 Eledone cirrhosa | reverse complement strand
GGGGGCAGGGAAGGGAACCGGGAGGGGGAAGAAAAGCGTCGGTTGGGTGGTAGGGAGCTGCGGACGAGGAGGGTGCGGGGATTGCGCGCGCATTTGAAGGAGCGGAGGGGTGCGATGGGAAGATGGGGGAGTAAAGGGGTCGGATTGGAGGCGTCGGAAAAGCCGGATGATGGTTCGGTGGAGGGGTAGGGTGGAGGGCTGGTAGGTGATGAGGAAGGGGAGACAGTGGGTGGGTGTGTGGTGGCTTGGGGTGAGAGCGGTGGAGCGGTGGAGAGCACGGGCGCCCGAGTGAGGGCGGTGTGGACGAGGGAGGAGGGTAACCTCTCCGGATGAAATATATATATAGAATAAGAAAATGCGTAGTAGTTTAAGATGTTAAAGTCCTTTAATGATAATGCTGTGATACATATTTCAATGACGACAGTGGCCACACGATTGCGTGTACCCAGTGTCGTGACATCATCAGACAGCTTCTTAAATAATAAGGTTACGTTCCCGAGGCAATCCAAATTGAATCTACAAGGGGACAGACAAAGCGGGTGTTCTTGAATCCTTCGCTCGTTCCCTTGAATCCTTCGCTGTTCCCCAGGCAGATAGAGAAGTCAATGTTTTCAAAATGTAATGTAGACAGCCAGACATACAGACAGATATTATAAGCTCTGTATCTATCTAAAAAGACAGACTAAGAAAGAGATCGCTAACCGGCACCTAATGCGGTCGCTAGGGCATTGAACATTTGAAATATTTTTTGCTCAAAACACTCACACTTTACATCTGTAAAGTTTGAAAAAGATCAGCTGGGTGGTTCTCGAGTTTTAGGTGGGGCAGACAGACAGACAGACAGACATTCTCTGTTTTATATATATCATAATAATTATCATAATAATAGATATGAATGTAGATTATGTTCCCAAGAACTTTTTGAAATAATGAAATCTAAGGATATCCTATTAAATAAGCGACAGGAATTAGTAATATCGTGTAATCATAAACTGAGAAAAACCTTTAAATATTATAAACCTAATTAATATACATTTTAGAAATTAATATAAAAACTATTTTTAATTTAGTTAACCTATAATTAATATTCTACTACTGATGAACTACATAATTTTACTTTCCTTCTTACAACTATCTTTTCCTAAAATTGATATCATTAAGTAAACATATATAATGTTTTAATTTCAGGTTATGATTCTATGTTCCTTGAAATCTCTATATATTTATTATTTCTCACTAATAAATTTAACCCCCCCCCCCCAATAATTATATATATATATATATATATTCTTTTTATATTTATTTAATTTCCCCTCGTCTTTAACAGCACTCTTCAATTACATCTAACTCTTATTTATCATATCTATATGCATTAATATAATTTTATCAATATAAATATACCCATCAATTAAATTAATTCATATTCTTTTCATAAATATAAATTCCATATATATTTTTTTCACTAACACTTTTATCGTAAAATTCTAGTCTCCTTAGATATTTACATTGGCATTATTCTTTTATAACAACAACTTTTCGTGTTATTTTTTACTGACCTGACCTATTTTCACCCCTAAAATAAACTTTTCATTCTTCATACTCCTTCCATTCAAAACTGAAATCTGCCTTCTTCTACCCCAAAATAAATTTCAATTACTACTATTTTACCATTTGGCCAATTATTACCTTTCTATTGGTTAATTCAAAACCTGTTCCCAAACAAACCTCCTATATTAAATCTTTGTTGGTTTTATTCAATGAACAAATATAATTATTTCTGAGGTCAGCATATGACCTATTCTCATCCCTAAAATAATCTTTCATTCATAATATTCTTTCCATCCAAAACTGAAATCTACCTTCCTCTACCCATAAATTAAGGTTCCTTTATTACTATATTACTATCTTGACCTTCTATTGGTCAATTCAAAACCTGTTCCCAAACAGACCTATTGTATTAAATCTTTGTTGGTTTTTTCAATAAACAAATATCATTATTTCTGAAGACAGCATATATATGTGTAGGTATGTATATTCCCTCTGATAGTTTGTAAAAATTGTACATAGATCTATAGGATATGCATACCAACGCTAACATATATATCCTAGAAACGATCGTAAAATGATGAATTTTTTAATATAAGGAACTGTTTCTTTGTTTATTCATTATTTTATTAATTTATCTTGACTCTGTTTTCCGTTAATTTTCACCGAAAAAATTTTTTTAATACATCTTCTCTTTTCATGATATTCGGATTACATTGAGTTCTACGGATTGGACACTGCCGTATATTTTGGTAGATTTATCTACATATATATATATATATATATATATATATATATATATATATATATATTAAAATAATCCCTTAACGGGATCTTCTGAAACATTAAGCAGTGATTCTTTGCTTAAACTTTAATCTGTTATTTTAATAAATATTTGTTTAATAAATATTTGCTCAAGGGTTCTTATATATTTGATATATATTTATTCTTATCGAGCCCTCTTTGGATTTTAGTCTTCACATTTATTATTATTACTATGCACATATATATATATATATTTATATATGTATATATATACACATAATATATATATATATGTTTATATATATATATATATATATATATATATATATATATATATATATATATATGTGTGTAGAAGGTGAGTAATATTGTAGCACAATAAGTCTATGCATATATCAGATAAGTAGCCCTCAACAGTTGGTAGCACTGGATTATATATAATAATAAATCGAAGGACCGATTTATTTGGACTTTGTAATCATAAATCCTACAAGACCTTGCACAAAGTATATAGCTGATGTCCTATAACATATTCCACGAGTCACAGTTATCTTTACACATCTTTCAATATATTCTACAATGTATTAATTTGGTTTTCTCATCATATATTAAGCCTTTGATCTTTTTTCTATAACCTTAGATTTTCGCTCAAACTTCGTAGATTTTGTAAACAAATTATGACGTCATATGTCTTTCTACGTTTATAAATCTTTCTAACAATTTCCTTTATTTACTTGTTGATATAAAATAAAAATTAAATAGTATACCCCACATATATATTTTTTTACTAAAAATTATTAATTTTGACATAGATTATTTTTATTTTTATTTTATTTTATAAAAATCTTTTTATATTTATTTTATTTTATTTTATTTTATTAATACATTTTTACACTTCTTAATCAAATTTTAGTATTTAACCCCAATATAAAATAATTTACCCAGTTTATATATTTAGACCTATAATATTTGAATACCGTTTATAATATTCGCACACACATCTCATCAATTTACTTTTTAACCGTTATTTACGGCTGTTTTCAATTTGACAGCGTTCTCTCTCTCCCTCTTTCTCTCGTTCTCTCTGTCTCTCTCTCTCTCTTTCTTTTTTCTTCTTTTCTTCCTTTCTTCTCTTTCTTTTTCCTTTTTCTCCTCTTCTTTCCTTTTCTTCTATTTTCCTTGCTATAGTATTAACACTTATATTTCTGTCATATGTAGACTTAGCACTTTCCTGTAAACAAGTGCTATTATGCCTCATATCATGTCACCTTATTTTATCTGATGAGAACACAATTTTTGTCCCAGGATGATTTTGTATTCGAAATGCGCATAATAAAATACTGTTAACTCTTTAACATTTACATTACTCTTTCACGTTAAACGCTTTACCACATATAATATCGAATCTATGAGATTTTGATTGCCAGTATCGGTAGAAGGTCGGTTATTTGTCGGAGATTTCTTCATAGGAGCCTTTATTCTTATAGCTTGGTCTAATTGATTTTCTATATGGTTAATTATCCTAATTGGGAGAGGAAACGGTATATATTTTATCTGGCGATTCTATAGACATGTTTTATGATATATAGCTCTGATTATTTAATTTATTAATTCTTCATTGAGCCACAAAGTGACACGTTGCAAAACACATATATATTTATGACTTTATATATATATATATATATATATATATATATATATATATATATATATATATATATATATATATATATATATATATATATATGTAAACCTTTATATATATATATATGTATATGTATATATATATATATATATATATATATATATATATATATATATATATATATATAGTAATAATAATAAATTTGAAGACTAAAATCAGCGATTCTTAGCTTAAACATTAATCTGTTATTTTAATGAATATATATATCTATATATATATATATATTTAAAAGAATAGAGGTGTAACACACAAGTTATAATATATTGGTAAACGGAATAGAAAATGCTGACAAATTGTTCACAGTGAAAAATAGTTTAATTAGGAATAAGTGATAATTAGTAATAGTATTGGTTAGTATTAAGTTTTGGTTTTAAGTTTTACCGGTTGCGCATTTCTAATGCTTTTCGAAAATAATTTTAAGATAGAGCGTCCGTGATGTTTGCTCTGATCTGATTAGTTTTGGGAATTCTACCTGTTTTTATGTTAAAAAAGTGGCTCCAGCGGTATTAAAATAAGTTTTGCGCCAATTCGTGTTGCAAAAATTCTTGTGGTCAAAGCAATTTTGATTGGTTCGGTAGAGGTCATGTGAATGTAAAAAATTGATTTTGCGCCAAATGTAGGTTTGTGTCGGCTGACTGAGAAATAAGTCTAACAAATATGTGTGTGTGTGTGTAGTAGTAGTAAAGAGGTTCGTTGTTGTGATAATGGTCAGCAGGGATGTGTGTGCGAACCGCAGCCTGTTGACAGTTCAAATGCCTGTTATGACAAGTGTTTGTGTGTGTGGGGGGGGGTGTAGCAGAGTAATTCGTGGTAGAGGAATGGTCAGTAGGAATGTGTCTGTAAGTGTGTGGGGGATATTTTAACATGTTAAAAGATATTTTTTCAGTTCTTGTCTTATACGGAGAAGTGTGTGTGTGTGTGTGTGTGTGTGTGTATGTCTCTTTGTATGTTAATGTATGCGTGTGTATGTGTGTGTGTATATATGTGTGTGTGTGTGTGAGAGAGAGAATCTGTGTGTGTGTGGGTGGGTGGGTGGATCAGTATTTATTTCTGTTAAAATGGTGTACATTATTCGATATTTTCAGTAAAATCGATTCTCTCAATAGAACATCAAAAACCTTAATAATAAAAGGTGTGAAATGATATATAGTATTGGCATAATACCAAGGTCTATGTGAGTGTGTGTGCCCAGACCGCACGTACTCCAAGGGGATCCATTAGGCCTTGCCGTATTGGAATACCTGTGCACAAATATGTATCTGGAGTGTGTCCAGAAAGTGTATACCCGTGCACAAATTGTATACCTGTGCACAAATTGTACACATTTATCTGGAGGGTGTCCAAAAATTGCATACCTGTGCACAAATATGTATCTGGAGTGTGTCCAGATTGTACGTACTGCAAGTGGAACTCACTAGGCCCCGCCGTACCGGAACACCTGTGCACAAATATGTATGTGCCCATCAGTGTGCAATGCATGTGTGCGTTTATGTATGTGTGTGTGTCGGCACGTTTATATCTATAGACATCAAAAGGTATGCATATGTGTGTATATTTGTGTTGCACCATAGAACATGTGTGTTTACGTATATCATTGTGTTTATATGTGGGAAGATATGTATGCTGATGTAGGTATGTATGTTGACGTGTGTATGTTGTGGGTTCGTCTTAGGGAGAAGTGTTTAGACGGGGTCCGTATTTGTTAATAAAGCAAGATTCCTTGCTGATGCGCTCAGTGTGGATGGCATTATCTTTAAATTTGTAGAGGGGAAAGATTCTGAAGTTGGGATGATTTTGGGCGGCATAGGTATCAATGTGTTCACTCAGTGGTATTTTCCTGTATTCCTGTATTTTAATTTGGGATCTATGGACAGTCATGCGTTTGCGGAAGCTGTTTTTGGTCTGGCCTATGTATTGTTCTCGATAACCTGAGCAAGTTAATACATATATTAGATTTTCTGATGCGTATGTGAAATTGTGTTTTACTATAAAACGCAGTCCTTCTTTGAAATAGAACTCCGAACCCTCTATTAGGTTGATACAAATGCCACAGTTGGGTCTATCGCATTTTTTACTGTGGGTTTCCTTGTTGTGGTTGGCAGTACTTTGGCATGTGTTAGGATGTTTTTCATTGACTTAGATTGTCTTTTGCTCTTTATGATATCGTGTGTTCGTAGGATTTGGTTCATTCTATGGTCCCTTTTCAACACAGGGATGTTCTGGAGGATGGTGTCAAAGTCCTCATTGTTGAGGGGTTGTGTGTGGAGATGTATGGAAGAGCTTTTAGTTTCGGTTGATTTACTTTAGGGTGTCTAAGGTCCTGGGTACTGAGTTTTAGGGCACGTTGGATTCCATTGTCTATTAGTGATGCAGGGTAGTTCCTGCCTATGAGTGTGTCCTTTAGTTCTTGTAGCCGTAAGTAACAGGTGTTTTTATTGGAGACTATAGTACAGATTCTCTTGGATAAGTTGTAGGAATATTAATTTTAACGTGTCTAGGGTGGCAAGAGTTGAAAGGAAGATATTGCTTGGAGTCTGTGGGCTTGTAGTATATATCTGTTTCTATTTTTTTGTATAGATCTTAATGAGGATGTCGAGGAAGGGGAGTTGTTTATGGCTGTATTCTATCGTGAAGTTAATCTTCGTGTTGAGCCTATTTATAAGGGCGTGAAATTCTTTAAGTTTCTCGATGTTTTCGTGCCAAAGGATGAAGCAGTCATCTAGATATCGGTTCCAGTTCCTTTCTATGTGTAAGTGGAGAGTGTTTCCAAATTTGTTTAGGACTTTAGTGTAGAGGGTGATTTCCAGGTATCCCATGACTAGGTTAGCATAAGTGGGGGCTGTTTTCGTTCCCATAGCGGTCCCAGATTTCTGCCTGTAGGGTTTGTTATTGAAAACGAAGTAATTGTTCTCCAAGATAAATTTGAGTCCCTCTATCACGAATTCTTTTTTGATGCGCTGTGGGAGTTCATTGAGGTAATTATCTAGCCAGAATTGGATAGCTTCTATTCCTATGTTGTGGTGGATGTTGGAGTATAGGTTGACTACATCGAACGTCACTAGTAGGGTTTGTTCAGAAAGTGGCATATTAGGGAGGTGATTGAGCATATCTAGGTCGTCCCTTATATAGCTTTTGATGTGTTTGAGAAAAGGCTTGAGAAGGGTATCAATGAAGTTGCTGAGGCGGTGGGTTTCGAAAGCGGGGCCTGCTATTATAGGTCTTAATTTGAGATCATTGGGTGAGGGGACATTGATGACTCTGTCTGTGGCTTCCTTGCATGCCTTACTTATTAATTCGCTTTTATGTACTTTAGGGATACCGTAGAAAAGGCTGGATTTACTTGTGAAGTATGTGATGAAGCTGAATTCCTTGTTAGTGCGTCCTTCTTTGTGGTGTGGGTTTGTTGTGTATTGTGGAAGCGAGAGTTGAGAAAATGGAAATTACCTTGCTGTCCCCTTGAAGCGGGGAAGTTGTTACATCTATCATGGTGGTGGTATCTTTTTCCTATGAGGCATCCGCGTAGTAGTTGAGTGATTTGGTATGGTGTCTCCTTGAAGGGGGAAGTTGTAAATGTCATTCTGGGGGAGATGGTTTCTAGGGTTTTTGTTCCTTCTTATGGTAGCGAGGTTGGGAAGTTCATCTTCGGTGTGGTGCTTCCTTCTTCGTTTGTTAGTGGCTTGGGGGTTTGCGAAGTTGTTGTGCGGTTCAGTTATGGGTTTTCCTATTTTTATGAACGGGTTATAGGAGGTTTAATCCGTTTGAAAAGTCGATTCATAGATTTATGGAAAAGTCGATTCAGTCGATTCATGGAAAGGGGACTGCAACAGAGAAGAACTTAAATCCCTTCAACGCTGGGAAAAAAGTGCCGCTTGGTTCCTACACTATGAATCGACTTTTCAGACGGATTACGCCTCCAATAACCCGTTCATAAAAATAGGAAAACCCATAACTGAACCGCACAACAACTTCGAAAACCCCCAAGCCACTAACAAACGAAGTAGGAAGCACCACACCGAAGATGAACTTCCCAACCTCGCTACCATAAGAAGGAACAAAAACCCTAGAAATCATCTCCCCCAGAATGACATTTACAACTTTCCCCCTTCAAGGAGACACCATACCAAATCACTCAACTACTACGCGGATGCCTCATCGTCAAACTTGGGAAAAGATACCACCACCATGATAGATGTAACAACTTCCCCGCTTCAAGGGGACAGTAAGGTAATTTCCATTTTCTCAACTCTCGCTTCCACAATACACAACAAACCCACACCACAGGATACAACCAACAACGTAGACCACCTATAACACCACAATCCAACATGTCACATAGAAACACACACCCATACTCGCAGTACAGGAACACCCCATTCAATCTACAACCACCAACCCGAACCACATTTTACAACAACAAGGAATATAACAAACACAGGAGACCACTTAACATCAGCAGACAACCCTCTACCCCAACCATTTTTTAGACACAGCACACAGATACAGGCAAACAAAATAACACAAGACAGGGAAGAGAAACCGAGAGTAATAAAAATTATCAATCTTACTAGTGCAGAACCAACACCCAACCTTATCAACTTACTCTCCAAAGGTCTTAAATTCACACCGACCCCACTACGTCCTAACTACTATGAAATGAAGGAAGACATCACAGACTTCTGTAGAAAGTTACGACTCAGTGAACAACTATTCGACCAGTACAATGAGGATGAATCATTAGCCAGAAATAGAAGCAATTACACCCCATCAGAAGGTAGAAATAAAATCCTGGATGAATTCTGTGAACACATCACAAACTTCCCTTACCAACACTTGCACAGACAAAAACACAAGCCAAACCTCAACAAGAAAGAATGGGAAGAATTAAATAGATTAAAAACCGACAGAACCATTACAATTAAAGAGGCTGATAAAGGGAGTACAGTAGTCCTAATGGAGACAGAATTCTATATCAACTTAGCGCTCTCCACTTTGGAAAACGAAACATACTACGAAAAGGCTGAACACTACAATCAACAGAAAATTATGAGAAACCTAAATACTCTGATCAACCAATACAATGAAGGACGCACTAACAAGGAATTCAGCTTCATCACAGACTTCACAAGTAAATCCAGCCTTTTCTACGGTATCCCTAAAGTACATAAAAGCGAATTAATAAGTAAGGCATGCAAGGAAGCCACAGACATAGTCATCAATGTCCCCTCACCCAATGATCTCAAATTAAGACCTATAATAGCAAGCCCCGCTTGCGAAACCCACCGCCTCAGTAACTTCATTGATACCCTTCTCAAGCCTTTTCTCAAACACATCAAAAGCTATATAAGGGACGACCTAGATATGCTCAATCACCTCCCTAATATGCCACTTTCTGAACAAACCCTACTAGTGACGTTCGATGTAGTCAACCTATACTCCAACATCCCCCACAATCTAGGAATAGAAGCTATCCAATTCTGGCTAGATAATTACCACAATGAACTCCCACAACGCATCAAAAAAGAATTCGTGATAGAGGGACTCAAATTTATCTTGGAGAACAATTACTTCGTTTTCAATAACAAACCCTACAGGCAGAAATCTGGGACCGCTATGGGAACGAAAACAGCCCCCACTTATGCTAACCTAGTCATGGGATACCTGGAAATCACCCTCTACACTAAAGTCCTAAACAAATTTGGAAACACTCTCCACTTACACATAGAAAGGAACTGGAACCGATATCTAGATGACTGCTTCATCCTTTGGCACGAAAACATCGAGAAACTTAAAGAATTTCACGCCCTTATAAATAGGCTCAACACGAAGATTAACTTCACGATGGAATACAGCCATAAACAACTCCCCTTCCTCGACATCCTCATTAAGATCCATAACAAACAAATAGAAACAGATATATACTACAAGCCCACAGACTCCAAGCAATATCTTCCTTTCAACTCTTGCCACCCTAGACACGTTAAAATTAATATTCCTACAACTTATCCAAGAGAATCTGTACTATAGTCTCCAATAAAAACACCTGTTACTTACGGCTACAAGAACTAAAGGACACACTCATAGGCAGGAACTACCCTGCATCACTAATAGACAATGGAATCCAACGTGCCCTAAAACTCAGTACCCAGGACCTTAGACACCCTAAAGTAAATCAACCGAAACTGAAAGCTCTTCCATACATCTCCACACACAACCCCTCAACAATGAGGACTTTGACACCATCCTCCAGAACATCCCTGTGTTGAAAAGGGACCATAGAATGAACCAAATCCTACGAACACACGATATCATAAAGAGCAAAAGACAATCTAAGTCAATGAAAAACATCCTAACACATGCCAAAGTACTGCCAACCACAACAAGGAAACCCACAGTAAAAAAAATGCGATAGACCCAACTGTGGCATTTGATCAACCTAATAGAGGGTTCGGAGTTCTATTTCAAAGAAGTACAGCGTTTTATAGTAAAACACAATTTCACATGCGCATCAGAAAATTTAATATATGTATTAACTTGCTCAGGTTATCGAGAACAATACATAGGCCAGACCAAAAACAGCTTCCGCAAACGCATGACTGTCCATAGATCCCAAATTAAAATACGGGAATACAGGAAAATACCACTGAGTGAACACATTGATACCTATGCCGCCCAAAATCATCCCAACTTCAGAATCTTTCCCCTCTACAAATTTAAAGATAATGCCACCCACAGCAATGCGCATCAGCAAGGAATATTACTTTATTAACAAATTACGGACCCCGTCTAAACACTTCTCCCTAAGACGAACCCACAACATACACACGTCAACATACATAGCTACATCAGCATACATCTCTACCCACATATAAACACAATGACATACGTAAACACACATGTTCTATGGTGCAACACAAATATACACAAATTTGCATACCTTTTGATGTCTATAGATATAAACGTGCCGACACACACACATACATAAACGCACACATGCATTGCACACTGATGGGCACATACATATTTGTGCACAGGTGTTCCGGTACGGCGGGGCCTAGTGGGTTCCCCTTGCTGTACGTACAATCTGGACACACTCCAGATACATATTTGTGCACAGGTATGCAATTTCTCGATACACTCCAGATACATGTGTACAATTTGTGCACAGGTATACAATTTGTGCACGGGTATACAATTTCTGGACACACTCCAGATACATATTTGTGCACAGGTATTCCAATACGGCAAGGCCTAATGGATCCCCGTTGGAGTACGTGCGGTCTGGACACACACACACACTCACATCACCTTGGAATTATGCCAATACTATATATCATTTCACACCTTTTATTATTAAGGTTTTTGATGTTCTATTGAGAGAATCGATTTTAAAGAAAATATCGAATAATGTACACCATTTTGACAGAAATAAATACTGATCCACCCACCCACCCACACACACACACATTCTCTCTCTCACACACACACACACATATATACACACACACATACACACGCATACATTAACATACAAAGAGACATACACACACACACACACACACACACACTTCTCCGTATAAGACAAGAACTGAAAAAATATCTTTTAACATGTTAAAATATCCCCCACACACTTACAGACACATTCCTACTGACCATCCCTCTACCACGAATTACTCTGCTACACACACACACACACACACACACTTGTCTTAGTAGGTATTTGAACTGTCAACAGGTTGCGGTTCACACACACATCCCTGCTGACCATTATCACAACAACGAACCTCTTTACTACTACTACACACACACACACACATATTTGTTAGACTTATTTCTCAGTCAGCCGACACAAACCTACATTTGGCGCAAAATCAATTTTTTACATTCACATGACCTCTACCGAACAATCAAAATTGTTTTGACCACAAGAATTTTTGCAACACGAATTGGCGCAAAACTTATTTTAATACCGCTGGAGCCACTTTTTTAACATAAAAACAGGTAGAATTCCCAAAACTAATCAGATCAGAGCAAACATCACGGACGCTCTATCTTAAAATTATTTTTGAAAAGCATTAGAAATGCGCAACCGGTAAAACTTAAAACCAAAACTTAATACTAACCAATACTATTACTAATTATCACTTATTCCTAATTAAACTATTTTTCACTGTGAACAATTTGTCAGCATTTTTATATTCCGTTTACCAATATATATATATATATATATATGTATGTATACATATTGTTTTCATACGCGTTTTGCAGCTACCACTGTTGTTATGACTACCTCAAACTACTCTCTCTCTGTCAGATGTATGAAATAGCAGACGATCATACATGGTTCTTCCATAACGGTTACAATAATCCGTCTCTCGGTTATTTCAAACATACATTTATTTCAAAGATTTATTTTCTCCGTGTAAGCTATATATATATATATATTTATTTTCATTTATATATATATGTATATTTATTTTCAGCTATATTTATATATATATATTTATTTTCATTTATATATATATGTATATTTATTTTCAGCTATATATATATATATATATTTATTTCCATTTATATATATATATATATATTTATTTTCAGCTATATATATATATATATTTATTTTTTCCGTGTATCAGCTATATATATAAATATTTATTTTCATCATTTATATATATATATATATATATATATATATATATATATATATATATATATATATATATATATATATACAACGAGTAGTGAAGACGTATGTATATTTTCTTACTATGATATTTTGTAATATATGTTACATAGATGAATAATAGAATGGACATACGAGAACTACCCCCCAGAAACGATCGTAAAATAATGAGTTTTACTATGAATTAACCATTTTTGTTTAATTTCATTGTTTTAATATATATATATATATATATATATATATATGTATATATATATATATATATATATATATATATATATACAACAACAAAGCTTATACATAATTTGGTATAATTTCACCCAACTTGTAGAAATCTTATAATGAAACGAGTCGTCTGGGAAGTGATATATTTTATATATCTCATATGAAATGATACAGCCAATTCCCCACACAATACAATATAGTTAGCACCCCGAACGTTTAATTAGGAATATACTCAGATATTTCCTAATGTTTGTTGAGTGAGATGGAATGTGGCCGGAGTATCGCTGTAAGCTTTCCCCTTTTATGTATTGATATATATATATATATATATATATATATATATATATATATATATATATATATATATATATATGTATGTATGTATATATATATATATATATATATATATATATATATATATATATATATATATTAGAAAGTGAGGTTTTTTTTACAAAATGAAAAATAACCGAGGTGTCCTACACGAGTGAAAGTATAAAGAAAAAGAGATGAAATCGAAAATGCAACTGGAGTCTTATTTTTTTTTTTAAATATATATATTTATTTGGTTCCTTTACCGGTTTCGCAGTTCTGCTTTTCATAAGGTGAGTTGAGATGGAGGGTCTGTGGTTTTTCTCACATCTGGTTGGTCTCTGAATGTTACTTGTTTTATATGGAAAAAGTGGCTCGAAATGCCAGGTTTTTCGAGAAGTAATTTGATCGGTTTGTCAATAATTATAATAAATTTTGCGCCAGTTCGCGTTACAATAGTTCTTCAAATAAGAGGGGGGGTTGTCACAGGTTGTTTTTTCATATATGACTGTTTGAATTTCTTTTTACTTGAAAAAAGGGGCTCACGAAGGCTTTTTTGGGGTTGGTTATAAATGAAATTATGGCTATCACGTGAACAAGTTTACATTAAATTTTCGTGCCCTTATTTGGAAATCCATTCTGTAGCCTTTTTAGAGAATTTTATGATAAGTGAAAGATAATGGTCAAGAGAAAGGGATGGGAGAATTGTTCTGGTTCAGTGAATATGGTTAGTTCGCTGGGGTGTCAGAATTCAGACTTTCTATTGAATAAAGAAAGTAAAGATATGTATGTTTATTTGTGTGCTTGTGTGTGCGTGTGTGTTGTGTGTGTGTGTGTTTGAATTTCTTTACTTTAAAAAAAGGTGGCTCACGAAGGCTTTTCTTTAATAAACGTGATTTGATTGGTTATAAATGAAATTTGGCTGTCACATGAACAAGTTTTCATTACATTTTCGCGCCCTTATTTGGAAATCTATTCTGTAGCCTTTATAGAGAATGTTATGACAAGGGAAAGATAGTGGTCAAGAGAAATGGGATTGGTAGAATTGTTCTGGTTCAGTGAATATGGTTAGTTCGCTTGGGTATCAGAGTTCAGATTTTCTATTGAAGTAAAGATATGTATGTTTATTTGTGTGCTTGTGTGTGTGTGTGTCTGTGTGTATGTGTGTGTGTGTGTGTGTGTGTGTGTATTGGAAGATGATTCTATTAGTAGAAATGGGGGAGGGAGTTGTGTGTGTGTGTATATGGGTGTTATGTGTGTGTGTGCGAGTATGTTAAGATGGAGAGAATATATATTTTGTGTGTGTGTATATATGTGTGTAGGAAAGTGGTTCTATTAGTAGAAATGGGGAGGGCGTTGTGGGTGTGGAGGTTGTTATGTGTGTGTATGGGTGTTATGTGTGTGGGAGTATGGTTAGCATGTTAAGATGAAGAGAATATATATATATATATATATATATATATATATACAAAATATTAAACAAATAATGAATAAACAATTCCTTATATTAAACAAAAAAAGTTCATTATTTAACGATCGTTTCTAGGATATATATGTGTGATAGAATTGGTATGCATATTCAACAGATCTATGTACAAAATTATACAAAATTATACAAATTATCAAGATTAAATATACATACCAAACACATATATACGCCGTCTTCAGAAATAAATTATTATTTCTGAAGACGGCGTATATATGTGTTTGGTATGTATATTTAATCTTGATAATTTGTATAATTTTGTATAATTTTGTACATAGATCTGTTGAATATGCATACCAATTCTATCACACATATATATCCTAGAAACGATCGTTAAATAATGAACTTTTTTTGTTTAATATAAGGAATTGTTTATTCATTATTTGTTTAATATTTTATCTTGACTCTGTATACCGTTTATCTTTCACCGAAAGTGGTTTTTCATTACATCTCTTCTTTCCATGATATCCGGAATACATTGAGTTCTTCATACGGATTGGACACTACCGTAAACTCTTGGTAGATTTATCTACATATATATATATATATATATATATATATATATATATATATATATATATTGTGTGTGTGCGTGTGTGTGTAGGAAAGTGATTACTTTAGTAGGAATATTTTTGAATGAACATATTTTCCTTACTTATTCGTATTTGTTCTGTTGTATTGTCAGTGCAAACGTATGTTAAGTTTTATTTAGTTCGGGTTTTTATTTTCTAAAGTAGAAGGTGTTATGTGTGTGTGTGTATGTCATATTATGGTGTTGACATAATGTATATTAAACCATATTTAATGCTGGTCTATATTTTTGAATAAAGATATTTTCCTTATTTATTCGTATTTGTTCTGTTGTATTGTTAGCGCAAAGGTAAAATGGGAAGACTTGGAATTTGGGTGTCTTATTACTTGCGCAAATGTCTAGATATGCACTTAGTGGTGTCTGTCTCGTGGTTGGATTTCGTAATTGTTGGCGATGAACTGTCATTCTGTTTCTGAGTGTGAGTTTAGTTTGTCCTATATAATCTTCATTGCATCCTTTACATTTAATGGCATAAATTAGATTTTTTGATGAGCAAGTAAAGTGATTTTTTACAGTAAAATGTTGTCCTGATTTAAATGTATACGTGTTGCCTTCAATGAGGTGAGTGCAGGTTCCACAATTAGAGCGACCACATTTTTTTATACTTGGTTGTGGGTTTGTGGTAGGTAATTTGGCATTGGTGAGTAATGTTTTCAGTGATTTTGGTTGTCTTTTGCTTTTGATTATTTTGTGTTTCAAGGGCTTTTTTCATTCTTGGGTTTTGTTTTAGTAGTGGGATGTTCTTGTGAATAGTGTTGTAAGCTTCCGCATTTCTTGGGTTGTGTGTTGAGATATACGATAGAATATTGGACGTACCTTGAATTTGTTTCTGTTTCCGTAATTCATCAATGCCTATTGCTTTAGCCCTTTCTATTCCATTATTTATTAGTAATAGTGGGTACTCTCTCTCGAGTAGAATTTCCTTTAATTCTTGAAGTCTTTTATTTCGCGTTTCATAATTGGAGACAATTGTGCAAATTCTTCTTGCTAGGTTAAAAGGAATGTTCGTCTTCGTGTGCTTTGGATGGTTGGAGGTGAATAGCAGATATTGTTTGGAATCTGTTGGTTTGTAGTGCATGTCAGTTTCGATATTTGTGTCTTTTTATTTATATATATATATATATATATATATATATATAATAAATAAATACAATATCGGAGAAAGCTTTTTAGCGATACTCCGGCCAAATATATATATATATATATATATATATATATATATATATATATATATATATATATATATATATATATATATATTTATATATATATATATATATATATATATATATATATAGGAACGAGTAGGACCCCGACGGCTGAGCTCAAGCCGTTTCAACGGCTAATTCTCGACTAAAAAGATTTTAGTCCAGAATTAGCCGTCGAAACGGCTTGAGCTCAGCCGTCGGGGTCCTACTCGTACCTCTTACCCACTCTACTGCCCTAAGTATTGAGTACTTTGGTGCGTTATGGTCCACTTGGTTCCTTACCACATTTCCATCGTTATATATATATATATGTATATATATATATATGTATGTATATATATGTATGTATATATATATATATATATATATATATATATATAACGGAGGAAATGTGGTAAGGAACCTATATATATATATCTTTCACCGTATTTTTAACTGAAGGAATTATAGCTTGATAACGGGGTTTAGAACCCTCAGATAAATGGAAAAAGATGAGTATTGACGTCCCATGTACGTCAATACTCATCTTTTTCCATTTATCTGAGGGTTCTAAACCCCGTTATCAAGCTAAAATTCCTTTAGTTAAAAATACGGTGAAAGCTATATATTTTCTAATTTCAAACTCGCTCACTGTTTCAAAACATACTTACTTGATATATATATATATGGTGGAAGTTATAGTTCACTTGAAGCATTGTGTAATGAGGTATAAACTTTTCTAGTTTTAAATAAATTTAAGGTAAAAGACTAATTGTCAACAATATCTTTTGCATTTACATTTATATTCTATATCCATACCTGCATTGCTTGGCCTTACAACTACAAACGTTTATATATATATATATATATATATATATATATATATATATATATATGTGTGTGTGTGTGTGTGTGTGTGTGTGTGTGTGTGTATGTGTGTGTGTGTGTGTGTGTGTGTGTGTGTGTGTGTGTGTGTGTGTGTGTGTGTGTGTGTGTGTGTGTGTGTGTGTGTGTGTGTGTGTGTGTGTGTGTGTGTGTGTGTGTGAGTGTGTGTGCGTGAGTCTGTGTGTGAGTGTGTGTGTGTGTGTGTGTGTGTGTGCTTGTTTTAACATATATTTATTGCTAAGATTTTACCGTAGAGATAACATATATTTATAGATACATGACAGAGAGTGACTATGGGACGCTGAAAACATTTCTCATCTAAATCCCAAAGCATGGCAGCAAACGCACAATGACAAAGAGAGATGAGGGCAAATCAATCAAACAATAATCGCTCTACAATATCCCCACAACTTTCTACAAATGTAATTCAGTTAACACACCAACAACAACTTGCAACAAATACACCAAACGTTCAGAAAGGAAGGAACAGGTCAATTGTAGGTCTGGCAAAGAATCCTACAGATGAACCTTTCCAAAAGCAAACTTTTCTTTCCATAATGCCACAACATAATGTAGGGAATCTATTTGCCTCTGTTTGTCCACACTGCAAAGCTTATCGCTGGCCGCATGAACCCAAATCTCTGTGCTGCTTCCAGGAAAAGTCTAACTCCCTCAACTTCCTCCTCCTCCTCCACCAAATATACTGAAATATTTCGATATCACTCAAACAGGAAATTCTTTTCTCCATAATATACGGGCATATAACAATGTGCTTGCCTTAGCTTCAATTGGTTGCAAAGAGATTAAAGCACCAGGATTTATTCACACATTTATGATCCAAGGTAAGATTTGTCATATTATTGGATCACTATTTCCAAGTGATGCTTCACCCAGGTTTGCGCAGCTTTACTTCTATGATACAGATCATGTGCTCCAGAATCGCTTGCATCATGCTAATTTAGATACTGCTCTCCTACAGGACCTGCAAGAAGACTTGCACTAATGCAACTCCTATATAAGAAGCTTCAAGGCAGTCATTGAAATGCCAGTCTCTGAAAATGTGGATATTGTCCTACATGTTGACAAAGTAAAACCCACTGATTTTCATAGTCGCACATATAATCTTCCCATGGCATCTCAGATTGCTGTTATTCAACCTCATACAGCATTAGGTCTCTTGGATGTCATCATTCTTAAAAGAGATGGTGGTCTGCAGAGGATTCATCACTTGCACCGTTCTTATGATCCTCTGCATTATGTGCTACTGTCTCCATGGGGGAATGATGGGTTTCAGTTTGGTTTGTAAAGGATTGACAACAACCACATACTCACACCAACTGATTTCTACTGTTATCAGTTTCAGGTAAGGCAAGGTGACTGTAACACTATCATGAAGAGCAGGCGGCTGATGCAGCAATATGATGTAGATGCCCAGGCAAAAAAAGAACATTGTCGCCTCAAATGGGCCCGCAACAATCAAACCATGAGCTGAAAAGTATGAGGGATGGTATGATGCTGTGGCTGAAGGAGATTCAGTAAATGTAGGCCAGAGATTTGTTCTTCCTCCTTCAATCTATGGTTCCCCTCGCTTTTACTATGACTGCTTTCAGAATTCGATGACTGTGGTTCGACACATGGGAAAGCCATCTTATTTCATCACAGTAACAACTAAGCCTAACTGGGATGAAATAAAAAATAGTTTGCACCCTGGTGAAGAACCTAGAGACCGTCCTGATATTTGTGCAAGAGTCTTAAAGATCTAGTATGACAGCCTCATGGATGACATACTGAAACGAAATGTCCTAGGAAAAGTTGTGGCTCATTCTGCTACAATAGAGTGGTAGAAACGAGGCCTCACTCATGCTCATATTCTGCTGATAATGGCTGAAGATAGCAAACACAAAACTGCTGGTGCAATTCATCAGGTAATGCACTGTGAGATTCCTGATAAGGAGAACAATCCAATTCTGCATAAGATCATCGCATCCTGCAACATGCATGGCCCATGTGGGCAATCTAATATGATGTGCCCATGTATGGAAGGGCTAGGACAACAACGCCATTGCTCAAAAAGTTATCCTAAGGCATTCAGACAAACCACATTTGTTGCCGAAAATTCCTTTCCGGAATATGGAAGAAGGGATAAACAGCATGGTGGTCACACCCATGCAATCCAACTTAAAGGTAAAAAACTTACTGTGATAATCGTTGGATTGTTCCATACAACCGTTTCCTCTCATTGAAATATCAGTGCCAAATCAATTGTGATGTTGTCCACAGTGTCAAGACTGTTAAGTACTAATATAAGACATTAAAAAAAGGATCAGACAAGATCACTTTCACTATTAAGGATAATCAAGGAAATTGTGTCCATGCCCAAAATGAGATTGAGACCTATATCAATGCACGGTACATCTAAGCCAGTGAAGCATTCTGGAGAATCTATAAATTTACATTACATCATCGAAAACCGCCAGTTGAAAAGTTGCCTTGCCATTTACCTGGGGAACAAATGGTCCTGTATTAGCGAAGGCAGGAAGAAAGTATTGTTTCTAGGGGACATCCAATGACTAAGTTGACGGAATATTTTCAACTGAATATTAGAGACCCACTGGCACAAAACATATTGTATATTTTGATATTCCTAAATGTTCACTTGGACAAGCAAATAGTGGCAAGAAGAAAAGAGGGACATCTGGATGGTGATCAACAATGTATGAGTGAATATCATGGACGAATTCCAACAGTATCTCTCAGTAGACATCAATCTGAATTATATTATCTCAGGATGATCCTACATCACAAGGCTGGGTCAACTTCATACAAAGATTTGGGGACAATTGAAGGTGTTGAATTTCCAACATTACAAGAAGCATAGAGGAAACTTGGTCTGTTGGATGAAGATGGAGAAAAAGACAAAGCTATGGACGAGGCCTCATCCATTATGCTTGGTCCTCAGCTGCGAGAGATCTTCTGCACCATTTTATTGTACTGCCTGCCAAATGACCCTCTTCAGTTCTAGAAGAATTGTCTTGCAGAGGATATCATGCATGAACGTATTGAGCAAGTAATGTCCATGCAAACCGTGCAGATTATACTACTGAAGATCCAACAAAGACTTCAACATGATGGCTTGGACATTCATGCCAACTATGGACTTCCTCGGCCAGACCCAACTATTGTTGCCATACCAGAAATCAACAGGGATCTTATGGCAGAAACTGGTTTCAATACACACCAACTGCAAGCAAACATAAATAAACATCTGCCAACATTGAATCCTGAGCAACTGGTTATTTTTCACAAAGTAATCACCTCTGTAAATGAAAATGAAGGTAGAATTTTCTGCTTGAATGCAAGTGCAGGCACAGGAAAGACCTACGTCATAAACATCCTATTGGATTACCTCCGATCTAAAATAAATTGCACTTGTCACTGCCATATCTGGAATAGCAACCACTTTGCTTCATTCCATGTGCAAGATTTCTCTCAATGTGACTGCTGAATCAACTTGCTTCTTCACAAAGAGGGATGGCACAGGTAATCTTATGAAGCAAGCTGACCTGCTAATCTTTGATGAGATAGGTATGGGACAAATCTTTGAATGCCTTGACAGAAGCTTCAAAGATGTTAGAGATTGCAAAAAGCCATTTGGTGGTCTAACAGTATTACTATCTGGTGATTAGAAGCAAATTCTTCCAGTTGCACGTCACGGTGCTAAACCACAAATAGTTGAGGCAACCATCAACAGATCCTATCTCTGGGAGTGTGTGGAAGCCATGGAGATGCCAACCAATCAACGGTTAATTAATGCAAAGGATTCTGGTGAAAGACAGTTTGCAAACTACATTCTTGATGTGGGAAATGGCAACATTCCAACTGTTCCAACTGTAGGTGCATTCACAATTCTTCTGCCAAATGAACTTTGTCTGGAATATGGTAATGTGTCTGGACTGTGTGACTTTGTGTATACAAATCTTCCAGGAAACTACGCAAACCCACTATGACTTGCAAATAGAGCCATTATCACTCCAGCAAATGATGCAACAAGATTGGTAAATGAGTTCATGGTCAACAAGTTACCTGGTCATGAAATAATCTACAGAAGCTCTGATACAGTAGATAATGAACTGCGATATCCAATTGAGTTCATCAACAAACTTACGCCATCAGGCTTCCCAACACAATACTTAAACTGAAGAAAGGCAGTTGCATCATGCTTCTGAGTAATCTGGATCCTCTAAACGGGCATTGCAGTGGTACACGCTACATCATCACCGGTTTACATAATCATGTAATTGAAGCTGAAGTGACATTGGGTCCCAATGCTGGGACAAGGTTGCTAATCCCAAGGATACCACATATATCTCAAGAGCTTGAGTTCCCTTTCACCTTTACTTGCAAGCAATTTTCTGTCAAACCAGCCTTTGCCCTTACATGCAACAAGGCACTAGGGCAGACATTTGAAAAGATAGATGTATATCTACCAACACAATTCTTCTCACATGGTCAGATGTATTTTGGATTTTCACGAGTTACAAAAGAAAAAAAGAAAAAAATATCAAATGAAAAGGTTCTGTTTGCTGACAACTGTGTCTACAAAGAAAGTCTACAGTGTTGTAAAACAGATATCAATCACTTTTAGTTGAAATGCATTTCAGTTTCTTTTTAATTGCGAGAAAAGGGGCACTACAAAAACAAAACTTAAGACGTCTATATGGGAATACAGTAAAACAATAATATAGTGAGATCAACTCTTCATATTGGTAAATGTAATTCATTCATACCAGTAGCATCTATTTTCAAATTCACTGCTTGAAGCTTCCGGTTGACTTTCTCAAGTGAAGATTCGTGAACATTTTCCGGCAAGAGTTTCATCGTTTCCCATCTTCATTATCGCCTTTTTAAAGAATGTATCATGGATTACTTTACTAATTACAGACGTGTAACACAGTCTTTGTTCAATTTATATGCATATTGTCAATTTTAGAATCATATCTATGAGCATATATATTGCGTATATCAATATGCACACTATATATACAGAAAAACCGCCCGAGGGCGATTTTTCTGCTAGTAATAACAATAAATGTGAAGACTAAAATCCGAAGAGGGCTCGACAAGGATAATATATGTACAAAAATATATAAAATCATAGAGCAAATATTTATTAAAATAACAGAATAAAGTTTAAGCAAAGAATCGCTGCTTTCACCCTTAATGGGATCTTCTGAGATTCAGGAGATCCCGTTATGGCAAAAGATCCCATTAAGGGTGAAAGCAGCGATTCTTTGCTTAAACTTTAATCTGTTATTTTAATATATATATATATATATATATATATATATATATATATATATATATATATATACCGTTGGTCAATCAATGATAAACACTGATTGCCAAATAAATTAACAATGGAGATATAAAAGATACAGAAGCGAAATCCAACCGAAACCAAACCAGACAGTGAGTGTGTTCTGTTTTCATTTCTGGCAATATTATAACAATATGATCCTCCCCAAGTATAACAATAAATATATATAAATTATCGCTCTACATGGCTGAATGCAATAAATGTAATCTGATTTTTTCGAATATTGATAATAATATTCGATTCGTTTGCAATTGTACAAAAAAAAACTTTTTTAAAGCCATGTCAGTAGAATGAACCCCTCATTCCTGCTCTTGTGTTAGCATGTAAACAAAACTGCAGACACTAATGTTTCTGCCTTCATTGTTCATTCTTCTGTGTTCACTGTTCACTGTTCGTTGTTCTGCTGTTCATTGTTCACCTGCGAAGTGACATGGCTTTAAAAAATAAAAAAGAGGCTGCTTGCATAATTGCAAACGAATCGAATATTATTATTAATATTCGAAAAGGGCGGTGGATTGATAGTATTGGTAGAGGGTCGGACGCCATGCTTTGACGTATAGAGTTACGGCCCTTGCCATTCTGAGTTCAAATCCCGCCAAGGTTAACTTTGCCTTTCATCCTTACGGGGTCGATAAAATAAAGTACCAGTAATGCACTGATAATTGCTGGCCTTGTGCCTAACGTAGAAACAATTATTAATATTCGAAAAACTCAGATTACAATTACATATATATATATATATATATATATATGTGTGTGTGTGTGTGTGTGTGTGTGTGTGTGTGTGTGTGTGTGTGTGTGTGCGTGTGTGTGTGTATGTATGTATGTGTGTATGTATATATGTATATATATATATATGAGTGTGTATATATATGATTATATGTATAATATACAGCGTGTCCATAAAGTCTCTTTACAATTTAAAGAGACTTTATGTACTCAATAGTTATCAATAATTATCAAAGTTTTAAGGATGAAAGGCAAAGTCAACCTCGGTTCAAATCCCGCCGAGGTTGACTTTGCCTTTCATCCTTACGGGGTCGATAAAATAAAGTACCAGTAATGAACTGGGTTATTGCTGGCCTTGTGCCTAAAGTAGAAACAAATAATTATCAAAGTTTTTAATCACATTACAGTTATTTATTTCTGGTATCATGTTGATGAAAGGGGAACCGCTAAAAATGGCTACTCCTCATGAAAAGGCACAATGTGTGTCATGGTTTATTGAAACAAAATCGGATACGCTGACTCAGTGAAACTACAGAACTAAGTATGTAAAAGATCCACCGTCACGTCCGTCAATTCATGCATGGCACAAGAAATTTATGGAGACAGGGACGTTGTTGGATAAAGGTAGAAGTGGAAGACCAAGAACATCTGAGGAAAACATTGATCGTGTAAGACAAGCCTTTCAGTATTCTCCTACAAAGTTCATTCCTACTGCTGCCAGACAGTTACAACTGCCACGTTCAATAGTTCAAAAAGTCCTACACAAGAACTTGCGATTGTACGCTTACAAAGTGCAACTCATACAGGCACTCGAGCCAAATGATAAACCAAGACGAAAAGAATTTGCAGTTAACATGCTGGAACGAATATCTGAGGATGAAACGTTCCTCACCCGAGTTTGTTTTAGTGATGAGGCAGCCTTTTATGTTTCAGAGAAACTGAACACACATGATGTGAGAATCTGGGGATCAGAATACCGTCCGTGTGCCTAGGGAACTTCACCGATATAGTCCAAAGGTGAATGTGTGATGTGGGATTATGTACAATCGAATCATTGGTCTATTTTTCTTCAACGAGACATCAATTACTGCAAATGTTTACTTTGACCTTTTGACTGAATATGTGGCACCACAACTAGATGAACTTCAACCAGCGATCATTCTTCAGCAAGATGGTGCACCACCACATTGGGGCCTGCATGTTCGTAGGTTCCTAAATCAAACATTTCCAGACGGAGAATTGGAAGGGATGGCTCAATTCCCTGGCCACCTCGTTCACCAGATATCGCTCCCCTGGACTTCTTTCTATCGGGTTATATTAAAGATATCGTGTATCGAAAAAAGATACGGGACATCACTGATCTAAAGCAAAAGATCACTGATGCTATTGCCAACATTGATGAGGCTATGGTACAGCGAACATGGCAAGAAATTGAGTTCCGTCTTGATGTGCTTCATGCAACTAACGGAGCCCATATAGAGGTATATTAAATTAATTTTGAAAAACTTCAATATCTACTCAGTATTTTGTAACAATTTCCACATATTTATCTGTTCATTAAATTTTGTAAGAAAAAAGGCGCAGAAAATATACCGATAAACTGGGGGACATGAGGAGAAGCACATGTATGTAAGTAACCGGCGGCTGAACATAAGTCCGTGGCTTTATTGGCAACAAGAGAGGGAGAGCGAAGAAAAACAAGTCTAACCTCAGGCGGGAGTTGGCGAAAAGGGGCAGAAACGAGAGAGAGGGAAAGGGAGAGAAAGAAAGGAAAAGAAAGGGAAATAGTTAATAATAACAACAAGGGAGATGGGGAGATAGAACAGGTCGCAGCCTCCCTTCTTGTTATAATTAACTCTTTCCCTTTCTTTCTCTCCCTATCTCTACGAAGGTTATGAGCACAACCCCGTCCTTCAGACCAACACAGTAAAATTAAATATGTTGTTTTGTAGAAATAAATTCGTAACAGTCCTACTTTTCCAACAGCATTTTACTGCGATGAAAATAGGTAAATAGGCTTTCCACTAAATATAGAGAAAATATTCATTAAGAAACAGCACCTTATGGATGCTGTAGCCATCATAATCTTTTCTGGACTACAAAGCTGGTAGCAGCTTTAGCAGGCCAGAATATTCCCTCTTGTTCCGCGGCACTCATTACCAATGAAACTAGATATGTAATGAAAGTCTACAGAATTAGATATGGATTCCACTCGTAATTAATTGATATTCTATCAATACATAAGGCGGAATCATTATTTCAAAATATGATTTACTGCCTTCAGAGATCCTCTATAGAGATCATCACTAGAGATTTATCTAATGATTGCATGCAACTATTTACATCAATATCAGTCACATGCCAACCCTTCGAATGAAGTTTATTTCCCCATAGATCGTTAAACTAGTTCTAGTAACTCGTGTGATCAATAGTTATATAACCAGCACTACAACTACTATGATTTGATGATAATGTACATAGTTATCAGAGATAGACGACTACAATTACTGCCATAATTATTAACTGTTCGAAAAAGTACAAGAACGGGTTTTCACAAAGGTTGTTTCATAATTTTCTCTTGTGTATCAATCTGTTTATCTATATAGCTTTTTGTGAAGCTATTTCTTTTTATCCTTTCTTTCTGACTTCGAATCTCCAAATACTCTATACTTTATTTGTATATAGTTTCCATAAGCAGCAATTTGGCAGAATCGTTATCGCGACGGTATACATTCCATTTTTAAGCGCTCTGAGTTCTCACCGAAGTCTAACATTATCTAGCATTCTTTCACAGTCGATAAATAAAGGACCATTAGAGTAAGGGAATCATTTCATCTTCTCATTCCTCTCTCTCTCTCTCTCTCTCTCTCTCTCTCTCTCTCTCTCTCTCTCTCTCTCTATCTATCTATCTTTTTATCTATCTTCATCTCTCTCTCTATTTACCTATCTCTCTCTCTATATATATCTGTTTATCTCTATCTGTGTATCTCTCTCTCTCTCTGTCTCTCTCTCTTTCTCTCTCTTCCTCTCTCTGTCTCTTTCCCCCTCTTTCACTCACCCACTCTCTCTCTCTATCTATTTATGTGTTTCTCTCGCTCTCTCTCACTCTATCTATCTATCTATCTATCTATCTATCTATCTATCTATCTATTGAAGTAATCGGATGTGGTAAAACCAGACAGGGGCAGTTGCCACCAGATGTAAAATGCACAAGAGGGAGACTTTACAAATCCATTAAAAATTTGTAAATCAATAAACGGAATGAATTTTCCGAGCGGAAATATATTAGTACAAGAATATATAAATACAAGTACAAAGTAACGATGAAGAATCGATCCACACAAATCTTTGAAATAAACATAATCTCTAAAAAAAGGGGGTTGTGTGTGTTTATATATTTTTATGCATATGTGTGTGTGTGCATGAGCGTGAGTTACTGATGCAGCGTACCTATAAAATGGACTCTGCTGGATTATATGTACTATCTCAAATCCCACACAATCCTATAAGTGGTGCTACATATATATGTATATAAATATATATAGCACAAGTCAAAAACCGTTTGGCGCCTCAGTCGGGATTTTACATTTCTCTCTTTCTTTCTCTCTCTCTCTCTCTATATATATATATATATATGACCAAAGTTTAGTATGGTTCGTTGAATACTCAATGAATACAATTTTATAATAGATTAGAAACACTCTACAGTGCAGTTTTCCAGGAGTTTTTAATATTATTCAAAATATTAACAAATGAAAAATATTCTCATAATCAAACTATATAATTTATTATATATATTTCAGAGGTAGTGTGTTGTTTTTTCAGTACGTCCTCATCAGACAAAATATATGATTTAATATATGACATACCGCTACGGTCTTGATTGTTCAATTCCAGTATTTGCAGTGATTTATTTCATCAAATCTCAATGTTTATATACCACAAATAATATGATAAACTTAAAGAAGAAAAGGACGTAGAGCAAATTAGAGATATGAGAGAGGGTGTAAAGAAGAGAAAGGCAAGAAAAAATAATAAATAAATACACACATAAATAGATAAATGAATAAAAATAAATGGAAGAATGAGTAAAAGAAATATATAAAAAGAAAAGAGGAATAAGGACAAAAGTGGGAAGGTGTGGGGAAAGTAAAGGGAACAGAGGGGGGGGGGTAAAGAAAATAAAGAAAAATAGGGGAACATCAAATAGAGGGGAATAAAGAAAAAAAACGTTGTTTTCAAATGCTAGATCAAATAGGACATCCAATCAATTCACATAATCAATTGAATATCTTTTGTATTTGATTATGCTTTAGCTAATTATACTTATATATTAAACTAAAATTAATCAGTATAGACTACTTTCTATAGCAATCTCATATATAGTTTAATTAAAAATTCATATAATTTAATTTAATTCATTATATATTATTATTTTTAATTTTAAGGTAAGATATTCTATAAATATTTTGTTACAACTTTAAAAGAATTAATCTTTAAAGCGTATTTAAATAATTATTAAATATGTATTAAAATCTAATACCATGTATATATCAACATTAATACATATAATATGTTTAGATCATTTATTACCCAAATTATTTGATTTAATTATGATATTCTCTTTATAAAATCTTACTATTCTTTAATTTTCATTAAATTCCTAGGATTAAACTGCAGTTACATTTACTCTCAAAAGTTGTTATATTAATTAATGATAGGTTATATTTACTTCTGTATTTACTAATTTTGATATATAGTTTTCTTTTAATGATAGTCTATATATTAGTAATCTACATATTTCATATCTAATATAATTTAGCAAGCTAGTCAAAAAGAAAAGAAATTTTTACGAACAATGTAAACAAAAGGAAGATAACTCATTCACCATATACAAACACATATCTCTACTCTCACGTTCCGCGATATTTCGAAAACCGTAAATCATCTATTATATATATCATAAATGATGTCTAGTTACATGTTGAACTGTCCTAATCAAAACATAGGATACCGAGACTCTTAATGAGATTATTCAAAACATATAAATATCGATAAATTATTACTACACTAAGGGAAAACTTATATACATATTAAATTATTAATTGTCAATATTTTTTCGAAAACTTGTACATTGCCTGGAAAGTTTTACCAATTTTATGGTGACAACTACTAAATAATTCATTTTTTTGTTGATTAAATTGTCATAATTTGTAATTATATATATATATATATATATATATATATATATATATATATATATATATATATATATATAAATATATATATATATATATATATATATATATACACACTATATATATATATATATATATATATATATATATACACACTATATATATATATATATATATATATATATATATATATATATATAGTGTCTATATATAGTATATATATATATATATATATATATATATATATATGTATATAGTGTCTATATATATATATATATATATATATATATAGTGCCAGTGTATCACACTAGACAGTTTAATTTGTACATTTTATTACATCATTCATTTATACATACATATATACGTATATATACATATATAAACATGTTATTTACAGTTGTATAAAAAGAAATATAATTGTTTCTACTTTTGGCACAAGGCTAGCAATTATCCCAGTTCATCTACTCTCAGGCACCCAATTAAGGTAAACACCTGGTAAGCTACGACGAATTTTTTATAAGCACAAAATGTAGACACCATCCCCAGGCCGGGGTATTCCGTACTTCTCTGTACTGTTTCAGAAAGGAGGGATAAACATGGTAATCTATGTTTAGAATCCCGAACAACGCCGGGCCATTCTGCTAGTTCTTTATGTTTCTCGCTCATTTCTCTAAGTGAAACTTTAAAACATGTAATGTATTTATTTGCATTTGATCGATTCTGAGGAGTTATTCATGCAGGAATAGAATATTCTTGTTAGTCAAACAAATCGCTCGCAAATCTATTAAATGCTAAAAATTAATCCTTGTTAATCTTTTATTTTATAAGTATATATATATATATATATATATGTGTGTGTGTGTGTGTGTGTGTGTGTGTGTGTGTGTGTGTGTGTGTGTGTGTGTGTGTGTGTGTGTGTTTATCTGTTAGAGTGTATTAACATATAAAAGTTGTAAGTTTTAAAGTCTCAGCTGTAAAAAAATAAAAAAATTATATATATATATATATATATATATATATACCTTTTTATGTGGTATATATTTTTCTGCGTTGTAAATAGAGAGGATTACCTATATATATAAATACAGGTAAGCATTATATTCTTCTATCCCCATAAAGCTTGACTTTGGGCGTGTGACCTCTCTTTGGAGGCCTACGAATGATGCGTATGCCGAGACCCAAAAGAGGGTCAAGAAGGAAGCAAGCGTTAACTACTGACAACCGGAATGTTTTAACCTGAAGAGATATAGGGAAGGAAATACCAGGATGTTATCGGCAACAAAGTTCCGTGGTCCTGACTCCGTGCATTTGGGTGGGGAATTGAAAACTCCAGGGTAGAGTTCTGTTATCAGAAATGACTGTATAAGCTGGGTTAGGGATATTCACAAGTCCCTGGATGTCAGAATGTGGGTCCTATTTGGGAAATGAGATGTGTCATTTGACGTTTATGCAGAGAGAAAACTCTCTATGAATGGTGCAAGTTTATGTACCAGAGCGTTTGAATACAATTTCTTCCTTTAAGATGTCTCTGCAGCGTTAGATGAAGTTAAGACAGACTCATATATCCTACGAGACTACAATGCATATGTTGGCACTGATCACGTAATAGAGAAAGGAGTGATCGGAAGGCATGGTGACTCCCATCAAAATGCGAACGGAGAGAACTTAGACTTCTATTCTAGTAAAGGGCTCTCTATCATAAACATATTTTTCCAGCACAAAGATATCGATTAGTATATATGGTTTCAGGAGAGTCGTATATAGATGCCAGTAATTGTTTTTTTATTGTCTCTAATCTCTTCGATTTCATGTTGGATGATCGTGTTAAGAGAGAAACTGAGCTGTCAACTGATCCCCATCTCGCTATCTGCAGCCTAAGAAATAAAGTCTAAAATGTCCACAAAACTGGCAGGTCCCACTCAATCTGAGGGCAAAGTCATGACCAGGTATGCGAATACTATAGCATCCAAATTCAGAGAACTCCCTTTTCAAACATAAGACATTAAAACGATGAGGGGGTGTTCAACTGTTTCCGCTTCAGCTGTTTGTTGTTGCGAGCGAAAACGGCTATCCGCATAAGACTGGATTTAAACTGAAGCAATTAGAGAAATTTAAGTATTTAGGGGTCGTTTTCACAAGTAATGAAAGCGGGTGTAAAAGCTAACTATCTATCTTCAATTCTGTGTTCGTGGCTACTTTTACCCATGGTCAGAAGAAGAAGAAGAAGAAGAAGAAGAAGAAGAAGAAGAAGAAGAAGAAGAAGAAGAAGCTTCGTCGCTAATGTGGGTTTCCAGTTAACAATAGTCACATTGGAAAAAATACTGTAATGATATATATATAAACATACATACATATTTATATCATATATAAACATACATACATATTTATATCATATATAAAAATACATACATATTTATATCATATAATCCGAGGCGCCATGATGGGGATGGCCCACCGGACACCCCCTCCCACAGTGTCCGGGAGGGGGCGAACCCTAACAATACAGGCAGAATGGAAACAACTAAAGACCATGAGCCCGACACCATCACATGGGCGAGGGGGACGCGTACGCATAACCATGGGAGGAAACCCAATACGAGTAGCAGTCTCAGGGGTGATACTAACCACGCTGGGCCCGACGCCCCCAACCGCAAGACACGTATATGGAGTGATTGAGTGCCATCCCATTGTAGAGCTCCCAGCGCAGGAAACAACCACCCCACAGATTCGGGCCGAGAAGGTATCAAAACACATAGCGCCCAAAGGGGCAGCAGCAATGCGGGAACCACTAGCAACCCAGCAACTCCACAACAGCACACGGCACGCTCAATCCACCCGCATAGGAGTAGACGCAGAAAAATCACGAGGTACAACTCACCCTACTCAGCAGCCCTAAAGAACAGCTTGGACCGCTCATTCTTTAGAGCACGAGATAAATGCTTCCCGAGGGACCATAGATACCACAAGATCTTCAACAGGCACACTGTGAAGCTCTTGCATTCTACCACGAGAAATGTGGCCCAGCACATAGCTAGCATCAATAGGGGTAGACGTAAAAACCACACACAACCAGCAATATAAGCACCCAGCAGAACCAAGTGGAGGGAAAGAAGGGTGGACCCAGTGCCCACCCTGGAAACCCAAACAGACCCAGGGAGCCCCCACCGGGCCCGGAGGACGACCACCATATAACACGTAACGGGGGCACACGGAGGTCGACCACCTCCTGCAACTGCAGAAACCCCGAATTATGCCCCCTTAGTAATGAATGCCTTAGGAAGAACTTAATATACGGATGTAGAATAAAAAAACCCAACTCTGAACACCTTCACATAGGAGCCACATCAACGAGTTTTAAAGTCGACAGATCATTGATAGTGATGATGATGATGATGATGATGATGAAGATGAATACAGTATTGATGATGGCGATTTTGGTGGGTATAACGGCGTCGGCGTCAGCAATGGGCGCTGGAAAATAGAGGGCCCAGATTTATGATGGAGATGATGCTGGTAGATAGCTTGTAAAGTAACATATGAAGCTGAAGTAGATGATGGCGATGAAAGGGTCAATGATGGTCGCGATAATACTGGAGATGTAGATGATGATGATGATGATGATGGTGGTGGTGGGGGTAATGAAAAGGCTGTGCAATGATACTTACTCAATCATACCCGCATATACGCATGTAGAAAGATCCGTGCACACACATATATGCTGTCTATACATATACACGTAAGCAAAAATTGTACACAAAATATATAATCATGTGTCTAAATATATATAAGAATATAAAAAACATAATCATCACACATAGCTACATACGCTTACAAACATGTAAAAATCTGAGAACATTCACACACGCACACATATATACTTGCACACATATGTATCTACGTCTGTACACATCATCATCATCACCATCATCATCATCACCATCACCGCCAACACATCATCATCATCATTGCCATTATCAACATCACCACCAACATCATCACCATCGCCATCATCATCATCACCAAAGACTCTATTGCTGTCTACATCAATGTTTTCCCCAACACGCGCACCGTCACATCAAAGTACCATTTAATTTCTCTTTTCGGTTGAATTGCTTTTAATTTATTATGCTTTAAATGTCTGCAGAAAAAAAAGAGGTTTGAATGACATACTTTCTAATCACCCCTTTCCATAAATATAGGCTTTGGGGTCTGACTAAAATAAATTTGTATTCATAGAATTTCTCACAGAAATATAAGAGATATTTCTTCCAGCAATTTGTTTTGGCTATCTGTTTTCTAATATAGTCTTTATAAGGTTGGTAGATTGGTAAATTTGCGTTGGACAAAATCCCTCGTGACGTTCATTTACCAGTCTTTATAGTTCAGTTGATCCAGACCTGCCAAACTCTAAAAACCCAAACGGGTTGTACCATGAAAAAAAGTGCCCCAAAACGAGGAGAAATGGGGCAAAATAGGGAGATTTTATATTATGCAAGCTATACCCATTTTCACAAGAGAAGAGATATCTCACCCACCCCAAAGTGGGTGAAGATTTCCCCTTCAGACTGGGAGAGTTGACAGGTCTGGTTGATCTAACGACCGAATGTTCATCGTCGAAAATGACAGATGAATCACATGTAAAATTAACGTACTAATAAAAGTCAATCAATTTGAATTTGAACTCATGATCTGTGAACTTGTATTTCAATAATTTATTCATACAGTCATTTCCCCTTTACAATTTTTTGTAAAAGTTAAAACGTAATTTAACGATAGTTTACTCTCTTCCTTTTCTTTGTGTGGGAAGGTATCTTTGTTATTAATTGAAAGTGGGAACACATCCTATTTAAGTCAACTAATTGTTCACCCCCTATCATTTTATTGTCAATATACAGAACAATTAACCTAGAATATTTGAAATAATATTTGTATTTTATTAATATTATTATTGACATTAATATTCACTTTACTTCATTTTTGTTTTATTCAACTTGACACATGCATTTGAAATCGATTTAGGAAATTGGTTTTCAATACTGGCTCAGAATTACTATTCTCTTTTAATTCATATATTTGTTTCTCTTACACCTCCGCAACGTTCATTTTGAGCTGTTAAGGTGTTGTTGTATTTTTGTTTTGTTTTTCTTGTATTCTCTTCCACGTTGACATGTTTGTATTCCCATAGACTTTTACTTTCTTTACTTCCTTTTGAATAACTAAGAATTTCGTTCTGTTTATAATCTCTCGTTCTTTCTCTTAGTCCTATACTATATCTCTTTCTACTGCTGCTCGTTTATTACCGTTCTTCTAATATGAAATTTTTTCTCGTACAAACATTTTTGACAAATTTCTTGCACATCCACTATCGCCTCAACTCATAATCTATTTCCCACTATTACTATACAGATTTTGTTTTTTACATTTACTTTTGACAAAATCATACCATTTCTTAAGCTTTTTGTTAATCTATCAATTAACAATGTATTTACAAAACCTACATAGAAATATATTGTTTTCGTACCCTTGGCGGAATTTGAACTCAGGATATAAAGAACCAGAATAAATACTGCTAAGCATTTGCCCGATGAATTAACGACTCTGCAAATCCCCGCCATTACTTCATCTAAATAATGAGAAAGTTATTTACATTGCTAAATCCTTCAAGCTCTTGAATATTTTCAATGTAATTCGAAAACCATAGGTAATATATTGCATTAGAAATGTGATAAAGAAAGGGTTAAAAGGTTTTATTCAACATTTTAATGTCATGCAATTTCATTCACATTAATATTTTGAATCTCATGGAAACTTGCGTAGCAATTAACAGTCATGTTTTATGGTACCATAGAGGCAAAACTTTAGATTGTGTGATGTTCTTGATGTTTTATGGTACCATAGAGGCAAAACTTTAGATTGTGTGATGTTCTTGATGTTCTCTCGTGTGCATTATGACCATATATGAAATATATTCTGAACACGAAAAGAATTCTGGTGATAGACTCAGCGTGTTGATGAAACAACATTCCAACGACAATAATGGCTGCTTTTGAATATGAACTGTATTGTGGAAGTAAACTTACAGATTGTGACATTCATATATGCAAGGATATTATACGTGTGAGTGAGTGTGCACGTGTGTACGTATACAGCTTTATTATATGCGTATGTATGTATATGTTTTCAGCAGAAATGTTTAAGACGCATATTCAACATCAAGTGGCAAGACAAAACTCCTGACATCCATATCCTTATCAAAGCAGAATGTCCAAGCATTGAGTCCCAAGTAAAATCTTCTCAAATGTGTTGGGCAGGACATATCGTCCGTATGAAAGAAAGCAGGATCCCAAAGCAACTGTTTTACGGTGAGCTCCATCTTGGAAAAAGACCTCAACACAAACCGAAAATGAGGTTCAGGGACAGCATCATGAACAACCTCAAAGAGCTGGCATTTGATATAGACAACTGGGAGGAGATAGCTCTCACAGTTGGCAGGTGAACAGTGAACTGTACTGATGAAGGTAATATTACTGTAATCCATTGTATTTTTGTTTCTAACACTAACAAAACTAACTAAAATACGTTTATCAAGGCCAATCTATGATTGTGTCATAAAATAGGTTTAAAGTGCTTCAAATGTTATTGGAAAGTCGATTGAATAGTTCATAGGCTGATCAAGATACTCTAATGGTTATATGCCTCAAGTTTATTTTTCAACATAGTCTGTAGAACGAAACAATGCAGTGAAATGTTGAAATTAAAGCATACAATATTGTACAGCTCTAGTACCACTCATTTATAGATAGAGCATAACATTTTCAGCCCAGCCTCATATTTTACATTTTACTTATTTTGTGAAGTATTGCTTCACTTAAGTTATTTCAAGCTGTGGACAGTGTTTTTAAATGCTAAAAAATATAAGGAATTTGTATATTTTTATGACAAGTTACAATCTGTTTAAAATTCTAATGGTATGCTTTAATAATTCTAGTTTATTTACCTCCTTTAGAGGTATGTCTGTAGGGTTGTGCTTTAAATAGTTGTGTATATATATATATATATATATATATTTATTAAAATAACAGATTAAAGTTTAAGCAAAGAATCGCTGCTTTCACCCTTAACGGGATCTTCTGAAACTAACAAAGTCAATCTGTAAACGCAGAAGTGGATATTTCAAAAAACGTTGCAACCGGAGGAAGACAGGAAGACGATACTTTGGTTCGTGGCAACGTTCGCTGGCAAAGAACGGGAAAAAACGAATATAATACGTCATTAATAGGAGCGGTGAAAAACAATTACGCGCAAAGACAGAACCACGTTTATGGTATAAAAGAGGTCGTAGACTAATGTTCTCTTAGGTGGTTCATAGAGACGTTCTCTGGCAATGAACAAAAAAAACGAAGATTAATACGTCATATGTTGAGTGTGGAGAACAATAGCACGCAAAGATAAAACCACGTAAACGGTATAGCAGAAGTCGTAGACTAAAATTCTAACTAGGAGTCCGAATGAATCTCCGCTACAGAGTTAAGAACAAAGTAAATAAATACAATACAGAAGTAATAGAAATAAATAAATAAATACATACACGCAAACAAATACGTACATACACAAGCATACGCAAAACACTTACCATAGGTATACAAAACCACGCACATATAAATATGTGTGTGTGTGTATGGGTGTATACAAATAAATAAATAATTATATAAACGTATAAGTGGATTTGTCGATAAGGTAGCATATACAGAGTACGAAAATAGACGTAGAAGAAATAGATCCCGTCGCATTTGTTGGTATAACCCACCATATAATATGGAGGTGGCCACACCATTAGCTAAGATCTTTCTTTCCCTTATTACGAAGCATTTTCCCCCTACACATAAATATAGTAAAATTTTTAATAGAAATACTATTAAAATGTCTTACTCTACGACTCCTAACCTTGAACATAACATCACAGCTTCAAATTTAGCTAAGCTACCTAGCCGTAGGAACATGTGCAACCCTGTAGTTAGTACTAACTGTACTTGTAGGAATCGGGTTGATTGCCCCCTATCCGGGAAATGCCTATCTAGTAACATTGTCTACAAATATAAGGTTGTAACACCCACGTCCCGTAGGGCCTACATAGGGTTAACCACCAATAGATTCAAGCAGCGTCTTTACATGTATACCCATTCTTTTCGTTACCCTCTAAGAAGGAATATGACGTCACTTTCAGCTTATATCTGGAGTCTAAAGACAACCACACCCAATATAAGTTACACTGGGAGATCCTAGCTAGGGCTAGATCGTATAACGGAAATAAAAGACCATGTGACCTCTGCGCCGCTGAAGCCCTGGAAATACTCTACGCCACAGACCACATCTTAAACAAAAAATCTGAGGCAATTTCGGCTTGTAAACATAAATTGCACAAAACTTTCCTGTATTACAGCCCCACGTTATACCCTAACGGATAGTACGATCTATACGTGGATATTTTACGTCTTGATGTGGGAGCTAAGTATATGTTTTGTTTATACCATTACTTATTTGCATAGGTAAGTATATATTACCCGTATGTTTTGTGAAGATACGTATACCTTCTCGTACGTATATTTGATTGTTTATGTTATGGCGTATATTTTTATATATTCTGGTACATATGGTTTGGCTTTGTGTATACGGGAGTTTTGCGTCTGTGTGAGTATGCTGGTTCGTACGTATGTAGGGTGTGTGTATATGTGTACTTCATGTTTTGGTTGACTTACGTCTCCGAACATTCGTGTATTTACATGTAGGTATGTGTGCGCGCTTGTTATATACATATTTTTATATACGTTTATATAATTATTTATTTATTTGTATACACCCATACACACACTCACATATTTATATGTGCGTGGTTTTGTATACCTATGGTAAGTGTTTTGCGTATGCTTGTGTATGTACGTATTTGTTTGCGTGTATGTATTTATTTATTTCTATTACTTCTGTATTGTATTTATTTTCTTTGTTCTTAACTCTGTAGCGGAGATTCATTCGGACTCCTAGTTAGAATTTTAGTCTACGACTTCTGCTATACCGTTTACGTGGTTTTGTCTTTGCGTGCTATTGTTCTCTACGCTCCACATATGACGTATTATCTTCGTTTTTTTCGTTCATTGCCAGAGAACGTCTCTATGAACCACCTAAGAGAACATTAGTCTACGACCTCTTTTATACCATAAACGTGGTTCTGTCTTTGCGCGTAATTGTTTTTCACCGCTCCTATTAATGACGTATTATATTCGTTTGTTCCCGTTCTTTGCCAGCGAACGTTCCGCGAACCAAAGTATCATCTTCCTGTCTTCCTCCGGTTGCAACGTTTTTTGAAATATCCATTTGTGCGTTTACAGATAGACTTTGTTAGTTTCAGAAGATCCCGTTAAGGGTGAAAGCAGCGATTCTTTGCTTAAACTTTAATCTGTTATTTTAATAAATATTTGCTCTACGGTTCTTATATATTTGATATATATTTATCCTTATCGAGGCCTCTTTGGATTTTAGTCTTCAAATTTATTATTATTACTATATATATATGTATATATATATCACTATATATATATAGTGGTAGAACACTGGAAGGTAATATCCATCCGTAGTGGTAGAGCACTCAGTCCATGGGACGAGTTAGGTAGAAGAGGTTACACAACAGTTAGTTCACCATACCGAGAACAATTGTTTCACCTTAGCGGATCCTCAGCTCGCATTACCAGCTGAGGATCCGCTAAAGTGAAACAATTGTTCTCGGTATGGTGAACTAACTGTTGTGCAACCACTTCTATATATATGTATATATATATATATATACACACACACACAGAAATATTCGTGTCTGCAGTTCTGTTTACATACCAACACAAGAGCAAGAATAAGGGGCTCATCCTACTGACATGGCTGAAAAGAGGCTGTTAGCATAATTGCAATCTAATCGAATATTATTATTATAATGGCGGCGGATTGGCAGTATCGGTAGAGGGTCGGACGACATGCTTTCCAGCATAGTTACGTCCCTTTACGATCTGAGTTCAAATACTGCCCTCGTTAACTTTGCCTTTCCTCCATACGGGGTCGATGAAATAAACTACCAGTAATGTACTGGGTAATTGCTGGCCTTGTGCCAAAGGTAGAAACAATTATTAATATTCGAAAAACTCAAACTACATTTATTGTATTCAGCCATGTAGAGCGATAACTATTTACTAATTTACTAGGTATATATATATATATATATATATATATATATATATATATATATATATATGTGTGTGTGTGGGTGTGTTTGTCGGTTTCAGTCGGGGATAACCAAAGTAAGTTACTCAATACATACCAGAGTATAAATATTTAATATAGAAATGGCTTCTGCAGGACTAAACTGTTTCATTTAAAGGAAATCATTGGAAAAGCTGTCTATCAATGTGTTGTGTTGGTATTTATACATTTTCTGGTGCATTTTCTGGTGGTAGGGGAAGGTGGTGATTAGGATGGGTGGAGGTCATTGGCTGATGGTTTTAAAGAATGGGGATTCTTTGAAAACACTATACTTAGAGAAAAATACATAATTGTTTCTACTTTTAGCACAAGGCCAGCAATTATCAGTGTATTACTGGTACTTTATTTTATCGACCCCATAAGGATGAAAGGCAAAGTTAACCTCGGCGGGATTTGAACTCAGATCATAAAGGGAGGTAACTCTATGCTTCAAAGCATGGCGCCCGAATGATACAGAGAGATACAAAAGCAGGCACACCATTTTTTTAAAGCGCGATTATGATAAGCAGACAAACCGTGCCCGAAACAACAGAAAACACCACAGCTGTAGCACTAACACCTGCTTCCTGAAGTTCCCACACTTCAGTGATGAAACTACAACGGCCATCAGCAGACCTATCAGACGAGAGGGACTAGATATCCAACTAGCCAACTCAGGATCTTCTCTACGTGGACAGCTAGCCAAGAGACACTCCACCAGACATGACAGCCGCTGCACGCTGGCCAACTGCCCCATCGACGACACAGACCTATGCCACCAGGCATAAGTCTACAGATTAGAGTGCGACAAATATAGCAACTTCTACGTAGGGAGCACCACCATACACCTTCAGATTAGAATAAAAGTACACCTCAACACTAATTCTTCCTCATTTAAGAAACACCTAGGGAAATGTAAAAACATTAATAAAAACATGATAATTAGTATAGCAGGTAAGGAAAGAAACCTCGGCAATCTTAGAATTAAAGAAGCATTAATTATAGACAAAACGCAACCACCAATCAATAATAGATTAGAACTCAACACCCAATTTTGAACATGATAGAACATCTAGCCCTCATGTTTTCATCTCTACGTATCCTTCCACACTCACACACACACACACATCGCGCGCGCATGCTTACATATTTACGTATCTCTTACACATCACACTTAGAATGTGTGGTACTGCCTACATATTAGAGCATTTACATCTCCACGTATCCTCTCAAACTCTCACACACACACATACACACACACGCACGCTTACACCTTCACGTTTTCTCTAACACACACACACACACACACACACTTAGACATACATGTCAAAACCCTTTAAAGAGAGACAACTCTTTAACCACTCGACCTGCCCAAACCTTCATTCTTTAACATTAGAAGTAGAATAGAATTTTATACTATTTTCCTCAGACGAAGGGATATTATCTCGAAATATCAGGATATATGAATAAATTAATGTAAAAGACTAATTGTCAGTGCTATCTTTTGCATTTATATTCTATCTCTAAACCTGCATTGTTCTGGCCTTCTAACTTCTAAAGTTTATCCCTGACTATACAATGCTTCAAGTAAACTACCAATTCCTTCTCTCGTATATATATACATATATATATATATATATATGTATATATACATATATATACATATACTGCTTGCAAAGGTAGACGTAAGATCTTCTTTTATATGTTTTTATCGTTTCCTCTATATTTCTTCTTCCCCCCATCCCTTCCTAATCCTTCCACCCCAGTCCTCCTATGTCGTCGTCCTTTTCACTTTCTCGCCGCCCACCCGAGGCAGCCCCTCGGTCCTTTGTAGCCTCAGTACCCCCACCCCCATCCCTTATTCTATGATAGAATTGGCCGACGCCGCTTTTTATAGATGTGATAGACCCCAGATACTTGCTTTCTTATCCGATGGCTGCCCCATTTCCGTGCTTTCTACATTTCTTAGTGGTATCTCTGCTTTAATTTCTCGTATATCAGTATCTTTTTTTTTTTTGGGGGGGGGGTCTGAATTAATATTCCGTATCAAATTTTTCATATACTTCGTACGAGCATTTATGTAGTTTGCACTAGAATGTTTGTATCGTAGCGGCACCCTTCGAGATAGTATTAGTATTCATTTTCGGGATTCTGAATTATTATTTCGTATTAGTTTATTTTTTGCACTGGGTGGTTGCTGGCCTTGTGCCTAGGGTAGAAACAATTATTTCGTATTAGTTTCGGGACTCTGAATTATTATTTCGTGGTAGTTTCTTTAGTATTTTGGCCCCCACTTGTTGACCTGTCACCGTAAGATATACTCGGTTGATTACTACTAACTCTTAAAATGGTCTCACTACAATTCCGTCCCACCTAGTAACCTTTTCTATAGTTTAGCAGTACCAGTGAGAGACTTGATGATTAGGGAATAGTAACCAGAAATTGTTTTTTTATATTTTTAACATTCTTGGTATTCTTCTATATATTTACTCCATATTGATTTACTTATTGTTTCGACTTCCTCCTCCTCCCCCTCCCTAGTATACTTGCTTGACCTCCTGCCCTGCTGTAGTTGGCACTATCAACGCACGACTGGGTTTCCTCCACTCCCTCTCCCTCTTTCTTCTACTGGCAGGTTCAGCTACTCCTTCCTTCCACAAATTACCATGATAGAATTATGTGTCTCAAGAGCAAACTTTTGACCAATCCTTGTGACAGTCACTTTTACCATATATGTAATTACCCCCTGAGAAGCTCGGCTATTCATATACCAGGATAACCATTTTCATTTAGTCCAGAATTAGCCGTCGAAACGGCTTGAGCTCAGCCGTCGAGGTCCTACTCGTTCCTATTACCCACTCTACTACCACATTTCCTTCGTTATATATATATATATATATATATATATATATATATATATATATATATATATATATATACTAGCAGATTTACCCGGCGGTGCTCGGGGTTTGAAATTATGCTAAGAATATAGAGCTAGGAAGTAAAAGAAGAACATTATTTGTCCCCAACCTCTCAAAATAGGCAGAGGTCTTCAATAATTAATGCAAACGGATATTTAGTGCAATCTTTGTACATATAAAACTATGCTGATAATGAAGGAAAACACTGAACAGGATGTAGTGCAACACATTTTTTTACCGCGAAAATTAACACTTAATATCGTGAAACAAGTTAAAACAAGTGTTTTTTTTAACTTTGAAAGTGCAACAAATAATAAACAAGAAACAACGATAATATTAGTGATTTATCTTCAAATGAATCTGATGTTTATATTTCTCTCAATAAAGTTGGTTATCTCCCTTTTTTATAAGGATTGTCAATAAAGTTGGTTATCTCTCCTTACATCAATTTTGGTACCGATAATTTTGATATCGATTTTTTATTGCTCAACGTGGGTCGATTTGAAAAAGTTGGTCAAATTCGGTTGGTAATTGTAAAAGCCTTAGCTATCCAAATTTTGTACACAGACACACACACATCCTCGCTTTTATATATATAGAAGATATGTATATATATATTTGTATGTGTATATGTGTTTGTGTGTAAAATGCATATATACACATATGCACATTCATGATTATATATACAAACACACACGCCCATATATATGTATATATATATATATATGTGTGTGTGTGTGTGTGTGTGTGTGTGTGTGTGTGTGTGTGTGTGTGTGTGTGTGTGTGTGTGTGTGATCAAATTCATACACCTACATCTGTGTGTTCGTTGTTTGTTTTTTACTTAAGTGTTAATAATTAATACTTGGATATATAACATCAAGTGTCATTCTTGTAGGTTTTAACTATGAATAACTAAGCACCTGGAAAACTAAGTCCTTCAAGCTACTATCGATAGCAAGTAGAAACATTTCGTCTTTGTTTGAAAGAGTTAATGCTCTTAAGAATTCGCAAACAGACGTCATAGTTACATTTTCTCCTCCTCCATATAAATTTTAGATCTTCTGTCTTCCCCACAAATATATCGATGACAATTACTTCAATTTGAAAAGTAATGTTCGTCATCATTTGCGTCATTGGCTAAACATATTAATTATTTTTCTCTTTCTTTTCCTTCTTCATTCAAATATACACGCATATACTTAAATGTATATTTAAATATATATGTATATATATATATGTGTATATATATATATATATATATATATATATATATATATATATATATATATATATATATATATATATATATTTATATATATATATATATGCATATATATATGCATACATATATGTGTATATATAAATTTATATATTTATATATATATATATATATATATATATATGATGGCTGCCCCCTCGTTATCGAGTATGGCCATTGCACGATATACCATTATTAATAATAATTAATTAATTCTATCGTGAAATGCCTGTGCGTGAAGATATTTTTTAAAGTGCTGAAAGACTCTGCACTGAGCCAATCCCACTCTCTGAGTGACAGTAGCTATAACTCGAAAAGAAGAAAAGATCAACATCATCGGTAACTACTGAGCCGCAGGTTTTATATCGGAGTTTCCTGAGTTGCCTTCTCCTAGAAAAATGCCCTGAGAAAGGCTAGGTGTCCTTCACTCCCAGTGGTTTAAACGCGCGATTGGGTGTCCAGCCCGACTATTTCTATGTCGCCGCATATACATACACATGTACACATGCATATACACATATACACACACATGTACATGTGTATATACATATTTACACACTTTTGGATGGCCGTTGACCCTTATGAGTTCTTCCGCCGCTTGTCAGGTTTTGTTTTTTGTCCTGCTCGGTGTCCAAAATCCCCCTCCTCACCAAGTAAACTTGGTGGGGTTGCCGGTTTAGTCGTCGACCAACCGACCATGCGACAGGTATATATATATATATACATACATACACCCATATACTTAATTAAATGTATATTTAAATATATATGTATAAATATATATATATATATATATATATATTGTTATATTTGGGGAGGGTCATATTTGCGTAATATTGCCAGAATTAATAACAGAACACACTCACTGTTTGGTTGGTTTTCGCTTCTCGCTGTCTTTTATATATATATATCTGCGATCTAACTTACTCGGTCCTCAATGTTGCCATTGACTGACCGGCGGTCAAAAATAATACAGATACAATATAGACAAACACATATATATATAGTTTACATAAATCTTTCGTTGCACATCTGCAACATCGTCAGTGGTGTTATATTCATTGTTCCTCCTGTTGTGTTGTATGTCTACGCCATTTTTTTTGTTCAGTCGCAAAACTATATATATATATATATATATATATATATATATATATATATATATATATATATATATATATATATATATGTATATATATATATGTATATAATATATGTATATATATATATATATATATATATATATATATATAGGAACCAGTAAGACCCCGACAGCTGAGCTCAAGCCGTTTCGACGGCTAATTCGACGGCTAATTCAGTCCAGAATTAGCCGTCGAAACGGCTTGAGCTCAGCTGTCGGGGTCTTACTGGTTCCTATTACCCACTCTACTACCTCAAGTATTGAGTACTTTGGTGCGTTATGGTCCACCTGGTTCCTTACCACATTTCCTTCGTTATATATATATATATATATATATATATACACATATATATATATGTGTGTGCATATATATATATGTGTATATCTATGCATATATATATATATATATATATATATATATATATATATATATATATATATATATATATATATATATATATATATATATGTATATATATATGCATATATATACAGACATATTTATATGCATATATATACACACACATATATATATATATATATATATATATATATATATATATATATATATATATATATATATATATATATATATATATATACGGGGTAACAAATAATAGTTTTATGCAGTCCACTTAGGTGTAGTCCAGTTATGGTATTCCGGGTAGTGGATAATATCAACGCTTGGCTTGGTTAGACTCAACAAGGCGTTTTCA
>OZ024747.1:37977794-37980294 GCA_964016885.1 Eledone cirrhosa | reverse complement strand
ATTCCCCCCTCGAAAAACACCCCAGTTGATGGATGCGAAATCCGAAATATAGGGAAAATTAAATCTCCGCCAAGGTAACTCTATCTCGTGTTATTATTTTTATTTTTATGCTCTTTCCTACGTTCCTCTACACACTATACATCTCATTCTACATTTCCACTTGCATCTCTCTCTTCAACACCAGATTCTGTTACTCGGAGATTTACCCATCTGCATTGTTGAGGCTTCCAAAACGACCATTTCTATATATATGTATATATATATATATATATATATATATATATATATATATATATATATATATATATATATATATATATATATACACACAGATACATATATATATATATATATATGTATATGTGTATGTATGCATATATATATATATATGTGTGTATATATAATATATATATATATGTATGTATATGTGCATATATGTGTGTATATATATGTGTATATATATTATATATGTATATATAAGTATATATGTATATATATATGTGTGCGTGTGTGTGTGTCTCTGTGTGTGTGTGAGAGAATGTAGCGAAGATAATACGTCAGCAATGACGTGTTCGTCAGAATATTGTTATGAAGACAGGCAGACATACAGACAGATATTATAAGGGCTCGACGGAGATCGATAACCGGCGCCTAATACCGCTTTAACAAGAGAAAATTGAAAAATAGAAGCTGCAGTTACTATCTTTAGACCGCAAGGAATATATAAATGCAAGTTTGAAGTCAATCGGAGTAGAAATGTGGATTTGTATAGACTTTGCAAAAATGAGGGGACACCCACAGACAACAACAGTTTTATATATATATATATATATATATATATATAACAGAATAAGAGGCTGGGGTTACATATAACGTTTAATCATAATAATTATTTCCACGGTTCTCCATGCAATCGAGATGTCCTTCATGCATTTGCTGTTGATTATGAGAACGGTATCCTCAGATGAAAATCGATATATTTGATATGCCGCTGGCAGGAAACACACGTCCTAATGCCTATGCTCCAGCATACATGAGTTCATTGAAGGGTTTGCCAGCCGTCGCGTTTGTTAGAAAAAGCTATCAACGAAAAATCACGAAAAGCACGAAGAACTGTGTGCATCCAAAACCCAGTAGACAGTGGAAGCAATAAATGGAGCTCTGGGAGAGGGTGGGTTATATATTTTGTTGACAACCAACTATAGAAACAACAACAACAACAACAACATTAACGACAATAACATCAAACCGCCGACCAATGGTGTCCTGGTCGCAATAGTCGTGGTGATACCACCACCCTATTGACAGCAGCAACTAAAGTAACATCTACAGTAAACACCTACAACGACAACAACAGCAACAACGACAACAACAGCAAAAACACAGACCAGCGTCATGTATACAGGTCGCAGCCGTGGCAGTGACGGTCCCACCCTGTGGACAATAAACAGCGATAACGCGAAAGCCATAAAAAGGAGTTCAGAGGTAGGTGGGTACACCGCCCATCAACCACCCCGTTCGTCGTAGTAGTGGTGGTATCATTTATATTAGTATTAAGCCATTGGTAACACCAACAACAACAACAACAACAACAACAACACCAGTGATGACCCCACCACGGCGACGGCGGCAACAGGAAAAAGGATAAGTCCACGATTCAATGAAAAATAAACTAACTCGTTGAAACAAGGGATAGAAACAATGGGATAGAAACATAGATGGGTATTTATATATATAAACAAATACATGCGCAGTTAATACAGTCCTCTCTATCATTCTAAGGCACAAGTCTAGCAATAATTATAGCATTCAGTCTTAACTACAGTGGGAACAATACTATTAAAAGGGCTGTTAGGCTATGGAAGAGAGTTACGGGGGCGAAAGTAGGGACAGGAACAAGCAGATAAGAAATCGAGAGCACATATAGAGAACACAATAATAAAAGATCGGGACAAAAATACATAAAAAAACAACAGTAGGTATATAAACAGAGAAATAAGGAACAAAGGACACGAAACATTTACACACAGCGACTCCAGGTGTGCAAACAAGATATCCAAGGTTCGCCTGACGCTGGGGTTGTTGCGTGGCCACGCCCGGCTTCCACGGTCAAGTGTGCAATAGTCTTCAACTAGTAGAACTATGTTGTTAGTCCGTACAGTTTGAGGAAGGTTGCAGATGATCTGTGGAGGCAGGTGCTGAAGAGGTTACTCCTTTTATTGATAACTCGAGCTCCCCTCTCGATTAATTCCATAATTTCGATGACGCACAAATCGCACGAGTCATTTCCACCCACCTTGTAGGGTTGGGCCGAGGCTACCTTGGGCCACGACAAGGTGAATTCTACTTTATCATGTTTGAGACGCCACACCAGTTCTGAGAGGGCGGTGCTGTGTTGTTTATCAGCCCTCCTAAAGGTGTGGCACTGATTGTACCAGCGTTCCTTAAATTTATTAGCTGTGACTCCGATATAGTTGAAGGTTTGGTTGTTGGTATTCAC
>OZ024747.1:37922794-37972794 GCA_964016885.1 Eledone cirrhosa | reverse complement strand
GAAATATATATAATAAAATATACTTGATCACACGAATGTCTATTTTTGTTGATATTTTGAATTATTAATAATAACTCCGGAAAACCAAATGCTGTGGAGTACTTCTAATCTATTGTAAAACTTTATTCTTTGATTTATTCATTGAACCTTGTTTAACCTTTAAATATATATATATAATTATATATATATATATATATATATATATATATATATATATATATATATATATATATATATATATATATATATAAGCAAAGAGATATTTAATTTATTGGTAAGTCCACAAATATATTTATAACCGATTCGAAGCACTCGATAGGTTTTCTGGAGTATAACATCAATGATATTAATAAATGGAAACTATATTTATAAAACCATATTTATTCTATTACAACGGTACCTGAACTGTTAAGGTCTGATTCCTGGGTATGTCACTATAAAACAAATTTTGTATTTTATCTGATGAAGTTTTGGTACACTTGCAATATATAAAATAGAATAAATATGGTTTTATAAATATAGTTTCCATTTATTAATATCATTGATATATATATATATATATATATATATATACACTAATTCTGAATTAGCCGTCGAAACGGCTTGAGCTCAGCTGTCGGGGTCTTACTGGTTCCTATTACCCACTCTACTACCTCAAGTATTGAGTACTTTGGTGCGTTATGGTCCACCTGGTTCCTTACCACATTTCCTTCGTTATATATATATATATATATATATATATATATATATATATATATATATATATATGCGTGTGTGTGTTTATATAGATGTGCGTGTGTGTGTGTACGTGTGCGTGCGTGTGTGTATAATATTTCTAAAGAATATTGAGGATGCGGTGACAGAAAAGCCTAAAATTAATGTTCAAAAATATTTATAAATAGAATAAAACACAGCTTAGTAAATTTTCCTTCATATCAGCTTTTCATCAACATCTCAATCTGAGAGCATTTCTATGTCTTCCATTGTAAATTTCCATTTTTGTTTTTCACTTTCACTTCTGCAATATGTATCATTTGCTCCCAACTATATCACTCCCTTTCTCTGTCTTTTTCTCTTTCTCTATCAATCTACCTAAACTCTCTCTCTCTCTCTCTCTCTCTCTCTCTCTCTCTCTCTCTCTCTCTCTCTCTCTCTCTCTCTCTCTCTCTCTCTTGCTCCCTCTCTCGTACTTGTTCTCTTTTTAACGCCCACTTTCTCCGTCATTTTGTATCTGTCTTACTCTTTATTCTGAAGTCACTTTTCAAAACAAGACTAATACCATTAGTTAAATTCTTATCTTTGGAATCCGAATTACTGGGCAAAACACACAAAAAATGAAGAAAATCCAATAATTCTCATCTCAGTTTTATGTTTTCTAACATTTAAAACAGAAATTGTGTTACTCTTTGTTATGTATAGAACTCATCCATCTACTTCTCTTTCTCCTTCTATCTTTCGATGTTTGGCTGTTACCTTTCATTTCACTGTGTGTTTCCCTCTGCGTATATATATATATATATATATATATATATACACACACACAGATACACACATATATATATATATACGTACATATATACATATAAATATATATACATACATATATGCATGCATTTATATATACATATATATATACATATATGTATATATATATATATATATGCATATATATACATATATATATATATATATATATATATATATATATATATATATATATATATATATATATATATATGTATGTATATATATATATATATATATATATATATATATATATATATATATATATATATATATATATATATGTACATACATATACATACATATATGTGTGTATGTATGTGTATGTATTATATATGTGTGTGTGTGAGAGAGTGTGTGAGTGGGTGTGCGTGTGTGTGTGTGTGTTACATTCTCACACATTTTTTTCCTTTTATCGCAAACTGAATTCAAATCTACCTTGCTTCATGTAAATTCTAACTCATACTTTCTCACTTTACCACTCTCTTACCGGCTTTTACATCCATCCCTCGCTGTATTTTGTTTCGTTTCCCTCTACTTCTCCTATCCTCCATCTCCTTATGTCTGTATTTCTCCTTCACACTCAACCTCTCCCTGTATTTCTACTCCTTTCCCTCTCTTTCTGCCTCCCAGTATTTCTTTCTTCTGTCTTTATCTCTCCTTCACACTCATCCCCTCCCTCTATTCCCTCTCTTTCTCTCTCCCAGCATCTGTCTCCCTCTGTCTATATTTCTAATCTTCTGTATTCCCAACGAAGTTTTCTTACTTACCAGATTCATTTGTTTATCACCTCTATTATTTATATATCTATCTACTGTTTTCGGTCAACGTCTTTTGACAGTTTTCAATGACGTACGTTATATTTCGCATTATTGTCATGTTGATTATCCCCACTATCGTCATCATCCCCACCCTCATCATCATCATTGTTATTATCCTAATCAGTATTCTCCACCTCCTCCTTGCAGTCAACTAATGCACAGGGTAATTGCTGGCCTTGTGACTAACGTAGAAACAATCATTAATGTTATGATCGTCACTTTGTTTCCTCCTTATTGTCATCACCATTATCATTATTACTATCCCCATCATCTTTCTCACTTCATCACCACCACCACCACCACCACCATCGTTGCCATCATCATCATCACTATAATAACCATCACCATTATCATCCTTTCTATCCCTATTAGCTCTATAGTCATCATTATCCCATTATCGTTTTCTTCATTGCCTCTCTCTCATCATTTTCTATGTAAAAAAAACGAATTTAGTAAGTCATCCATATAGCTATTCCAAAACTATAACAGAATACTAAAGAATAAACATACTCTATACAATTGTTTATAGCTGGAAGGCAATGATAATATTCTTAGTGTGGAGAGCCAACAACATGTCTGTTTCCTTGTTACTTCATAGATAATCTTCCTTGCGTGATCTCAAGAGTGTTGATCTGAAATTTCAGCAGCAACAAAGTTGTATTCCAGTTGGTACGATCAATAGAACCGCTGCTTGTGAAATACAAGTGGCTGGGCATTCCAAAGATACGTGTACCTTTAACGTAGTTTTCATGGGAATGCAGCATGAATCAAGACAGAAACATTAAAATGTGACAAGACTGACCTTTTGGCATACTGGCAAAATTCTGTTTTCATAGTTTTGTTAACTGGTGAAACGTGAAACCGAGCTGTGAGCCTTCCGATGATGAGCCTAAGACTCTAATACCTAAGCACGTGTCTTCACTCTAAATGACAATAATACAAGAAAAACATCTATCATGCTGAAGAAACTCACACACAACCAATCCAAACCTTCCTTACATACGGGATTCTCACGAACCAACTCCAACTCTTCCTCCTTCAGACTATATACTAAATACGAGGGTAGGGTGAAAAGTTTATAGGTTTACTACAAAGGCGTGCTGCAAGTGCAGTGAAATCATGCATTCATTAATTTCAACTCTTCTTATTAATAACTGCATTGTTTCTTTCCAGGGACTATATTGAAAAAGAAACCTCATTTGGCCATTCTATGACAGTATCTTGTTCAGCCTATGAACTTTTCAGCGAATAAATTGACCCTGTACTGTCAATTTGTTGTTTTTAATACCAAAACTGCCTCTTTTCCAATCATCCCGTAGAAATTCAGTCTGAGCGTCAATCATATTGATATCAATTGCAGTTGTTTGGAAGGACAAACTATGGAACTACTTCATCCCAGTGCTCCGTGAATTTGAAAAGGCATTATTGACAGATTCTACCGTTTCTTCCCACTTACAATGTTCGGTTGTGATGCGTTAATTTCGGGTGGCAAGCGCTGTAGGAAGAAAGGTAAGATTCTAGAGGAGTTGATACCGCATCCCGATTTCTGTTGGAATGGTGTCAGCTTTTAGGACTTAATGTCTCTGTCTTGTGGCTTTGTGGTAAGGGTGTTGGACGAACAATCATAATTTCGTGGGTTCGATTCCTGGACTGGGTTGTGTGTTGTGTTCTTGAGCAACACATTTCATTTCACGTTTCTTCACTATACTCTACAGTAAATGAGTACTATCAGTATATAACGGTTGAACCCTTCGATGGACTAGGGCTGTATTTTCCATGGGAATTTTTGTTCTCTCAGTCGCTTCACGTCACTGAAACCGGGATAAGCATCGGCCAGGTTCGAGATATACTTTAAACTTGTTATACTGTTGTATATATTCAGCCTATTACACTCTATCGTTTAATGGAAGAATGAAGGAGATTGAAAAATGCTAATACTCAATGCCGAGACTAGAGCCATCATTGATATTGCTCTTTAATCCCAAACCAGCTTTGATCATGCGGACCTATGTCAAAAACATTCCATCAATGACCAGCTCAGGATTTCTTCTAAGATATAGCGTGCCCTAAACTAACGTATCCAATGCATCACTTAAGACGGTTTGGAATAATTTATGTGAAAGTTGGCTGCAATTTCTTGCAAACCAAGAGACAGCTTAGCGGCGCTCTCTGTTAGCTCGGATCGAAAATGGATACGATTCGCCACAATACTATAATAGAAGGATTTATTGATTTTTAATAATTAGGTTAATATGTGTAGCAATTGAGTGAATCCTTTCCGTATAAAATAGTTCTCTATTGTATTGTTATAATAAGCAAACTTAACCAAAATCATTGATTTAACTAACTAGAAATAATATGAAGTGCTCGTGTTCCATTTCTAATCTCTCAGTCAGACATGTCATCTATAATCCAAGAACCTACGAAAAGTAAAATAAACTCTATTCATCATTCATTTCCATCATTGATACCACTTCGTTATTATCCCTCTTGTTCATTTTATTCTTTTCCTGAAAGAATCCTATTGACAATATAGTTTCCATTGGGAAATGTCAGACAATGAGACAAAATTGATTCAATTCTAGTTGGTTTGGCCTTTGTTTACATTTTCTTGTTCACATTTGCGATGGTGCTACAACGAAGATGGTATTGTTATTCTAACAATATATGGTACGAAAGTGTTTGCGAATTTCTCACTGGCAAGACAATGGTTTCATCATTATAACACGGCAGCTGAGCAACATATAGTCTGACAAGAAAAATATCTATATTTCTCTCATACACGTATATACAAAATATAATGATGTGTGTGTGTCCATGGGTGCGTGTAAACGTATTCATGAATGAAAACACCATTTTGATTGAATTTATCGATTGAACATGGATGTAGATAAGCTACATAAAGGAACGAGGTATATCCAAATTCTGCTTACAGACAATATAGGGTAGTATATTTCAATATCGACTTTCCATGAGTTAATGTTTGTTTCTAACTCGCTATATATTTGTCGGCTCCATCATGTAGAGCTAATTTTAATGTCTCGTTAACCAGGCTGCTATTTTTAGCGGCACGAGATTTCGAGACAAGCTGGGTTCCGGAGACACGTGCGCTATTTCATATCGCACACAATTCAGTCTTCTAATATTTTTAGAAGTGGAAGGATCGCTAATTTCTCAACAACTACTGAAGAGCAGAAAAACGTGTTCACTTAATAAGATGTTGAGAAACAGTTTTCAAAACTGTCTAGTTTTTACCAGGCGATTGCCCGATATAGGTCTGTTATTTTTCTTAATTTACTACTTAAAATTAAGTCTGACAAACCATATTGCTGTAGTTAGTATATTTTCACCCTAGCTAACCTAGCCCTTACAATTCGAACACATGTATGTTTATATTAGTGTCCATCTCTCTTATTTATTCAATTATATTACACGGCTCGGAAATCCTTTTTTCTTAGAGCTCTTTAATTGTAAGAGACTACTCTGAGTTTTTAACTCACTATATATATATATATATATATATATATATATATATATATATATATATATATATTAGAAAGTAAGATTTCTTTTACAAAATGAAAAATAACCGAGGTGTCCTACACGAGTGAAAGTATAAAGAAAAAAAGATGAAATCGAAAATGCAACTGGAGTCTTATTTTCAGAAATATATATATATTTATTTGGTTCCTTTACTGGTTTCACAGTTCTTCTGCTTTTCAAAAGTAGATTTGAGATGGAGGGTCTGTGGTTTTTCTCATATATATATATATATATATATATATATATATATATATATATATATATATATATATACGCAGCATATCCTTTAGGAACTCCCGCCTCTCGTCTAACCGACAAATCTTCGAAAAACATGCAGAATACTACAATATCGCATTAGACAAGGCAGGCCACTTAGATAGAGTAGAATATATAGACGAAAGCCTCCGTGAAGCGCACACGAACACGCATAACACAAACTCCGGTAACACACGCACACACGCACCTACTCATATAACTGCAAAGTATACGGCAAATAGAAATACAACATCGAAATCAAACAAATCACGCAGTAGAAAATATATTTGGTATAACCCCATATTTAACACCTCTATTAGTACTAACCTACCCTCTACCTTCTTTAGAATAATAAATAAGCACTTTCCACATTCACATAGATGCAGCAAAATCCTTAACACTAAATGTATTAGAATATCTTACTCCACGGCACCAATTAAGATGCTTAACGCTAAAAAGATACATAACGACACCAAAACACAAATTTACAACAATAACAATACAATCACCACCGAACACAACAGAATATCTAATACACAACCACCCATTAATAGGCAAACAAAACGTAACATACTTGTACAGGCATCGCAGCCCACCAATAATGCCAAAGTTGCCCATGACAAGAATTGTAACTGCCACCTACCAGAAACCTGTCCATTACATGATGAATGTATGCAGTCTAACCTGGTTTACCAATGCACAGTGGAATCAGACAACCAGAAATGGTATTACATCGGAGCGACTGGGAATACATTTAAAGCCCGTTGGTATACACACCGTTACGCAATGAAACATTCCCAGCATCGTTATGTAACTACCCTTGCAAACAAGACCTGGCAACTGAGGGAAAGTAACCATCAATACACCCTGAAGTGGAAAAAATTATTGAACGCGCCCCTATATCGGGGTGGTATGAGAAGCTGTCGATTATGCGACCTTGAGCTGTTCCACATCTTGAGTTCGAAGAATAAGTTACTCAACAATAAAATCGAAAGATCAATTTATTGTAACCATAGACTCAAAGATAAGTTTTCGCACTACAAATCGAACACTTAACCTCTTACTACCAACTGACAAATCGCATATACTTAGACTTTATACCCTCTTGTTGTATGTAAACCCTTTTCATTACCCACAAAACCAATATATATATCCCCCACTTTTCCCTTATTCCTCTTCTATTTCTTCGTTTTCTTCCTTCCTTCCATTCCCTTCTTGGCTATCTTCTCTCTTCTTCTTTCTCACCCCTATCTTTGCTTTTATTTTTGTCATTATTATCTTTATCTTTATTTTTTATATATATATATATATATATATATATATATATATATATATATTTATCTCTTTATATTCCCCCCTCTCTCTCTCTCTCTCTCTCTCTCCCTCTCTATCCATCCCTCCCACGATGATCAATTTAATTCTTTTTAACTCACTACATTCCACGACATGAAGTCTGCTATCAAAACTGACCAAGGAATCCTTCCACCTCTACCCCTCCCTCCATCTCAGTTTGTCACTCTACTTCCTACCTCTTCCCCCTTCCTCTCTCTCTCTACTATTCCGTTTGTCCCCTCACCTTCTGATTCCTCTCTCACTATACTAAAAAATACAATTCCAAATAAATGTTTTTCTCTATATATTAAGAACTATTTCAAGAGTAACTTACTCACTATTTTGAAAATTTGGACGTGAACAACAATTATCATTGAGTGGCTGCTATTTGCAGTATAGCAATATAAGGTTGCACTTACCAATGAAACGGTCGTAAATACCTGGATAAAATCCTTCTCTTAATGCTTACCTGTGTTTTCTCTTTTATACTTTATACTTCAAGATTGAACGGAATTATTACAAACTTGTGGAGTTACCCCTAACCGTACGTTGAAACCATCCATGAAACTGGCTTTCTTAACCAAGAACTGGATCACAATAAACAATTTTTTGCTTCTCTAACTATATATATATATATATATATATATATATATATATATATATATATATGGGGGGCGGGTGATATATTTTTTCGAAAGTTAAACGGTTAAATTTGAAAATATTTAATTTATAATATTAGGGTGAAGACTCCAGATTTCAGGATTATTTGCTGGTTATTTATATATTATTTGTTATAAATTCGATAAGTGTGTTATCATTTCTAAACTTCTGAATCTCATGAGGGTAACATATAAAGGATTTATCTGGCACAAAAAGAATAAAATATTATACTGTTGATTATTTACCTAAATTCAAACTTTAACGAATATACCAACATATTAGGTATGTAAAGCTTTTGAAGTACTTGTTATAAATATTTAAATAACTATTATGTATATAGGTATATATTAATGAGCCAGTATGTTTAAGGTAAATAATAACGACGAAGATAAAAATAAAATAAGATAATATATTGAAGGATGTTAAGGATAAATATATAGATATGTATAACTGGGTGTAAATGCACTAATTATTCTTCAACCAAGATATCAACATATTATTAGATACAGGGATGTATATATATAGATATATATTAGGTATTATTAGTGTAGTGTACTTTAGGTAAATGATAACAGTTATAATTTTATCAACGTATCACATTTAAATAAATATATATACATACATATAAGAAAAACAACAATGAGTGCATGGATAATACAGAGTTCAAAATAATGTCTATAATAATTTCTCTATATTTGAATCATATATATAGAAGTATGGTAGGTATATTTTAAAATATTTTAAAATATTTAAAAATATATAAAATATAATATATAACTACATACATATTATAATACATTATATTATAAATAATTAAAAGATCGAAAGCGCAGCAAAACATTCACATTTATATATAAGTTTGAATCCGTCTCAAAATTTAGATTTTATATTGCAGTAAATATATTTAAAAGCTATATTTATATGCTATATTATACTATAAATAACAGATCAAAAACTCATTAAAAATTTAGAGTTATAGATAAGTTTCATAAAAATGTATGGATTGGGTATTAAACAAAAATTTAAAAGAGATCACAAATGTATTAAAAATTCACAGTTAAATAAATTCCGTAAATATGTAAGGATTAGGTATTATACTAAATTATAATCATAGATAGGAAGATAGATAGAGAAATAAGGAAATAAAGAAATGATGGTATTGATTAAAGTTAACAAATAATTGTTTCTACTTTTGGCACAAGGCCAGCAATTATCCCAGTGTATTACTGGTACTTTATTTTATCGACCCCGTAAAGATGAAAGGCAAAGTTAACCTCGGCGGGATTTGAACTCGTATCAATGTTTAGGCATGTTAATTGAAATATTGTCATTCATTCTAGCGTTGTTTCTTCTATAGATAGTTATAAAATAAAGCAATATTAAAGGCCATTAATGTGTTTTACTGTTGATTATATATTCCTGGTAACCGAGTTGTTATTGGTTTGGTGTAATTGTTTCTTTCTTTCTCGTTTTACGTGAGGCTAAAAAAGTGGACGTAGCTTTATGGAAGCAATTAGAGAATAATTCACTTTTTTTGTTAATTAGGGTCTCATAATTATTAATAATCAACAGGGTCTCCATTGTACAGAGCTGTCAGTTATTTAATATACTAGAGTTGCGGTAAATTCCACAGTTCCGAAGTTTTGTCCAAAGAATGGAGTATTTTAAATTCTTCTCTTTAAAGACCATATGAGCTGTGATAAAGACGTGGATGATTTCCTCTTAGAGTTCGAAAATGAGCATTTATGGTTCGCAAAACGATCTTTGAATGTGGACGAGGTTGATCCAATGTAATTGTATGTTTTGTGACCAGTTTTTACGGTGCATTTATAAACCAAATAACTATCTAAACAATTATTTTGTCGAAACATGTCTTCGGCCGCAATTTTCACTGTCACACCCCTAACGTATTGGTATGATCGATGTATCGATATCTCCTCATTGAATGCTTTGTACCAGCCTCAGAATATCGATTTTGAAAAATGCTAATCACGGCTGCAACGTTTACTCACTATTTTTATCATTTTCTCTTTACCTCTATAATTAATTAATTGAATGATTAATTGATTGATTAATTATTTATTCTTTGTTTGATAACCTAGTTGAGAGCTTACTTTAAAGGCTAAGGATAGATTTCTTTGTTCACACTTTTGAATTTGCCCACCAAAGCCCGGATGGGAATCTTTCTCACTCTTCCCAAAGAGTTTAAGATGGTCCCTGAAGAGGAGGTGGTTGATGGTAAGATATCCTTTTCCCAACTTGTATCCTGCTGTCACTTTTCGCAGTATAATGGCCAGGGGTATCATGGCAAGGACAAACAACAGAGGGGACAAACTATCTCCCTGGAAGATACCTCTCTTGATCTTCACGCCTCCCAGGGATTCTCCACCCGATGTTAACTCTTTTCCCAGGACTTCAACAACTGTCTGATGTTATCTGCCACCTTGAAGATCTCTAGGCTTTTGGTTATCTAAGAATGAGGTACCATGTCGAATGCCTTTTTGTAATCTATCCATCCCATGGCAAGACCAGCATATCACCTCTTGCAATTCCTCATTACCATCTTATCAATAAGAAACTGGTCTTTTGTACCACGGGACTTCTTTCGGCAGCCTTTCTGTTCGTCCGTTAACATGTTGTTTATGTGGAGGTGATGGTAGATTTCAGACACAATGCTTGTCAACAGTTTCCACATTACGGACAGACATGTGATAGGTCTATAGTTGGTAACATCATTACCCTTGATTCGGTTTTTCATTACCAGAACTGTCGAACCTTTTGTCAACCACTCTGGTACCTCACCCGACATCAAGCAATCATTGAACATGGTTGTCAGTTTCGGAGGGAGGGATGTTATATTTTTTAATCCAATACCCCTGCACATCATCTGGGCCTGGTGATTTCCAGTTGTTTAGTTTTTTGGCCTGCCCTTTAAGAGTTTCAACTGTGATACTCAAATCAGTTTGTTGGTGTGCTTGTCCACTAATCTCCTTTTGTACTGACTCAATCCACACTGCCTGATCATTATGTTTAACATCCTGCTCCTATTTTCCTCTCCAGAATGTCTTAGTCTGTTCCGCCTCAGGGATCAAGTCGTTGCTTCTTTCTTTCCCTTCAAGCTGTCCAAACAACATCTTGCGGTTCTGTCTATACTGACTGACTCTGCTCTCATACCGCCTAATATTTGCACTTTTTGCTACAATGCGTTGCTTCAGTTCCTCTATGATAATATTTAACTTTATTCTCCTAGTTTTGTACTTTATTTCCAGTATATTTTTAGTGTCTATGTTTTGTAGTGTCCCATTCAGTAGGGACTCAAGCTTTCCAATGTCATTTCACATTTCCTTGATTTGACCATTCAGTCGTTCCTTCCACCAAGGTTCTGGTCTTTCTTGTTTGTTGTTTCCTCTCGATGTTATGCCAAGTAATTTCCTCACCGCATTTGCTGTTGCTTTGAGGATATTGTTTCATTGGTGAAGGTTCCTCGCCTCAAGGTATGGGATGACTTTGTTTAACTTAGCTGTTGTTTCTTTTAACTTTGTCCTGACTACAAATCTTAGCTTCATAGGTTTCCCACTATCATTGTTCATTTCATCTACCACTAAGTTCAGGATATAAACCAAATCTTGTCCTAGCCCGTCAGCATTCATTTCCTCAACAGCCGTATCTTTGTTGCAGATGTTATTTATTTTAGTATTCAGATCATTGTCTGCTTCGGATGTTTCCTCCGTTCTCTCAACATCTTCACCTTCGTTTCCCACTGGCTCGTTTGCCTGACATACTCCACTCTCCATTTGCAACCTAATCTCTCTGCTCAGTTCCTCCAGTTCCAACTGGCTTATCCATCCTATTAGACCTTATTACCCGGGCCTGCCCGGCCAATTTTTGTTCATCTAATTTAAATGGTCCAATCTCGTTCCAGATGTTATGCATCCGTTTTCTATAGACTTTTTCCTTGGGATTACTCTTCAGATAACATTCCATGACAGTTCTACTCAATTCTTTCGTCCAGTTGGTTCTTGTCCCTTTTCTTCCTCTTCTTCTTCCAACACCAGCAGTATTTGGATGACAGCCAGGACCCTACTGCTGGGCCAGGGAGCACAGTGCTGGGTGAGAGTCTTTCACATGACGTTCCAGTCTCCTTTTCACCGTTATTCGAACTGTTTAAGCACTCATATCGAGGATTTGTGAATGTCTAAGGCGGGTAAAATTCCCGAGATCCATGAACGAGTTCTCTCCAGCGGTCTCTGTCCCTCGTTATCGCTGCCATGTCCTGCGTCTCCAACATACCAGTGTCTGTTCTTAGGGCATCAACATACGTTAACCTCGGTCTTCCACTTCTAGTGTGTCCATGTAGGGGCTCCCAAAGGAGCACTGAGTGCAATGTCAACTCTGGATGTTGGTGAGCATGTACAGCTAACCTCAGTCTGCTCTGTGTCACTTTTGAGATGACTTTTGGGATGCTCCCATACAGCTCTGAGTTTTTGATCCTCAGTGTATACTGATTAAAGTTCACAGCCATCCTCAGCATCTCGTGTAGCACCCATCCACCATCTGAGTGAGCTTCTTGGTCAGTGTCCAAGTCTCAGACCCATACAGCAGCACAGACTCCACTACAGCATTGAAGATGCGGATTTTCAGGTCTCTACGAAGGTCCGACTTCCACACCGATCTCAAGCTGTGGCACGCCGCCCAAGCCTTGCTCTTCCTCTCAACCACATCATCTTCCGTATTCCCAATCTTTGCTCCCAGATACAGGAAGCCCTCAACCAATTCTAGCGGCTTCCTGCCTACATTAGTGATCCCCTCTGGCTTCTCAACATTCTCTACCAGATATTTTGTTTTAGTCTCATTCATTCTCAGCCCCACACTCATCGACACAGTCTCAACCTCCCGCATCATATCCTTTGCCTCCTTCACTGTATTTGTCACCAAAACTATGTCGACGGCAAATTCAGCATCCGATACCTTTTTCGCCCTAACTCTCCTGCTCTGAGCCGGTGCTACAGTAAAGCCAGAGTCCTGGTGTTTCTCCACTGCAAGGCGCATACAATAGTCCACTACGATGATAAAAAGGTAGGGAGCCAATGTATCTCCCTGGAGCACTCCAGCCAGTATCTCAAAGAACTCTGTCATCCCATCAGGTGTAATGACTTGGGGTTTGGTGTTGGTGTAGATCAGTGATATCAGGTCCACTATCTTCTTGGGGATTCCATAAGCCTGTAAGATCTTCATCAGGCAGTAACGGTCCACAGAATCAAAGGCCTTCCTAGATTCAATGAAAACCATGACCGCAGGAAGGCACTTTGCTCTAGCTCCCTCTAATATCCTCCTCAACATCAGGATGTGACTGGTGGTTGATCTACCCTCTCTGAAGCCGTTCTGGTTGTCCCTGAGCTTCTTCTCCATCTCAGGCTGGATCCTTTTAAGAATAATCCTGTTGAGGGTATTTGCCACAAGTGACGTCAGTGAGATCCCACTGTAGTTGTTGGTGTTAGAGAGATCTCCCTTCTTTGGCACTGGGACGATGTTACTGATCCTCCACTGATTCGGGGCAACTCCTTTCTCCAGTGCCCCGTTACAGAACCCCAGGATGATATCATCAAAATCACACCTCTTCATCACCTCTGATGCCACTCCATCTTCTCCATGAGCCTTGCCCTCCTCGATCCTCTTCTTGGCTCTCATGAAGCTCCCCTCTGGTGAAGGGCTCTGTCTCAACATCCAGTTCCTCAAACAGCCGCCTGATCTCCCCAGTGCTCTGGGCTGTGGAGGGTGGCTCTCCTAGTAGGGTCCTAAAATGGTCTAGCCATTTCCTCTTCCTATCCTCAGGCCCCGTTCCCTGGATATGACTCGAACACCTTCTCTTCCTCCCTGTGATCTCGTTGATCATCCAGCTCTCCTTACATCCAGATCTGTCAACCGCTCCATCCACACTTCTGTTCTTCTCTATCAGTGCCTCCTCTCTGACCTCAGTGTAAGCGGTACAGAGCTCTTCCCTCATCACCTCCACAGTTGCCATCCTCTCCTCCGTAGGATCAGCATAGAATTGGTCCTTGGCAGCTTTCAGGTGTTCTCTGGCTGCACACACTTTTGGGTTTGCAAAGCTGACCTGCTTCCCTTTGTTATTTTTCCTCGGCACCAGGATTTCACTTGCTTCCGCCACTGCATTGGTGAAGTGCCCGTACCTCCTCGTCACACTCTCCTCAGTCCATCCAATCTCTCTCTCCTCTGACTCTCCACACAGATCATTAAACCTGTTTCTCACTTCCACTGTGAACCTCTCCTGTAGCTTATCATCTTCCTTGAAAACACTCCAGTCATAGATTGCTCTCCGGGGCCGAGCCTTGCTCTTTCTTAAGCTCATCCGGACCTCACTCATAACAAGCCGGTGGTCACTACCCAGTGTACTGAAATAGTTGTATGGCTCTGTGTTCAGAACACTATTCCGCCACTTTTTCCTCACCAGAATGAAATCAATCTGGGACTTGGACAGGTGCACATATGAGATGTAGGTTCACATCTTCCCCAGATTCTTCCTAAACCTTAGGTTGGTCGCCATCAAGTTCGTCTCCAGCAGGGTGTCATTCAGTAGTCTTCCATTTCGGTTGGTGTTGTTATGGAAGTACCAGCAAGGATCTTCACTGCCCTCCTTACTCAGATGTGCATTGAAGTCCCCCAAAACAAGCAGGATATTGTGTGCCTGAGTGGTGTTGACAGCTCTACACACCTCCTCATGGAACTCTTCCGCACTCACATCACTGTCCCCCTCGGTTGGACTATAGGCTGAGATGACTGTCAGTCTTGGGTTTCCATTGAAGGTTACCCTCAACACTCGCGGGGAGATAGGCATTATTTCCCTCACCAACAGATTGGTTTTTGCACTGAACACAAAACCCACTCCTCCTACTGCAGCATTTGTTGTGTTCTTCACTGCCTATGTAGTGATGAGCTGGCTCCTCTTCCCGATCATCACACTCCTCACGGGCTCATCGTGTAGGATCCTGTGTTCTTGTTTCGCAAGTATCTGTATACCACTCTCCTCGAACAGATATCCCAACTCCTCTCTCTTCTCCAGCGTCCGAATAGTCCTCACATTCAAAGTGCCCATTTTGATGGCTCTTCTGCGGGACAAAACTGCATTCTTTATATTTGTGTCAGATACAGCTGATCCATCATCCACTGGCCCTCTCTGTGGCCCTAAGCCAGCAGAGTCATAACGACCAGGCTGCTCCTTGACAGTGTAATCCTAGTGCTGTTAGATCGACTCTCCATATTTCTTTTCAATGGCTGACAATACCTTACCGGCGCCACTCGAATAAGGTAGTTATTTAACCCATAAATGGAGCCCTAACAGGTACTACCACCCCGGCGGAAGCAATGGGGGACCTGGGAGTCATGACAACTAAGTGGTAACTCCACATTCCCCACAACTCCTGAACTCCCGAACTGGAGCCTTGCCACTGGATGTAGTTTAATGCCATATACCCAGTGAATGTATGGTTACATAACCACCGAGGATTTCATCACCCCCAGTGATTTCATGACCCCCGGTGATTTTAGCGTGGCACCATCACACTGTTGACGAACATAATAAATAACCAAATAAATAGATAAAAACTTTAAAAAATAAACATGTTTGATTGTAATGTTTGAATGTTTGACTTAGTTTATTTATTTATTTTTTTCCTTTACGTTTTTCGTTTTTCAAGGCCCGTAACGTCGGTTACTAGTGTTGTTGTTGCTGCTGCTGCTAAGGGAAGTAGGGGTTGTTGTGTTCAAAACTTTTGAATTTTGTGTTTGTTGTTGCGTTTGCTTCTGTCTGTGTTCTGTTCTATAATTTTTCCACATTTTGCTTATCATTATTATTTTTTAGTGGCGGTGGATTGGCAGTATCCGTAGAGGGTCGGACGCCATGCTTTGTAGCACAGTTACGTCCCTTTAAGGACTGAGTTCAAATCCCGCCGAGGTTAACTTTGCCTTTCATCCTTACGGGGCCGACAAAACAAAGCACCAGCAACACACCGGGACAATTGCTGGTCCGTGCCAAGAGCAGAAACAATTATTATTATTATATTATAGTTTAGATTTGACATCGTTTAAACTAACCATTTTGAGACAGTTTAGAGATATAACAACACTAATTATTTTGGTGTTGTTGTGGTTGTTAGCTGTTTGACCGGGTGACTAACCCAGTCTATTTCTATATTTTATGTTTTTCCTCGCTTCTTTTCATGTGTAGCGGCACTACCACCATCCCTGTCTTAAGTAGTGGTGGTAGCGATGATGCAGTGGTGACGGTGATGATGGGACAGCAGTACTATAGGGATGGTGCTGGTTTGTATTTGGCTATGTTTTTTTGTGGTAGTGGTGATGGTGATGGTGGCGGCGGCGGTGGTGGTGTTGGTGGTGAAGTTAATCGGCTGTTGTTTTCTAGCCATTTTCTTCCCTGACTTTAAAATTGCTGGTACAAAATTAAATATTAAATATTGGAGCCCCATGCCATAATGTGATGCGTTGCCACTTCCTGAGAGTAAAAAAGACTGACATCTTATGTTCCATTTGTAATAAGAATTATTCTATCACAGTTGTTTTAAATATGTAAAAAATCAAAAACTTACGGCGGTGATTCCATACCACTCTATCCACCATGTGCGTATGATTATTATTATTATTATTATTATTATTATTATTATTATTATTATTATTATTATTATTATTATTATTATTATTATTATTGAATGCTATGGTTGACGGAGGCTCGGCTCTGTAAGGTATTGTAAATTTTGAACGCTATAACAATTGTAAATTTTTTAAAACTTTTACCAACTTGTAGACAAAAACACCCTCCTCCTCGTGAGAGGGGTCTTTCTGCCCGTTATTTGGCCCTTCGGTGTTAAATAACTGCTTATTGGGGTTTTGTGCCCAATATTTATTTTAAACGAAAAAAAAACAACATGGCTACGAAAAAGAATTTTCATAGGTCACTCCCACTCATTCCGTCTTCTTCTTCCTCAATTGTCACTACAGCAGAGAGAAGATTGTCTCTCTCCCTCCCTTCTTTAAATGTGTCTCTCTCCCTCCCTTCTCTTTCGGAGGCGATGACAGAAAAGAAAAGTCTCGTGCAAAGCGTGCAAGATTTCTCCACGATGACGACGACAACGACGACGAAACAGGTGTGCGGGAAATACGAAAACCCATTTTATTCGTCTGACGTCAGGAATAATAGCAGTAGCAGTCGTAATAACAACAACAACAGTGACAATGAAAACAACAGTAGCAGCCGCAACAGCATCAGCAGCAGCATAAACAACAACAGCATTAGCAGCAGCAACAGCAACAGCGGCAGTAATCGTAGTACCTACAGCAACAACAAAAGTAACAGCAGCTCTGACGACAACATCAACAACAACAGCAGCAAAGAAAAACCAATCTCGTTTGCAGGTATCGCGAAGAACCTGGAAACGATCCTCATAACAAATGAGGAATTAGAGGAAGCGAAAAAGATGGTGACAAAAACTGGACACCGAGCAATCTGCAAGGCAGCGGAAAAGTTTTTCGAAACCCAACAGCACTGTACGGTTTACGTACCGTACAGTAAGTACAAAATCCCGTAGGGTGGAAAGACCCACAGAGGCTCAAATACAAAAAGCCTTGGGGTCTGTGTGGCAGCGGAAAACACACATCACCCGAGGCAAGAAATATGCCACCGTAGACGTACTTTTTGCCACACCCCAGGAGGCAAAGGCTCAATCCGTAGTGACCCTAAGGAGCGAGGAAATGGTGTTGGTGCCCTCCTACTGCGGGCAAAAAATTGTGAGGGTCAAACTGACCCACGTCCCCCCCCCCTTGGCTGGCCGCGTCTGTCCTCGTCGGAATCGAGGACAAAACAACTGTACTGCAAGTACAGAAAAAAGTAAGAGAAGATTGGGTCTGCACCTCCATTGAGATGTTAATCCAGACCAATCAGGAGTGCATCGAAGCTATCCCGGATGTGATAGACTTCGATAACGGCACTCAACTGCCCATAAGTGTTGAGGGCAAACGCCCGAAATGCTTTCGCTGTGGATCGAAGACTCACCTCAGGGCCTTCTGCAACGAGAAGACCCTGAGAAAGGAGAAAACCCCCCTCCTTCCGAAACCGGCTCCACGGCTACCAGCAACAGGACAAGCGGCAACCAGGAACGATAGGTCCGTGGCACCCATACCCACGCCACGGAAATCAAAAACAGCAGCAGCAGTGGAAGTATTAACAACAACAACAACAGCAATACCAAATGCAGCTGCAACAGAGACTCCAGTGCAAATATCACCAACAACGACAAGTGAAAGAGTGGAGCTGGTACCCCTCCCCGACCTCACAGAATCAGACATGGAGTGTTAGGGGGGAGAGGGATGGCAAAAGGTCGTAAGAAGACACAAACGCAGAAGCAGCGCATCGTCGCCTTTGAAAAGGGAGGAAAGAAATGAAAAAAGGGTAGAGTCTACTGCAAAGAGACTCACAGCAGCAACACCACCAACACCATCACCACCCACACTCGCACCACCATCATCACCGGCGACAACCCACCCGCCAACAACAACAACACCTTCAACCACCACCACCACAAGCACCAACATCGCAAATACAACAACAAAACACACACACCCAGCAAAAACGACAAGAGAATAGCAGAAGCACGCCACACACCCAGAAAAACAAATGCACGGCAATAAATACGCACAACAAGAAACTAATGACTTACATAATTAAACACACAGACATTTCACAACACGGCTACATAATACCAGCACCAATCAAAACGCCAACTAACATAAGACTGCTAAAAATAGCACAGAAACAATACACAAACATTAAAACGAAATTCCCCAACGCAGTTGGTGATTTCAGAGACCTAGGAGGGACACTCAACCGAAGAGTATATTCGGACATACTCATAGAAGAGCCGACGACCACCCGAAGGGACGATTCAACGGTCCCTTCACCAGACGATCAAGTGAAAAGGGATGTAAAAACCATCCCTCCTCTACGAAAAGTACGGTAAGTGGTCTTTCCCATCTTTTCCACTCTATTTTAAACATGACCTCACTCAGAATAGGCAGCATAAATGCGCGTGGCTTGGGGTCGTCATGGAAGCAGGGTCACCTGCTCAACGACATCAGGTCACTAAACATAGATTTAGTGGCCATCAGCGAGACCAGAATCTCCGAAGCACGGGCCTTCGCACCGATCTTCGGTGGCTACAATGTGTACGCATCTCCCAGCCGTCCTGGATCGGGGGGTGGATTTGCTGTGCTTTTTCAGAGAAGTTTGGATCTCGCCATACGGGCCATCTTCCTGGAACAAGAGGGTAAGTTGGTGGTGCTGGACGTGACCAGCGGAGACGGGCAAGCTTTCAGGCTAGTGGCCGTCTATGCCCCGATAGGAGCAGGGCGGCCTGATTTCTTCCGGCGTCTGGAGACCTTTCTTGGAACGTCCCGCTCTTTAGTGTTAGTGGGCGACTGGAACGGGATCTTAGATGCACGCTGGGACTGTGTGGGATTAGCGGATAGGGGTGGAGAGTGCAAGAGCCTCACCAACCTGCTCAGGCGTTTTGAACTGTCTGACAGGTACCGATTGGATTTCCCGAATGTGCCAATGTGGACTTGGACAAATCGCGTAGGGTCATCCAGATCATATCTAGATAGAGTATTTTGTAGGGAAATAGATAGGTCTAGCATAGGCTGTCCATAATTCAAGATAGTCAGCTACACGGACCACAAGTTCGTGATCTGTGTGCTTGACTTAGATAGGCTTCATAGACGAGGACCCGGCTACTGGAAGCTAAACGCGTCCTTACCAGCGCGCAAAGCCTACAGAGACCGAATTGGCGAAGTAGTTAAGTAGTTAACTGAGGCGAGGTGTTGCGAAAAGCCGATAACAGCCGCTGAAGTAAGGGAGGCAATGACTGGCTGCACAAGGGGTAAATCGCTTGGTTTGGATGGTCTGCCCTATGAACTTTACGTACAGATGCCAGACTTGTTCGGAGGCCTCTTGGCGGACGTCTACTGAAACTTGCAACAGAACGGGAGAATTCCCAGTTCTGTGAGCCGAGGAGCTGTGGCGCTGCTGAGAAAGGATCCGAACAAGGGGGATAACATAGATAATTTTAGGCCCATAACTCAGCTAGACAGAGTTCAAGATTTTGGCCAAGGTGCTAGCAAAGAGGTTGGCCCTTGTCGTTGGTGGTCTGGTGGGAGAGGCGCAGGCATGCGCCATTCCCGACAGATCCATCCATCGTAGAGAGGGTATCTAGGGAACCTGGCACGGGTGGGTCCTTGATCAATTTAGATCAGTCGAAAGCTTTCGATAGGGTCGACCATCGTTACCTAGCGGCAGTCCTCAGGGCGGCTGGCTTTGGGCCCGTCTTCAGAGGCTGGATCGCTGCCATGCACAGCGACATCTGCTCTGTGGTGAGAGTGAACGGTCACCTCTCGGAACCTTTCAACATCATGCGCTCGGTCCGCCAAGGATGTCCCCTCTCGTCCCTCTTGTACGTATTCACTCTCGAGCCATTACTGCACAAACTGGAGACGTTGAGGGGCGTCCCGCGCGAACTAGGATGCGGAAGATCCGTGTCAGCATATGCGGACGATGTCACCGTAGTGGTGTCGAACGCCAAATACATCGAGGCGATCGGCACTACACTAAGAGAATAAGAAGCGGTGACAGGAGCAATGATCAACCAGTAAAAGTCAGTGGGCCTGCAGCTCGGCACCTGGAGAGGCAGGTCCATGCCGTCCAACAGCGTCATCGGACGCTGGACGGACGGACCGGTTAAATTGCTAGGGGTCTGGTTCGGTCCGGACTTCCAGACGGACAAAAACTGGGACGAGGTGACGAGCAGGGTGGCTTCTCTCATCCAGAAGTGGGCGGAGAGGAAGCTATCCCTGAAAGGTCGAGCGAAGGTGGCTAACGCGTACATCGCGTCTGTCATCTGCTACCGCCTGACCGTCGTACCTTGTCCTAAGCCTCGCCTGACTGCGCTGGAGCGTTTGCTCTTTCGCTTTTTGTGGAAGGGACGCGTCCGATGGTCAGGCGGACAATCTGTTGTCAACACCCGCTACGTGGAGGGCTGGGCATGCCGTGGCTAATGATGCGCAGGCACGCGCTCAGGCTACGACATCTCCACCTCTTCCTCGACGGTGATCAGGTGTGGACGCCGTTTGCTAGACACGTATTTCCCCAGCTCGTTTCCTTGACGGAGCTGCACTCCTGTGTCAAGCGAAGACCGAGAGGGAGCGCCTGGAGACTGGAATGTCTTCAGGCGCTCACAGCCCTCGACCAATCGGGCAATGTGATCGGTGGAAACTCCACCTCGGCGTTCTATAGAGGATTAGTGGAGGGGAAGAGCGACGACGTACTTGGGGAAACTCTAGGCGTCGACGAAAATCAACTAGCCAATCTCTTCGGAAGAACTTTCGGGCCAGGGCCTATGGACAACTTCCAGAAATCTCTGGCCTGGCAGTGCTACCGAGGAGCCTTGCCAGTTAGGGATAAACTCTACAGGCATTGATGTGCCGTCAGCCGGGCATGTCCGAGATGCGCGCAGGGCGACGAAACCGTCCTGCACGCACTCGTCCAGTGTCCGAAAATTGCTGACTTGTGGGTTTATGTCGAACACCTGCTGTCGCGTTTAGGACGGATCCGGCTATCATCTGAGTCCATCGTGAGGATTGCCCCGCCCTCCTCCTTTAGCCGGGAATGGCAGACAGTTTTTATCTGTCTGGTGGCCATGGCGAAAGAGATAGTATGGTGGACACGTTTGAAAGGGCTGAAGACGAGCAATTACCTCTTCGGTGATGCTCTGATTGCCTTTTTCAAATTTCATTTGAAAAGGAAAATCAGAGTAGAGAGGGAAGTGCTCTCTTCCCAGCATTTTGTTGAAAGATGGGTGAGAGAAGCAAGAATGGCCCGAGTGAATGGGCCTACTCTGAGTATATATCTGTAAATTAAAGGTGGAAAATTGGGAAAGGGCACTTGCCTTGGTGGTCAGGGTCATTGTGGCTTTTTACTGGGCTTTCTCCACAAATGTCCCTCCGAAGTCTCCCCCCTATTGGGGAATTTTTCATTGTTATTTTTTGTTACATCCTCTGTTTTTGTTTTTTACACGCAGAAATGCCCATTTGTACCGTCCTGCATTGTCCTTCACTGTCCTTAATGTCTACTTTATGTAAACCCTTGTGGTTAATAAAGAAATCATTATTATTATTATTATTATTATTATTATTATTATTATTATTATTATTATTGGCGACCTACGTAGTAAATCGTATCATCGTGAGCTCCGCAAAGGTTTGTTATTTCCGTTTGTTAAAAATTGCCATTTATGGAAAATTTTATTGTTAACTGTATATAAGCGCACATACATTGTTTTCCGAAAAGGACACCCAAAAAGATTGGGTCCTTGTGCCCAAAATTTAAACTTTTATGATTATCAAAAAATTTCTTTGAAAAAAAATGGCTAATTCACCTCTGCACCAAGCAGCTGAGAGCCTTCCTCACAAACTAACACCTCACACCGACACCACCATTGTAAATATTACTACGTTTGCCAACACTAATAATTTAAGCAGTAGCAATATTTTAAATTTGTCTCAGGCAGACATTCATTTCCCGCCATTACCAATGACTGCAGGTGTTAAAGCCACCACCACCACCACCACCGCGACAACCACCACCCCCACCACCACCGCGACAACCACCACCCCCACCACCACCGCGACAACCACCAGCCCCACCACCACCGCGACAACAGAAACAAAAGAAAAAAGAAATTAACTCGTGATATCGAAATGAATTCAACCAAAATGGACTCTTCCAGACCGAATACCACTGACGTCACCACCACCACAACTGAAACTAAAATTAATAATAACAAAAATAACGATAACAACAACAGCAACAATGACCACAATTAAAAAAACCACCCTGAGTTTTGCCAGAGTAGCAAAACAATGCGAAGCGATTCAGGTAAATCAGGAAGAATTAGACGAAGCTAAAGGAATGGTAAAGAAAGATGGGTACAGGGTCAGCCTCACCCCCCCACCCCACCCCCACACACCTAATAAAATGGAGCAACGTCGCATATGCACCGTGTCTTATCGGACAATTAACATAAAATCGCGCCGAGTGGAACGGGCATCTGAGTCCCAAATCCAAAAAGCTTTGGGACATGTGTGGGCAATAAAAACCCACATCAGACGTGGGCAGAAGTATGGAACCGTGGGCGTGTTCTTTGAAACACCAGAAGAGGCTAGAGAACACTCCATGGTCCCATTAAGAAGTGACGACTTCACACTCGTCACAAGCTATTGTGGCCAGAGACTCGTAAAGATCAGGGTGACCCACGTTCCACCAGCCATCAAAATTCCCTGGCTAATATCGGCCGTCCTCACCGGCATCGAAGCCAACACAAAGATAATAGCAATAGCAAAAGAAAAGCAGGAGAACTGGTCCGGATCTGGGATGGAGCTTCTGATCCAAACGGACCAAAAAAGCATTGAGGAGATCCCAGAGGAAATAGACCTCACTGACGGCAGCCACCTCACCGTAATTGTCGAGGGCAGAAGGCCTAGATGTGTCGTTTGTGGTGAAGGAACCCACCTAAGGGCTTTCTGCCCTCAGGCTAAAAGGTTGAGGCCACCTCTCCTACCCACCCCAGTGACTCAACCATCAACACCACCAGTAGCAGAGATGGCAGCAACAACTGTAGCAGCAACAACAGAAGCAACTATAACAGCAACAACCCCAGCAACAGTAGCAAAACCAACACCTCCACCACCCAATGCTTCAGAACTAGCACCAGCGCCTACATCATCCACCACGCCACAACCAAAACTAACGCCTGTGGAGGATTTTCCACTACCCGGCCTATCACAACTGGAGTCAGATTGTGACGACGAGGAGTGGGAAACGGTATCAGGAAAAAAGAAAAAAAGAAACCAAAAAAGAAAAAATTCTTTTCCTTCCCCCTCCAAAAACAAAATACAGAGGGAAACAAATAAATTAACAAACAAAAAAGTTAGGACAGATATGCCACCATCTACACCAGCATCACCAACCCCATCACCCCAAACACCAACACCATCACCATCATTAACCCCAACACCACCATCACCTACACCACAAAGGTCACCAAAATGCGAAACAGAAACAAACCCACAACAAACGCAAACAAAACAAAACAACCAAAACGATACACACTACACAGCATTAAATTTGAACAACAACCAATTATTACACTACATCCAACACAACACCAGCATCACAGAAAAAGACTACACAACAACCCAAAAATTCACACCACCTCCACACATACAAATCACTCGCATCACACAGAAAACGTACATGGCACTAAAACAAAAATACCCCAAAGACATCGGAGACTTCCGACAAGCACTCTCCAGGAGGATTTATAAGGACACCCTTTCTGAGGAGGCCACAAGCAGTGAAAAGGATGGAAAAACCATCTTCCTCTATGAGAAGTAAGGTAAATGGTCTTTCCCATCTTTTCCACTCCATTTCAACATGACCTCACTCAGAATAGGAAGCATAAATGCGCGTGGCTTGTGGTCGTCATGGAAGCAGGGCCACCTGCTCAACGAACTCAGCGAGACCATCAGCGAGACCAGAATCTTCGAAACACGGGCCTTCGCACCGATCTTCGGCGGCTACGATATGTACGCATCTCCCAGCCGTCTGGGATCGGGGGGTGGAGTTGCTGTGCTTTTTCGGAGAGGTTTGGATCTTGCCATACGGGCCATCTTCCTGGACCCAGAAGGTAAGTTGGTGGTGCTGAACGTGACCAGCGAAGACGGTCAAGCTTTCAGGTTAGTGGCCGTCTATGCCCCGACAGGAGCAGGGCGGCCTGATTTCTTCCGGCGTCTGGAGACCTTTCTTGGAAGCCCCGCTCTTTAGTGTTAGTGGGCGACTGGAACGAGATCTTAGATGCACGCTGGGACTGTGTGGGATTAGGGGATAGGGGAGGAGGGTGCAAGAGTCTCATCAACCTGCTCAGGCGTTTTGAACTGTCTGACAGGTACCGTTTGGATTTCCCGAATGTACCAATGTGAACTTGGACAAATCGCATAGGGTCATCCAGATCATATCTAGATAGAGTATTTTGTAGGGAAATAGATAGGTCTAGCATAGGCTGTCCACAATTCAAGATAGTCAGCTACACGGACCACAAATTCGTAATCTGTGTGCTTGACTTAGATAGGCTTCATAGACGAGGACCCGGCTACTGGAAGCTAAACGCGTCCTTACCAGCGCGCAAGGCCTACAGAGACCGGATTAGCGAACTAGTTAAGCGGGCGTTGACGGGGGCCATCGTCAACAGCAAGTGGTGGTTTGCTCTGAAAAGAGCAATTAGAATAGAGTCCATTAGGTTTAGTAAGGCTTTAGCAATAGAGAAAAATAGAGCAGAAGGAGAATTAGTTAGAAAATTAGACGAGGCGCTTTGCAAAGGCATCGCGACCGACGTACTTGCGTCGAAATTGGCCCTTGACCAATTCTTCAATTCAAAGCATGAAGGCTGCGTTGTCAGAGCCTGGGTGCGTGCTATCAGACACGAGGGGACGAAAGCCGTTCAATGGGCCCGAGTAGCGGAGGCGCGTCGTGGCAACATAGCCGCGATCCGGTCTTTGGTGGACCACGACGGGCGCATGATACGCGATCCCGGGAAAATGTGTGAAGCTTTTCAGCGACACTTCGCTCAACTGTTCGGGGGCAGCGGCGGGCCGGATCGAGGGATGGACTTTAGTGTCTAACTCGACGGACTGCCGCGCCTCTCGGCCACTGAGGCGAAAAGCCGATAACAGCCGCTGAAGTACGGAAGGCAATGACTGGCTGCACAAGGGATAAATCGCCTGGTTTGGATGGCCTGCCCTATGAACTTTACATACAAATGCCAGATTTGTCCGGAGGCCTCTTGGCGGACGTCTACTGCAACTGGCAACAGAACGGGAGATTTCCCAGCTCTGTGAGCCGAGGAGCTGTGGCGCTGCTGAGAAAGGATCCGAACAAGGGGGATAACATAGATAATTTTAGGCCCATAACTCTGCTAAACACAGAGTTCAAGATTTTGGCCAAGGTGCTAGCAAAGAGGTTGGCGCTTGCCGTTGGTGGTCTGGTGGGAGAGGCGCAGACATGCGCCATTACCGACAGATCCATCCACGACAACCTCCACCTCATGCGATACATCGTACAGAGGGTAGCTAGGGAACATGGCACGGGTGGGTCTTTGATCAATTTAGATCAGTCGAAAGCTTTCGATAGGGTCGTCCATCGTTACCTAGCGGCAGTCCTGAGGGCGGCTGGCTTTGGGCCCGTCTTCAGAGGCTGGATCGCTGCCATGCACAGCGACATCTGCTCTGTGGTGAGAGTGAACGGTCACCTTTCGGAACCGTTCAACAACATGCGCTCAGTCCGCCAAGGATGTCCCCTCTCGCCCCTCTTGTACGTATTGACTCTCGAGCCATTACTCCACAAACTGGAGACGTTGAGGGGGGTCCCGCGTGAACTAGGATGCGGAAGATCCGTGTCAGCATATGCGGACGATGTCACCGTAGTGGTCTGAACGCCAAACACATCGAGGCGATCGGCACTACACTAAGAGAATACAAAGCGGTGACAGGAGCAATGATCAACCAGGAAAAGTCAGTGGGCCTGCAGCTCGGCACCTGGAGAGGCAGGTCCATGCCGTCCAACAGCGTCGTCGGGCGCTGGACGGACGGACCGGTTAAATTGCTAGGGGTCTGGTTCGGGCCGAACCTCCAGACGGACAAAAACTGGAACGAGGTGACGAGCACGGTGGCTTCTCTCACCCAGAAATGGGCGGAGAGGAAGCTATCCCTGAAAGGTCGAGCGGAGGTGGCTAACGCGTACATCGCATCCGTCATCTTCTACCGTCTGACCGTCGTACCTTGTCCTAAGCCCCGCTTGACTGCCCTGGAGCGTTTGCTCTTTCGCTTTTTGTGGAAGGGACGCGCTCCGATGGTCTGGCGGTCCATCTGCTGTCAACACCCGCTACGTGGAGGGCTGGGATTGCCGTGGCTGATGATGCGCAGACACGCGCTCAGGCTACGACAACCCCACCTCTTCCTCGACGGTGATCAGGTGTGGTCACCGTTTGCTAGACACGTATTTCCCCAGCTCGTCTCCTTGACGGAGCTGCAGTCCTGGGTCAAGCGAAGACCGAGAGGGAGCGCTTGGAGACTGGAATGTCTTCAGACGCTCACAGCCCTCAACCAATCGGGCAATGTGATCGGTGGAAACTCCACCTTGGCGTTCTATAGAGGATTAGTGGAGGGGAAGAGCGACAACGTACTTGGGGAAACTCTAGGCGTCGACGAAAATCAACTAGCCAATCTCTTCGGAAGAACTTTCGGGCCGGGGCCTATGGTCATCTTCCAGAAATCTCTGGCCTGGCAGTGCTACCGAGGAGCTTTGCCAGTTCGGGATAAACTATACAGGCATGGAGATGCCGTCAGCCGGGCATGTCCGAGATGCGCGCAGGGCGACGAAACCGTCCTGCACGCAAGCGTCCAGTGTCCGAGCATTGCTATCTTGTGGGTTTATGTCGAACACCTGCTGTCGCGTGTGGGACGGATCCAGCTATCAGCTGAGTCCATTGTGAGGATTGCCCCGCCCTCTTCCTTTAGCCGGGAAGGGCAGGCAGTTTTTATCTGTCTGGTGGCCATGGTGAAAGAGATAGTATGGTGGACACGTTTGAAAGGGCTGGAGACGAGCACTTACCTCTTCGGTGATGCCCTGATTAACTTTTTCAAATTTCATTTGAAAAGGAAAATCAGGGTAGAAAGGGAAGTGCTCTCTTCCCAGCATTTTGTTGAAAGATGGGTGAGAGAGGTAAGAATGGCCCGAGTGAATGGGCCTACTCTGAGTATGTGTCTGTAAATTAAAGATGGAAAACTGGGAGTGGGCACTTGCCCTGGTTGTCAGGGTCACTGTGGCTTTTTAATGGGCTTTCTCCACCAATGTCCCTCGGAATTCTCCCCCCTATTGGGGAATTTTTTCATTGTTCTATTATTACATCCTCTGTTTCTTGTTTTTTTACACGCAGAAATGCCCATTGTACTGCCCTGTATTGTCCTGTACTGTCCTTAATGTCTACTTTATGTAAACCCTTGTGGTTAATAAAGAAATAATAATAATTATTATTATTATTATTATTATTATTATTATTATTATTACATTATGTGTATATGTGTGTATGTGTGTGTGTGTGTGTGTAGTCGCAGCGGGTAATAATGAATATTGGGTTTTAATGAGGTGTAAGATACATACATGTCTTTTGATAAGAATGGGATGATAGTAAACAGAAAAAAGAGGAGGGTTTTGGAATATTTGTCAGAAATGTATGTTGTTCATATTGGTTTGGGAGGGGAAGTGTGGTGGGGGGCATGCTAGTTCACATATTCACTTCCTTATATGTAAATATACTTACAGTCCATATATATATTACATATACACACACACACATATACACACATACACACACATATCTACACACATATATATATACACATATACACACACACATACATACATATATACATATATATACATACACATATACACACACACATGCATAGGCATATATATACACATAGATATATATATATACACCTACATATATACGTATATGTATATATATATATATACATACACATACACACACCCACACATACATGTACATACATACATATACACATAAACATACACACACACATATATACATACATATATATATATATATATACACGCACGTACATATACATATATTCATATACACACACACACATATGCACACATATATACATGTACACATATCTGTACACCTACAAACATACATACAAACACATCTGCACACACATACATACACACACTTCTACTCAAGTATTTAATTTCACATATTCATTGGTGTGGGGAAGGGGGAATTAATGAAACGTTAGTGTACCTCTGAGGGTTTTTCTTCTCTTCAACGATCGAATGTTTGAAAGTGTGGGTGTCATCAACTTCTATTTTCTTTTTCAATATGAGATTTTTAAAGAAAAGAGAGAGGGGAGAATCCCATTTTTTGAAGATGGAATATCATTTTTTTGTGTTCAGTAGCGGTTTGTACTTTCTAATAAAGACTTCTTTATATTTTCGGAAATGTTCGTTGTCCGATCATATCTTAAAGAAGGGGAAAATTGTGAATTTTCCCTTTCCGCATGTTGCGACGTGTTCACTGCATGTGGTGTTTCTGACAGAGGGGTCTCTAATTTGTTGTTTTGTTGTTTATGTACGTTCCGGTTTCACCAATGTAGTATTCTTTACATTGTGGGCAGGTTGCACAGTAAATCAAGTTTTTGGTTTTGCAATTCATGTTTGCATTAACTGTGAAAAACTGGTTGTTTTAAAGATTTGTCCACCCTCTTCAATGTGTTCGCAAGTTCCGCATCGAGGGTCCCTGCATTTCTTAACTTGCATTGCTTCATTATAAGGCGTAAATGTTGCCTTGGTAAGCAGTTTCTTTGGGTTGGTTGCTTGTCGTCTACTATATATAATTTGTGCGTCTTTTATGAGTACATTCATGTTAGGGGTTGCTGGAGAATCTGGAGATATTGTTTAGCGGCTTTCACAATGTTGAAGTTCCTTGGATTGTGAGTGATGACAAAAGTGATAGCTGTTTTCTTCATTTTATTTTGTTGCTTTGTTTTTCTCAGTGTTGTCACTGGGATGTTCTGGGCTTTGGAGATGGCTGTGTTGATGAGGTTCACCGGATATTCTTGTCTTTTAAGGAACTCTTTTAATTCATATAATCTTTTTTCCTGTAGTGTGGGGTGTGTTACTATGGTGCAGATTCGTCTTGTCGTGTTAAAATGCATGTTCCTTTTGGTATGTGAGGGGTGTGCTGACCGGAAAATCAAGTATTGGTGTGTGTCTGTTGGTTTGTAAAATAAGTCCGTTTTGATGTTTTTCCCTTCCTTAATGATAAGGATATACAGAAACGGTAGTTCCTTTCTATTACATTCCATGGTAAATTTTATTTCTTCGTGAAGATTGTTTATGATGGAATGGAATATTTGCAGGTCTTCTTGGCTTCTATTCCAGAAGATGAAGCAGTCGTCTAGTTGTGATTAATGTAGGTTTCCAGTTGTGATTAATGTAGGTGGCGAAGTCATGATTGAATGTTTCCTGCAGTTTCGAATGTAATTTTGCCTCTAGGTGAACCATAACAAGTGTTGCATATGTTGGGGCCACTTTGGTGCCCATGGCTGTTCCTTTTATTTGTAAATACAGTTCGTTATCAAAAAAGGAAGTGGTTGTTCTCCAGTACTAGTTTGAGTCTTTCCAAAATACATTTTTGGGGGAATCTCTCTGAAATGTTGTCTGGGTGTTTTGTAATCCAGAAGTCAACAGCTTCAACTCCTAAGTCGTGTGGGGTGTTAGTATATAAGCTTGTTACGTCAAAGCTGACTAAGATTGTTTCTTGGTGTACTTTCTGGCGGATATAGTTCAGGAATTCTGTGTCATCTCTGATGAAGCTTGGCACTTTTTTACATAAGAGTTTCAGTATGATGTCTAATAGGTTGCTTAGACGTTGTGTGCCTGAGGCTGGACCAGTAACAAATGGGCGTAATTTTAAATCTGTCGGTTGTGGTACTTCAACATATGATGTATTTTTGCCTTTTATGTTGTTTTGGATTTCTCTGGATTTGTGAATCGGTAAACCATAGAAATTGCTGGTTTTCGTTTCGAAGTTGGTTAAGTAATTGATTTCCTTTAGCGTGAAGTTGTTTTGGTACTTGGTCGTCAGTTTGCCTACTTTAATCATCGATTTTCTATCTTCGCTTTTGCTGATTTTTCTGTAAAATTCCCCGTTATTCAACTGCTCTAGGACGATATATTTGTAGTGGTTTTTGTCCATGATGATGATTGCTCCACCTTTGTCCGCTTCTTTTATGATTATTGAGGAGTCTTTTTGTAGTTTGTTTAGTGCTAGCAGTTGGTCAGCAGGAATGTTGCGTTTGTGTTTCGTCTCTGCAATATTTGACTGTGTCGAACGTCGGTGGCAGGTTATGTATTCCTCCAGGTGTATGTCTCTATTTAACGGAGGTTTGAAGTTATTTTTGTTTCTTACTAGTGATGCCTCCTCGTATCCTACACCCTGGAAGAATTCTCCTAGACGTAATTTTTGACAAAAATCTTCTGTCTTTTATAATGTCGACTTGATCTGCTTTTGGAATGGATGTGTGAATTTCAGTCCATTTCCTAGCAATGTATATATATATATATATAACGTAGGAAATGTGGTAAGGAACCAGGTGGACCATAACGCACCAAAGTACTCAATACTTAGGGTAGTAGAGTGGGTAATAGGAACAAGTAAGACCCCAACGGCTGAGCTCAAGCCGTTTCGACGGCTAATTCTGGACTGAATTAGCCGTCGAAACGGCTTGAGCTCAGCCGTTGGGGTCTTACTTGTTCCTATATATATATATATATATATATATATATATATATATATATATATATATATATATATATATATATATATATATATATATATATATTAATTCAAAATATTAACAACATAGATATTCTTGTGATCAAGTATATTTTATTATACATATTTCAGAGGTACTGAGTTAAGTTCAACAGTACGTCCTCATAAGATAAAATAAGATGATGCCTGACATACCCTGACACAGTAGATGGTTAAGATTCAGTCATGGTACAACCATGACTGAACTTAACTCAGTACCTCTGAAATATGTATAATAAAATATACTTGATCACAAGAATATCTATTTTGTTAATATTTTGAATTAATATTAATAACTCTGGAAAACCAGCACTGTTGAGTGCTTCCAATCTATTGTAAAACTCATTCTTTGATTTATTCATTGAACCTTGTTTAACTTTTAAATAAATATATATATATATATATATATATATATATATATATATATATAATATATATATATATATATATATATATATATATATATATATATATATATATAATATATATATATATATATATATATATATATATATATATATAAATGTAAGTATGCATGTATACGTACATACATATATGTATACAGACGTACAGTAGCATGCACATATATATATATATATACATATATACATACATATGCATACAGGTACACATACATATATGCACGTATCAGTTTAGCGGCGCTAACATCGCTTTGTTCGTTTGTAAACAAACTGAACAGCCTGAATTTATGCCATACGGTGTTAAGGCAACCACGTCACCTTTTTGTTCAACACTGACACAGGAACGATGTACTAGTTTCAAGCTTGTTAGCTATCATCAGCACCGTTTACCCATCTGCCAGATAGTTGAACGTTCGAAAGTATATACTTTCCTTATGAAAATTAACGGCTGAGCAGCCTAATTTGCATATTGAGTGAGTTAAATCGGTCAGGCATACCGAAAACGATAAATTGAAACAAAATGAAAACGAAATTTCATTTCTCACTCTTAGTATGGCACTTACTTAAATGTAAGTATGCATGTATACGTACATACATATATGTATACAGACGTACAGTAGCATGCACATATATATATATATATACATATATACATACATATGCATACAGGTACACATACATATATGCACGTATCAGTTTAGCGGCGCTAACATCGCTTTGTTCGTTTGTAAACAAACTGAACAGCCTGAATTTATGCCATACGGTGTTAAGGCAACCACGTCACCTTTTTGTTCAACACTGACACAGGAACGATGTACTAGTTTCAAGCTTGTTAGCTATCATCAGCACCGTTTACCCATCTGCCAGATAGTTGAACGTTCGAAAGTATATACTTTCCTTATGAAAATTAACGGCTGAGCAGCCTAATTTGCATATTGAGTGAGTTAAATCGGTCAGGCATACCGAAAACGATAAATTGAAACAAAATGAAAACGAAATTTCATTTCTCACTCTTAGTATGGCACTTACTTAAATGTAAGTATGCATGTATACGTACATACATATATGTATACAGACGTACAGTAGCATGCACATATATATATATATATACATACATATGCATACAGGTACACATACATATATGCACGTATCAGTTTAGCGGCGCTAACATCGCTTTGTTCGTTTGTAAACAAACTGAACAGCCTGAATTTATGCCATACGGTGTTAAGGCAACCACGTCACCTTTTTGTTCAACACTGACACAGGAACGATGTACTAGTTTCAAGCTTGTTAGCTATCATCAGCACCGTTTACCCATCTGCCAGATAGTTGAACGTTCGAAAGTATATACTTTCCTTATGAAAATTAACGGCTGAGCAGCCTAATTTGCATATTGAGTGAGTTAAATCAAACAATTGAACAAAAAGGTGACGTGGTTGCCTTAACACCGTATGGCATAAATTCAGGCTGTTCAGTTTGTTTACAAACGAACAAAGCGATGTTAGCGCCGCTAAACTGATACGTGCATATATGTATGTGTACCTGTATGCATATGTATGTATATATGTATATATATATATATATGTGCATGCTACTGTACGTCTGTATACATATATGTATGTACGTATACATGCATACTTACATTTAAGTAAGTGCCATACTAAGAGTGAGAAATGAAATTTCGTTTTCATTTTGTTTCAATTTATCGTTTTCGGTATGCCTGACCGATTTAACTCACTCAATATGCAAATTAGGCTGCTCAGCCGTTAATTTTCATAAGGAAAGTATATACTTTCGAACGTTCAACTATCTGGCAGATGGGTAAACGGTGCTGATGATAGCTAACAAGCTTGAAACTAGTACATCGTTCCTGTGTCAGTGTTGAACAAAAAGGTGACGTGGTTGCCTTAACACCGTATGGCATAAATTCAGGCTGTTCAGTTTGTTTACAAACGAACAAAGCGATGTTAGCGCCGCTAAACTGATACGTGCATATATGTATGTGTACCTGTATGCATATGTATGTATATATGTATATATATATATATATGTGCATGCTACTGTACGTCTGTATACATATATGTATGTACGTATACATGCATACTTACATTTAAGTAAGTGCCATACTAAGAGTGAGAAATGAAATTTCGTTTTCATTTTGTTTCAATTTATCGTTTTCGGTATGCCTGACCGATTTAACTCACTCAATATGCAAATTAGGCTGCTCAGCCGTTAATTTTCATAAGGAAAGTATATACTTTCGAACGTTCAACTATCTGGCAGATGGGTAAACGGTGCTGATGATAGCTAACAAGCTTGAAACTAGTACATCGTTCCTGTGTCAGTGTTGAACAAAAAGGTGACGTGGTTGCCTTAACACCGTATGGCATAAATTCAGGCTGTTCAGTTTGTTTACAAACGAACAAAGCGATGTTAGCGCCGCTAAACTGATACGTGCATATATGTATGTGTACCTGTATGCATATGTATGTATATATGTATATATATATATATATGTGCATGCTACTGTACGTCTGTATACATATATGTATGTACGTATACATGCATACTTACATTTAAGTAAGTGCCATACTAAGAGTGAGAAATGAAATTTCGTTTTCATTTTGTTTCAATTTATCGTTTTCGGTATGCCTGACCGATTTAACTCACTCAATATGCAAATTAGGCTGCTCAGCCGTTAATTTTCATAAGGAAAGTATATACTTTCGAACGTTCAACTATCTGGCAGATGGGTAAACGGTGCTGATGATAGCTAACAAGCTTGAAACTAGTACATCGTTCCTGTGTCAGTGTTGAACAAAAAGGTGACGTGGTTGCCTTAACACCGTATGGCATAAATTCAGGCTGTTCAGTTTGTTTACAAACGAACAAAGCGATGTTAGCGCCGCTAAACTGATACGTGCATATATGTATGTGTACCTGTATGCATATGTATGTATATATGTATATATATATATATATGTGCATGCTACTGTACGTCTGTATACATATATGTATGTACGTATACATGCATACTTACATTTAAGTAAGTGCCATACTAAGAGTGAGAAATGAAATTTCGTTTTCATTTTGTTTCAATTTATCGTTTTCGGTATGCCTGACCGATTTAACTCACTCAATATGCAAATTAGGCTGCTCAGCCGTTAATTTTCATAAGGAAAGTATATACTTTCGAACGTTCAACTATCTGGCAGATGGGTAAACGGTGCTGATGATAGCTAACAAGCTTGAAACTAGTACATCGTTCCTGTGTCAGTGTTGAACAAAAAGGTGACGTGGTTGCCTTAACACCGTATGGCATAAATTCAGGCTGTTCAGTTTGTTTACAAACGAACAAAGCGATGTTAGCGCCGCTAAACTGATACGTGCATATATGTATGTGTACCTGTATGCATATGTATGTATATATGTATATATATATATATATGTGCATGCTACTGTACGTCTGTATACATATATGTATGTACGTATACATGCATACTTACATTTAAGTAAGTGCCATACTAAGAGTGAGAAATGAAATTTCGTTTTCATTTTGTTTCAATTTATCGTTTTCGGTATGCCTGACCGATTTAACTCACTCAATATGCAAATTAGGCTGCTCAGCCGTTAATTTTCATAAGGAAAGTATATACTTTCGAACGTTCAACTATCTGGCAGATGGGTAAACGGTGCTGATGATAGCTAACAAGCTTGAAACTAGTACATCGTTCCTGTGTCAGTGTTGAACAAAAAGGTGACGTGGTTGCCTTAACACCGTATGGCATAAATTCAGGCTGTTCAGTTTGTTTACAAACGAACAAAGCGATGTTAGCGCCGCTAAACTGATACGTGCATATATGTATGTGTACCTGTATGCATATGTATGTATATATGTATATATATATATATATGTGCATGCTACTGTACGTCTGTATACATATATGTATGTACGTATACATGCATACTTACATTTAAGTAAGTGCCATACTAAGAGTGAGAAATGAAATTTCGTTTTCATTTTGTTTCAATTTATATATATATATATATATATATATATATATATATATATATGTATATATATATATATATATATATATATATATATATGTATATATATGCAAAAGTTTTATTTAAGATTGTTGGGTTACAACGAGTAAATATTTTATAACTGATATAAAAGCACTCGACAGCACTATCCTTGTCTCTCTATCTCGCTCCGTTGTTTTTCTTTACATACATCTCTTTTCTCTTTGCATACATCTCTTCATCTTCTTCTTTTTTATTTACATACATCTCTTCACCTTCTTCTCATCTTCGTTTTCTTTCTATATAACTATCATAACAGTTTCACTACCAAATCAACTTTTTAAAAGGAAGTTGCATTATTACAAGGTATGTCACTAATTATTTATAAAACAGCTTATGTATTGTATTTTGTCTGAGGAAGGCATAACATATTTTTAATATGATATCCCAGAAATATATATAACGAAATAAATATGGTTTTATAAATATAGTTTCCATTTGTTTAATATCGTATATGTATATATATATATTTTTCAATCATATTTTTCAATCATATTTTTTTATTTTTTTGACCCGAATTACTTGGTCGTTTCTATGGCTGGGCGGATAATGGTTTAACCATCGTCTCAGTGCGTTTGGACTTTTAAAGTATGTTGTAGCTCTGGTTCGTTAGAATTATTGAGCGCTTGCCACACATCTCGGAAGTTGTTTTTCGCTAATTTCCAAATACGATTCTCGCTAATTTATATTTGTATATATATATAATCTACGCATGCATGTGAATGTGTGGGGGAGCTTTGTGCGTGTGTGTGTTTATGCTTGCAGTCTTTCATCCTTTTATAACAGAAATCGCAACGTTGATTTTCGATAAATATTAAATTGATAAAATTAGTACTGGGTTTTATATAATCGACTAAGACCTTTGAATATGGGGCCTAGGCATTACTTTAATCCAAATACTAAACTTAATGTAAATTAAATTGATGTCAAAATTATTCTCACGGAAGTAAAGCCAAATTAGAAAAAATGATTAAATGTACGGATATATAAATGCTAGAGGAGGACAAGAAGATTCACTAATGGTTCAGTCGAACAAATAAATGTCCTTTATTATCCCATACTAATTCTCCATTTTCTTAAAGTAGGCTAATGCATTGCAGCACTTCTTAACCAAAGAAACTAATTATAGTGTAAATGGATTTTTAACAATAAAATTGTTGTTTTTTTCCATACCTATCTAGATATAATGTTAGCATAATGGAATCTCATTAGCCTGCAAACAGATCTAGCTATCTCTTAATTGATAATGAAATTTCCGTTTATATTCTGAACACATGTTCGTAAAGCCCAGTAATGTGTTACTAAAACTTCAACTATATGGCTGAAGGGGGACGTTCTGCATACACAATATAAATAATGTTGGGTTTCATATTTGTAAAATTGAAATTTGAGAATCTTCGATCAACTGTGATTACCCAAGCAATTAGAAAACAAAACTCCCTATAGGTGTGTTTAAAATCCAAATACAACGAGCAAGGTTGAAATATAAAATTTTATTTCAATCATCTATCTCATTCAAATTATCTCCCGTATTAGCCGCATTTTTCATAATCTTAATCAGTGGCACTACATTCCAGAAATCTTTCCTTTTTCTCTCTCTCCCTCCCTCTTTCTCCCCTCCTCTATCTACCTATCGCACCAATACATGCAGGTGTGTGTAAGCTTGTATCTACATTTATATGTGTATATATATATATATATATATATATATATATATATATATATATATAATACTTCTTGAAAATATAGAAGCTTCTAAATTTTCAATAATTACATAACCGCTCATCATTTCTAAAGATAAGTCATATGTAATAATTGTTTCTACTTTTGGCACATGGCAGGCAATTATCCCAGTGCATTACTGGTATTTATTTTATCGACCTCGTAAGGATGAAAGGCCAAGTTAACCTTGGCGGGATTTGAACTCATACCGAAAAGGGGCGTAACTCTGTTTTGTTTGAAGGCTGCCACAATATGAATTAAATGTTACAATTATTATGATAAAAAATTATGTTGGGGTGCTATCTTCTAGTTTTTATATATATATATATATATATATATATATATATATATATATATATATATATATATATATATGTATATATATGTATATGTATATATATATATATATATATATATATATATATATATATATATACATATATATATATATATATATATATACACATTTATATATATATATATATATATATATATATATATATATATATATATATATATATATATATATTGTTATTCTTTGGGAGGGTCATGTTGCCAATAAGTAACACACGCACCAGTTGCTTTCACTCCACTTTATTATAAGTTAAGTTATAAATTTAAATAATTTATAAATTCCCGGTTGGTTGGTTGGTTCCACGACCGGATGGTTGTTCATATATTGTCAAAGTTCTTTCGTCACACATTCTGTGACCTCATCAGTGACCGGGGATTCTTTTCTTTGTTTTGTGCCTCTTCTTTGTTCTGTCCTACGCCATCTTGTTTTTGTGTGTGTTGTGTGCTTAGTTTGCGCATGTGTTACATCCGGGTGTCTGTGTGTGTTTTTATTTATTTATTTGTTTATTTACATGTTACTAGTTGGTTGTTTGTTCTATGTGTGTGTGTTTTCATTTTATCCTTAATTGTAAGTTGTGATGTTGCTATTCCATTCATGTTTTCTATTTAAATTTGGTTGGAGTTCATTTATGTTTATTGCCTCTGTGATTTGTGTAAACATTGCGTCTTTTCTGTGTGTAGATTTTATTTTTATTTCTATGTTCTCTAATTTGCCCTTATATTCTATTTTAGCATGTTGGTGGAGCACTGATGAGTCTTTTCTATCTTGTAATTCTCGCCAGTGTTCATTTAATCGTTCTTCTATGCTACGAGCTGTCTCACCTATGTACATTATATTCTTATCTTTACATTGTCCCTCAGTACATCTTATGCTATATACTATGTTTCTAGTTTTGCAGTTAATATGGGGTCTTAGTTTACAGATTATGCATTTCTTGTCTATACAGGGAGTTCTTTGAAACCTGGAATTCCATTTTTTATAACCCTTCTGATATGTCCTTCGACTTACGACGAGTCCACGCCACGCTTTAGCTTTTAACAAACGCACACAATTGCCGTCGCAGGTCGATGAACTAACAGAAGCACAATTTAATATAACTAGATCTAAACTTAGAAATATTAAAGAACAGTATTGCAAAAAGCAAAATAGAATGGAGGCCCAGCAACTGGGAGAAAAATATGCAAATGGCTTGCGTAAGCTCATGCAGCGCTCACGTAATGGAGAGATTGCATGCTTTCCAACAGACAAGTCTGACAGAATGTCGGTTGACAGTCTGTCAAACTACATCCAGGCAATTCAACACCACATCACTAACACAAGAGAAGTAAAACCACAAGAGCATGAGGATAGGGAGAAAACCCTCAACGCTCATATGATGATGTGGACAAACATAACGCAGCCCAATAAACGGACTGCCAACAACTTCCAGGCCTGGAACAATGACGTGCCAGTGTTGTATGGGCTTTGAAAAGACCATAAGACGAATAGTGACCCAGTTACGGGACCACCATCACGGCCAGTCTGTGGAGCTAACATTGCTAGCAACTACACACTTTCCTACTTCCTCTCCCAGATCGTACGCCCCATCATTGAAATGTCGCCGGATATATGTGACAGCACGGAGGACCTCTTCAGAAGAATCAGCGAAAATAACCTGTCTAGGGACCTAACAGACTGTATAATAGGTAGTATGGATGTAGTGTCCCTATACCCATCCATTGACGTGGATTTTGCTGGGGAGAAATGCGTGGAAATGATCAGTGAGAGCAATGTTGAATTCCGTGTGATTGATACCAGTGAGCTGGGACTCCTACTTAAACTTACATATAATAATGATTATCTAGATACGTATGACCTTAACAACCTCTGCTTCACAAGGCCAGCAAGAGGCAGACCACCTACCATTAGCTCAATGACCAAGAAAACTCACGCAGAGAGATGGAGCGGGTGGACCAGAGCCATACGGTACCCCCCGAAAACAATGATGAACTAAAGCAAATGATTGCACATACGGTGGGGGCCAGTATAAAACTAACCCTTAAGGTACATATTTTCAAATTTAATGAAAAAACATATGCCCAAGAGGAGGGAGCAGCCATTGGTGTTAGCATTGCAGGTGACATAGCTAACCTATTCATGGTATGGTGGGACAATAAACTTAAAGAACAATTAGAAGACAGCAACCTCTTAACCCTGATAATGTAATCTCGCTACGTTGATGATAAAACATCGTAGTAAAAAGAGCCCAACTAGAGAACAGTCAGGAATTAGAGAAAAACACCATGGAAAGCATCCAGCAAATAGCTAGCTGCATCCACCAGAGTATTAGAGTTACTATAGACTACCCAAGCAAACACCCCAACCATCGATTACCTGTACTAGACACAGAGCTCTGGTTAGAAACCATTAATAACAAAAAACAAATCCTCCATTCCCATTATGCCAAACCCTTGACTTTCAAATACATGATCCACCGAAACTCAGCTGTTTCGGATCACACCAAAATCAACATACTGATTGCGGATTTAGGACGGGTGATGAGGAACGTGTCCCACATGTGCAACCCCAAAGAACTAGACAGACACATACAACACTTCATCCACCGTATGCAGTTCTCTGGTTACAATCAGAGAGATAAAATCAGAGTATATAGAGGAACCAGAACCAAATGGGAAAAAATGGTAAATTATAATAGAAATGGGACCTGCCCCTTGTATAGGAGCAAATTTTGGAATAGTATAGAAAGAAGTAGGAATAAGGTTAATAGAATAAACTCATGGTATGATAGCAATAAATACCAGAGTGCAATGTTCATCAATACAACCCCTATAGGTGAACTAGCTTACAAATTTAGAAGGGCCCTAGATAAACTTAAACTAAATATTAAGATAGTGGAAAGACCAGGTACCTCCATAAAAACACTTATTAATAATACATGCCCTTTTCAAAGACCTCACTATATAGATAAGAAATGCATAATCCGTAAACTAAGCCATCATATTAACTGCAAAACTAGAAACATATTATATAGCATAAGATGTACTGAGGGACAATGTAAAGATAAGAATATAATGTACATAGGTGAGACAGCTCGTAGCATAGGAGAACGATTAAATGAACACTGGCGAGAGCTTCAAGATAGAAAAGACTCATCAGTGCTCCACTAACATGCTAAAATAGAACATAAGGGCAAATTAGAGAACATAGAAACAAAAATAAAATCTACACACAGAAAAGACGCAATGTTTACACAAATCACAGAGGCAATAAACATAAATGAACTCCAACCAAATTTAAATAGAAAACATGAATGGAATAGCAACATCACGACGTACAATTAAGGACAAAATGAAAACACACACACATAGATCAAACAACCAACTAGTAACATGTAAATAAACAAATAAATAAACAAATAAAAACACACACAGATACCCGGATGCAACACATGCGCAAACTAAGCACACAACACACACAAAAACAAGATGGCGTAGGAAAGAACAAAAGAGTGGCACAAAATAAAAAAAAGAATCCCCTCACAGAATATGTGATGAAAGAACTTTGACAATATATAAAGAACCATGCGGTCGTGGAACCAACCAACCAACCGGAAATTTATAAATTATTTAAATTTATAATTTAATTTATAATAAATTGGAGTGAAAGCACTGGTGCGTGTGTTTCTTATTGGCAACATGACCCTTCCAAAGTATAACAATATCGGTATCAACACACGTTTTCAGATAAAGAATCTTGCTAAACAAATTCAGAAACGAAATATATATATATATGAGAGTATTGAAGTTTGATTGAAGCATTGTGGAATAATAGGTAAATATCTTTAAGTCGTTTGAAGCCTCGACAATGCAAATGGGTAAATCTCCTTTCCGACAGACAACCTTTCCCCCACTCCGGAAAAAAAACCCAGTTGATGGATGTGAATCCGAAATATATAGGGACAATTAAATTTTTCCCAAAGTAACTCTCTCTCGTGTTGTTATTTTTATTTTATCCTTTATACTCTTTACTTCATTCCTCTACACGTCTTATACACACCACGTATCTCAACGTACACCCACTAACATCTCTCTCTCCACCACCGGATCATGTTACCCGGAGATTTACCCATTTGCATTGTCGAGGCTTCCAAACGACCTAAAGATATATATATATATATATATATATATATATATATATATATATATATATATATAACACCTTTTCAGCTTAGTATGGCTTCTTAACACATTCTTTAGCTCTGGTTTTTAACTATTGAGCACTTTGCCAGTGTCATTTCTGATTTTTGTGTTTCGCTTCGCCTTTCCTGCCCGCAGAAATGCGATTCTCGCTGTATATTTATTTGTATATATATATATATATTGCCTTATTTTAGTGTGCTAAAAGTGTGAAAGTAAAGTGAGAGTAAATTCAGCATTATTTCTATGAAATGAAAGAAAAGAATTTCCAAGAGAAAATAAAAACTCTGAAACTTCACTAATATATGTGCACTTTTGCTATACTAATTCCTCCATATATATTTGTTTGTATATGCATATGTGTTCCTTCTACCTTGTTTGTGTGTTTATGTGTATGCATGTTTCATAGTGTGTATGTGTGTTGCGAATGTGTCTACGCATCGTCATTGTATACATGACTGTATGTGGGTCAGTTATTGTATGTTTTGACTGAGTGTTAATTTTGTATTCGCATTCAAGTTTAAGTACAGTATATGTGTATTTCATATGAAATATGAAATATGAAATTTCATATGAAATATGAAATACACATATGTTCGTGTGTTTAATGTTTGTGTTTGTATGTCTAAGGGTCTGTATATTTTCGAATGTATATATCTGTGATTTTCTGCGTGCGCGTTCATTTCGATTGCCCCCCTTCCATGATGTTTGTATCTGACTTATCTGTATTGATAAAATAAGGACAACATCCATTGGTTTTCAGTGGATTATCGCCAGAAATTTGATAAAACGTATTTGGGGCAAAACATCACGCCAATCGAAGCGCTGATGGAGGCGCGTGGCCTAGTGGTAAGGTGTTGGACTTAGGTGTCGTGAGTTCTGGGAAGGGCCCTGTACTCTCAGTCGTTTACCTCCATGGAAACCTAAAGAGCCTCCGAGCTGAAGACAGACTTTAAACATTTTTTTAATCAAAACATGTTCGTTGTACAAGAGATATATTTGCTAACATACGATACACTCAACCAGAAATATATTTTCACGTCTTTAATATTAACCAGAGTTAACCACGCCATTAAGCAATTAATCAAGCAACGTAGTTCTCTGGTATTTGTAATTGTTTTAGTACGTAAGCGACGAGATCCTATCGATATCTGTAAATCACAACTTCATTAAACACAATAATTGCCGAGCAATAGCATCAGAAACTGAACTATCTTCAACAGTACGTCCTCATCAGATAAAATAAGATGATGCATGACATACCCTGACATAGTAGATGGTTAAGATTCAGTCATGGTAGTGAATATGATATGACAAGAATCAATATTTATATACCTTAAGATTGAGACATGAAAAAATTTACATATAATACAGAGGGTGCGTGTGAGAAAGCTTAAAAATACATAATAGCAATGTACATAACTGTTAGAGATTCAAATAATTTAAATTATTGAAGAAAGAAGAAAGAAAGAAGAAAGACAGAGAGAAACAGATGAGGAGAAAATATAGTTACTAGAAGTATAGAAAGCAAAAGAGAATTGATCAAGGATATAGAGACAAAGGGGAATAATTTTATAGTATAAAGCATAGATAAATACATGAATATACATTTAGGCATAGCTATGTGAAAGAGTAAACTCGAATATTTGAATTATCTAGAAGTATGCATCTATCTAAATATTAAATATATCTGGGTGTAATTATATGAGGGTTTAATTTCGAGTCCTCAATTAATAAGAAATATATTAACAATTATTTATATACACTATATATATACAAACTTATCCGGCTGACCGTTAAATTTCGAATTCCTGATGTTAGTTCAGAATAATGGATTAATCTAAAGGTATAATATTTCAGGCTATAAAAGTTTATAAATGTCTATATTAATATTAAAGTATACTAACATATTTAATTATAAAATCATATTTAAAGTATTTTCAAACATGCGAAAGAAACTTAATATTTTCATCCACACGAAGGTAAACCATATTAAATTATATTATCTTATATTATTTTCCCATACTAAAATAATTCTCATTATATAATTTAGAAAATAATTACAGTTATAACTTTAAAAATTTTAAATTAATAATTAGAATGCCCTAAAGCATCTAAAGGCCTTATAATTAAACTTTAAAAAGTTATTAAATTTGATACATGCATTTGTCTGAATATATACAAAGAGTATATTGTCTAAAGTTCAAGACGATATTAGTCAGTTATACATAACATAATATAATATAATATAATAAATAAATTACTGTTAACATTAATTACAATTAATTAATATTAATTACAATTAAGGTTTTAGATCAATTATTGTATCTTAGGAACATGTAATACATATATACAATAAAAATTTCATGAATCATAAGGAAACGAACCAGATTCAAAATAAATAAGTAAATTGTTTGCGATCATATAAGGGCCAAATATTTAAGCTATATAATTTAAAATACAAGAAAATGTTTAAGGATCTATATAGTAGTATAGTATCATATTTAAAGTGTCTGCAAACATGAGAAAGAGAAAACTTAAGATTTTCATCGACCCGAAGGTAACCCGAATTTAATTAAATAAAAAAATAATAATCGTTATATAATTTAGAAAATATTTATCAATTATAACACTAGAATGTCCTTAAGTATCTAAAGTACTTTTAAATGTAGCTAGAAGCCTGTTATTAAACCAGATATTCATATTTGTCCAAATATATACAGAGTATATATTTAAATATATATATATATATACTGACGAAGGACTATTTTTATCATATGTAACCCATGTGCAACCACGGAGTATTCTTTCTTCTCATGTTTTTATATATATATATATATATATATATATATATATATATATATATATATATATATATATATATATTCTTCGCCGCGTGACCATTGTAATCGTGAAAATACTAATTACGATGAAGTAATTATCTCAGCTCATACCAAAAATTATAGTTAAGTGTAGGTTAACATAATTAGTTTAATGAGCCAAACGATTTCCATCAATGTTTAATCAATTAAAATTCAGCCCTAATGAACAGAAAATTTATTTGCGTTAATGTAACTTTTCTAAATAAGAGAAATGTGGAAATCTAATTTGATTAATAATTGTTTCTACGTTTGGCACAAGGCCAGCAATTTGAAGGGAAGGTGAAAAATTGATTAACTTGACCCCAGTATGTGACTGGTAATTTATTTTATCGACCCAGGAAGAATGAAAAGGCAAAGCTAACCTCGGTAGGATTTGAATTCAGAACGTAAAGGGGTGTAACTCTATGCATCAAAGCAGGTTGTCCAACGCTCTACCGATACTGTCAATCCCCCAACCTTCATTTGAACAATAATGACTTCTGATTTAAGCACATTGCCAACAATTTGGGGGAAGAAGGAAGTCGATTAAATCAACTCCAGTGCATTACTGGTACTTTATTTTATTGACTCTGTAAGGATGAATGAGAAAAGCGAACCTCGGTGGGGTTTGAACTCAGAACCTAAAGGGCCATAACTATATTCCACAAAGCATGTTGTCTGACGCTCTACAGATACTGCCAATCCTCTGCCCATCTTTTGATTAATGATTGTTTCTACTTTTGACACAAGGCCAGTAATTTCAAACGAAGGGGAAAGTCGATTAAATCACCTCCAGAACGTTACTAGTAGTTATCATATCGACTCCGTAACTATGAAAGCAAAGCTAGCTCCTCGGCATTTGAACTCATTTGAACATGTCCGACGCTCTACCGATTAATTCGATTAATACTGAAATGAAAATATTCAGTGTGGAACCTATCTGCTTTGCACTTACGGTGTCAACTCCGGACATGCTTCAGTCTAAGAAACCCTCTTAGGTGAAATATAGTCACATCAGCATATAAGGACTGAGGAGATATAGTTCAGTTTTAAAATGACTTATCTATCAGACAATTCGACATAATGACACTGGATAAAATAAATTCTCAAAAGTAAGCGATGCATCGTATTATACCAAAGATATATTGAAACATATTGATTAATAGAATAAGCCACAGAGAAAAGGTAAAAAAAACCTTCGGTCACAAATGACCATGAGATTTGCACCTCGAATGTTTCCCTCCGAGGCACAAGCAGCCTCCCCTCTCCAAGTCACCGAGGGAAAGGCAACCACCGATACAGCATGGCACCAGTGACGTTACAAATCATTTCTATAGTTGAGTAAACTGGAGCAACGCAAAATAAAGTGCCTTGCTCAAGGAAAAAACGCATCACTCGAGAATCGAACTTAACCCCCCGATTACAAGCACAATGTCCTAACTACTAAGTCAAGTGCTTTCCCGGAAAATATATGTTAAAATACAGGTTAAAATCAAACAGCTTTCACAGATGAAAATACAGCGACCTCATCAATGAGGTTTACAACAATACTGAAATTAAAATAGTTATAGCTTATATACATGTTATGCTGGAGATGCTCATGTGCATATAGTGTGAGCTTGACTAGCTAGAATTAATTAACAGTTGCATTAATATAGCATGAATTATAATAGAATTATACATTAAGTCATGTACGCTATATTTATGGGTAGAATATCCTGGAACACTAGCATCCGATGTTTTGCCGTAGCTACTAAAATAGTCGTGATATACTAACAGCTTAAAACCAACTTAGCAAGACATATATATGTTTATTATGCGTGAACATATCGTGTATACCTTCATATACAAAGACATATGTGCATAAATACATCGTTTGTATCTCTATTGTGAATTACGCTATGCTAGTGCTAGTGTTACTGTTATTTGAAAGATTTGCATCGAAATAAAACTTCTTTGTATATGTTGCCAGCATAGATACGTTAGACAAACATAACGGATAGATTAATAACTGTGGTGAGAATATTATATCAATGCAAACAAATGCTATGACACAATAAGAAGTTAATCAACGTACGTTTGTGTAAAGCTAGCATTAACCGTCGAATTCGTTGGAGCAGACATTTTACTCGAGGTGTAAGAGTTTATATTTAATATAATATGTACTATAACATGTACTGTATTACTATACTGTTTCGCTACTACATATGTATTTCCGATTCATGTGCTATAAAGCTATAGGCCATTGTACATCATATTGAAACATCATTTAGAAATCCTAGCGCAAAGCTAGTGTGTCTTTATATGTGTGTAGCTGTATGTGCATGTGCATGTTTGTTTGTGTGTATGCATTTATTTGTGGTATATATATATATTCACACAAATTCTACATCCCTTATATTAACATTATCAAATACGCTCGCCCACTTACATTCACACACACAAACACAAAAACACACAACAAACAAAATATATAAAGCTGTTGTTATTAACAACTAGCAAAGTCCTGTGAATCTCCATTGAGATGTAGTTGGTAAATAACTGTGAGACATTGCACCTTCTATATCTTCATTAGATAGACAAAAATGTGTATGTGTGGATGCACGTAGATATATATGTGTGTGTATATACACATATATATATGTGTGTGTGTGTGTGTGCGCGCGCGTGTGTGTGCCAAACGTAAACAAAAACAACAAACCAAACAACAAGGCAATGTAGAAATATATTAGTTTAACGATATAGAAGGAAAAGAGTCTTAACGTTTCGGATACAAGTCCTTCATCAAAAGATGTATGTGTGTGTGTGTGTGTGTGTACGTGTGTGTGTGTGTACGTGTCTGTGTGTGTGTGTGTGTGTGTGTGTGTGTGTGTATGTGTGTGTGTGTGTGTGTGTGTGTGTGTGTGTGTGTGTGTGTGTGTGTGTGTGTGTGTGTGTGTGTGTGTGTGTGTGTGTGTGTGCATGTGCGTATGTAATCGTCAAATAATAAAGTTCCTGCAACTTGTGCAGCCAACCATTGGGATGCCAAACAAAACATTTGACAATTTGTCCATCATGGCATATCAGTGAACCTCAGAAATGACTGAGGGTACACAGCTCCTCCCTAGACATACAGCTCCTCCCTAGACATACAGCCCTTCCTTGCCAGCTGAAGCAGGTAGCGGGGTGTAACTGAGAAATGTCACAAAGATATAAGTGTACCCGCCCGTCATTAGGGATGCTGCTGCCAGGCATCAACTCTCTCTACCTATATTAATACTTTATTAATATTAACAAGTGTCGAATGAAATAGAATTGTAATGCTAATGCCACTATCAACACTATAATAAAGTAAGAAGCGTGGGACTGCGTACGATTTATAATTTGTTTTTCCCTTTGTAAAATAAGTTGGATTACTTTGAATAAATAATGAATGAATATTACATAATTTATCTACTAAATTTCGTGGCTGTTCATTAAATATATTTTATTACTTATTTAAAGATTCACTTCTTTAACATTTTCAAATGTGAACACTTCCGGTTAGCGATCGTTTAAATAAATATTCATATATTTCTGTCAGTAATTTTCTCCTGATGCAGTTTATATATAATATCGTCTTTTTTTAATGTATCATAGATTACATTACTGTTTACATACGACAGTGTAAAGCAGTCTTCGTTCAATTTCTGTGTATATTGTCAATTACGATTTTATTTGATCATATCTACATGCATATATACTTGCGTATAATATCAATATACACACTACACAAGCTAGCAGAAAACCACCCGACGATGGTTTTTCTGCTAGTCAACACTAATTCGACAACTGTTTCTATGCTTAACAGACAACTCCATGCAACCAACCAACATACAAAAAAATTGGAAACCAGGAGTAAAAGGCTGAAACCACTGTATCGTGATATATTATAAATTCAATGTCAACCAACACAAATTTTAATGCAAAATGGAAAACACTATTTTTCGCAAAACCTTACAATAATATTTTTTTAACTTGTCAAATATATACGGCAGAATCATGTGAAATTCTGTTGTTAAACGTATAAATACTTAATTGACATTCTTAATTAGTTTCATCCTGTATACGAGATATTTTAAACAAAATAATTATAATTTCAAATAGGAAATTCTAAGAATTAGACTTACTCAGACAGAAATCACTTTCCACAGACAAAAAGCAAGGCCATTATTTTATTTATCAAGGGCGGTGGATTGGCAGTATCGGTAGAGGGTCGGACGCCATGCTTTCCAGCATAGTTACGTCCCTTTACGATCTGAGTTCAAATCCCGCCGAGGTTGACTTTGCCTTTCATCCTTACGGGGTCAATAAAATAAAGTACCAGTAATGCACTGGTTAATTGCTGGCCTTGTGCCTAAAGTAGAAACAATTATTTTATTTATCATAGGGCGGTGGATTGGCAGTATCGGTAGAGAGTCGGACACCATGCTTTAACGCATAGAGTCACGGCCCTTTCCATTCTGAGTTCAAATCCCGCCAAGGTTAACTTTGCCTTTCATCCTTACGGGGTCGATAAAATAAAGTACCAGTAATGTACCAGTAATTGCTGGCCTTGTGCCAAAAGAAGAAACAATTATTTTATTTATCATAACGGCGGTGGAT
>OZ024747.1:37875294-37920294 GCA_964016885.1 Eledone cirrhosa | reverse complement strand
GTCCAATTTGAGAATGACCTCATTGACATAGTCAGGAATATCAAAGTTAAGAAACGTGACAGATATATTAACTCTTTCTTGCACAGTCTCAACTCTACTGTCTCTAATTTCAACTCTAAAAATGATTTATTCGTCTTAGCTGATAAAACTGGAAATGTATATAGCTTTGACTATCCAAAGTACAAATCTTTCATATATAAGGAACTGAATAGAAATTACCGTAAAGCTAGTAATGAAAACCTGCGTAGCATTAATAAAGAGACAAATAATATACAGATAATCGTTTATTAAAACATTGTATGCATTGAAATGAAATTCAAATTCCGGTAGTAATTTTGACATAATAAATCATAATGATTTTATTTCAGTATTTTCTGTTACATTGCGTACATGTAGTTGACGTGAGTGAAGGTAGGCCTAGACTAATTAAGCTACCTATGTCCACTCCAGAAGTGAACTCTAATATTCAACACCGCGTTCCAACACCTCAGTACTTTGATATTCCTCTGTAAACCATGCTGACCTGAAATGTATCTGCCCTCCACTATCCTTCTCTCAGCACTGAAGGAGAAAGCTTCACTCAGTTCCGGTTAAATTCTGAAATATCTCTACTAACCATTAACATTACACACTAAAATGGCGTAATTAAAATTGAAACCAGTAATATTAGTGAATGGAAAAGTCTAATTTGGAATTGCTGAGTTTCCGGAGCGAGTAAGTAAATTCTTCAAAACAGGGAAATCATACATCTAGCTTTTTGGTTTATGACGTTTTGGAAAAAGATTGTTTTGGTAAAGACATCATAAACTTTATGATGTCTTTTCCAAAACAATCTTTTTTCCAAAACATTAGCCAGGAACTACATGACATCCATATATTTCTCTATAGTTTGAAATGTTTTACTTAACTAAACTTCGAAGTTACACACAAACTACAATTAACGTTTTTGTATCTCATTAGTTCATGGTTATGTATGTTTATTATCAAGATAATTTCATTTCAAACCTCTATATATCAATATAGATGTAAAGAAACATACACACATACACATTCTAACTCCCTCACGCACACACTCACACAGATACACACACCATCCAAACATACATCACACTTTATCCCCACCCACATACACACATAAGGCAGTTTTTAAAAACAATTTTCATATTTATTTAAGAATATATTATGTTCATAACGTTTTTCATTAAATTTGTTTTCATTGTAATACAATTATCTTTATCTTTATTCTAGTATATTTTAGTCGTTATTATTGCATATTTAGGGCGGTTGATTGGCAGTATCGGTAGAGGGTCGGATGCCATGCTTTCCAGCATAGTTACGTCCCTTTACAGTCTGAGTTCAAATCCCGCCGAGGTTAACTTTGCCTTTCCTCCTTACGGGGTCGATAAAATAAAGTACCACTAATGTACTGGGTAATTGACGGCCTTGTGCCAAAAGTGGAATCAATTATTGCATATTTATCTTAAATTCTAATTGTATATAATATTATATTAAAAATGTGTCAGCTATATTGTATTAAATACTATCTATAATTTTAAGGTTTATTTCCTTTTAATTCAATTTTTTGCAATTAAACTTTTATTAAATGTTTACCTCTTTCCCGTTTAATTGATATTTTCTTTGTCATGTTTTATTTTGATAATTTCAATTTTAGTTCAATTAAAAATTTATTTGTTTCTTTATTTCAATTCATATAAATTATAATTTCATTTAAAATTTTATTTTGATATAATTTGATTTATTCAATTTTTTTATTTTTTGTTAATTACACCTTTGATTTTTTTTCTTTCTGTTTTGACCTCTTCTATTTTACTTCTTGTATTGTCATATTTCTATTATAATATGAAAAGGACGAACAGGGGCAGAAATTAGTGTGGAACATTAAATAGTTTGCATTGTTTTTTCGCGTAGAGAGTGGAATCGATGAAGGATATTATTATCGTTTGATGAATCGTTGGTTAATATTTTGTTATCCGTTTACGCTTTCCAAATCTTAAACACGCTAAAAATGTCACAACCACCTAGCTGGAAATAGGCAGATGTTTCTAGCCCCAATTTACTTCTGAATGACTAGGATAAGATCAAAAGTGCACCAATCATGGTTTCATGTATGCAGAACAGCATAAGCCCATATATCCACCCTTCCTTTTAGTGGCAGTAGAATCAAATATGAGTGAAATTTGGTTGCTATATGTAGCAGTCTATTGGCAACATAGAGGCTCCCTATCAATAAGTAAGACAGCGAGGAGTCTACAAAGACTCAGGGTCATAAATCCACGAAAGCTCTACCTACACAGACTCTAATCAGAAATCATCGGATCTACCTAGAGCTACGTCTACACTCTATGCCGGACGAAGAAAAAGAGGCCCATTCTTTCGAAGAAGCAAGCCCTGTCTCTAACTGCCTTCCACTCACGTGGCCACGTAGTCCCTATAAGGCCACCTTTTAATTTTATTTTGCAAAAATAAAAACATTTGATTCGTTTACCAAAAACGTTTCATATAACTTAAACTACCTCTTAATTTACCATGAACCTATTTCTTCTAATTGTTTTATTAACATAAAAACCATTACCATTTACCGTTTAACTGTTAGGCTTCCTATAAACCATATCTACTATAATTTGCATGAAACTCCTGAATATATTTTGTCTTGAAAAATACGTTGTCGTCTCTAGTTTTGCTGTTTACGTTCGATAAGACATAAATAAGAAGTCATGTTGTTTTTCATTAAATTTCTTTAGTAATAGTTCAAATCCTGCCGAGGTTGACTTTGCCTTTCATCCTTACGGGGTCGATAAAATAAAGTACCAGTAATGCACTGGGTAATTGCTGGTCTTGTGCCTAAAGTAGAAACAATTAAATTTCTTTAGTAATATGTTGATTAATCCGACCAATACCAACATAAATTTCTCTAGTGGATTTGCAGTTAATTAATCGAAATTAAAGTTTTAATTAAAATACCGATGTAGTATTCTTTTACAATTAGTGATACTTTTACTTCGTAATTTTACGATTTAATAATTAATAAAATTTAAAATTTCATTAAAATATAAATATTTAGATCTCTTTTTGAAATGCACGAACATTAGTTTGATAATTGTTTCTGATTTAGGAACAAGGCCAATAATTTGGGGAGAGGAGAAAGTCGATTAAATCGACCCAGTACGTTACTGGTATCTATCGGGACCCGTAAGGATGAGATGAAGCTGGCTGGAATTATGTCCTTAGATTGTTCTATGTCGTGCTATACAAACGTGAATAGTGCATTTCTAGCATTCATTGTGTGAAACATTGCAGAGGACAAAAGATTTTTTCTCCCTTCAACTATCATTTATCTGAAAAGGTTGTTATAAAATTCAACTGCTTTTATGCACATGAAATATTCCTTTAGATCGTGCATAAAGAGAGTATGTGTTGCATTAGTGTACCGTGATCTTATAGACCTTAATACGTAACAACTAGACTTTTGTAAAGATATGACAGTAGATTTATTGCAAAAGTAAACAGAGGCACAGAAGTAACATAGCTTTGGATCGTTCTTTTTTAAAGCATTATGACATCGTAGATAGTCATTTAGCTTTCAGCTACATGTGTGTGTATTGCAATTTTATTCAATGACAACGACTACGGAGGCGATTTCAGGAAACATCGTTGAAGAAAAGAACCAAGCGATGTTCAATAATTAAGTCATACTGTCCCGAGGTTACTAAGATCGTAACTTCAAACAGCACAGCTCTATATGAAGGGTTATTATATCGTATCCTCACCTCCCGTTATCTCCGTCTTCCAGGCAGCTCTTCAATCCTGGTGGGATTCGCAATAGTCTTTGAAGAATTTTTGATACGATTTGTATGAAGTGTATAAAATTTCATATTCAAGCAATGGGTCTACATTTCTCACGAATGTCAATGATGTTATTTACTTTTGTTAGTGTAATGCTAGGAAACTAATTCTTTCGAATTTCTTTTAGCATCAGGGTTAAATTCCTTTTCCTCACACCATTATATTCTCAAGAATGAATCGCTGACTTTTATTGATTGCTCCATCATATCTCTGTGAATTACTAATTAATTTTTTGTTAAGAATTCGATGTTTTTTGTGGGCGGGTTGGCGTTGTTGTTAATTATTTTTCTTTTAACTATACTCTTTTCATGCCGGGATTTTTCCACTGGCAACAATTAAATTTTTCTTGGGGGTGATTAATTTATTCACACGTATTATCTTTTTATCTCTAATCATTTTACGTTTTTTTACTTTTTGTTGGGGAAGATTGGTGTATATTTTTGTTGCTGTTTCTTTTTCTTTTTTTTTTTCTTGTGTGATAAGCATCACTCTGTAACTAACAGTCTCCCGAAGATCGGTGATCTTTTTTTTCCAATTCATAAGTTCAAGATGTCCCTTTCTGATATTTGTTTTGCCATTGTATATTTTGGTATTTTCCTCAAGGAGCTATTTTGGGAGTTGTTAACAAGCATTAATTTGACACAACGTAACTGGCATTGCACTGTCCTACATATTCATCCCAATTTTATTCATCTCCTATAACATTATACCACACTTATTACAAGATACACCACACTTGTCAAGTGTGGTGTATCTTGTAATGGATATAATGGTTTCTTTTTCTTTAAATTATAATATATATACATAACACGCACACACACACACACACATATATATATATATATATATATATATATATATATATATATATATATATATATATATATATATATATATAGGGCTATCTGTTATACATAAACATATGTCATCTATATTTTACACACAAAAGTGGAAAAAGATATAAACAAAATTAAGAAAAACAAGGGGGGAATGTGTGAAGAATGGCAAATCTGGATGTATAGGAAAGTAGAAGAAAGAACTATAAATGTCATAAATGTGAAGAAAATGATGGAAGGAGCAAGGACTATTAGGCAACGGAAGAAAAAGAGGGTGGGGGAAAAGACTCCTTGTCTAGGTCGAGAGGTGTTTCGGCTGCACCACGCGGACAAAACTGCAAGGGAATTTCTGCGGACAATGGCCAGCGGCACCTGCTGTAACAGCCACTCCACCTCGCGGGGTTTCTTCCTCAGACAGGCTGCTGACGTTCCGATTTTACGGAGGATCTCGGCTTCTTGAAACATTTCAGAGAGCTATATTTCAATTGTTTAAACACATCGTTAATCCAGCTCATAGTACATTTATTATCGTTAAATCTGTTGCTCGCTCTCGTAAGTATATTTATTTACCTGTCAAAACTTATTTATTGAATTGTTTGTTGTTGTGTAAGGGATATAAGCCCTTGGACTTTACCCTGTGAAGGGGAAAGTATAATAGTGGCCCAAATATTTGAACTTTTTTACATTTTAAAAAATTATCGAAAAATAAAACATGGCTGAGCCACACACCCCAGCGATATGTCTGCTGTCGTGTGACAACGACGTAGAAGTTGAGAGGAGCGCTACGGCGAAATTTACAGAAATTGATACAACAAACACCACCACAAACATCGTGAACAAAGACAGCAATGACAACAACACTGAGAACTCTAATTTTGAAAAAGATGATAGTAACAGCGACAATGAAAATACAGATAACAGAAATAAGGACAAATGCAACAACAATATCAACACCACTAACATGAAAACAAATAGCGACAACACCAACAGCAACAATACCAACTACACCGAGAACAACAACAACGGCGCCACCAAAGATATAACTAAATGCAACAGTGACAACAGGAACAACGACAACAAAACCACAAACGACATCAAGAACACTTTCGCTGCGGCAGCAGCCAAAAAGAGGCCATGCGTCAGCATGGAACTCTGAAACAAAGATGAAAAGTTGGCCCAGGCCTCGAAGCTCATCAAGCAAGAGCAAACCTGGGCCAATTTAACTGTCCCGCTAGAAGCTATTGAGGCAGTGGAGCGCAGAACGGTGCATAATAGATGCATCTCAGCACAAACCAAAAGGCCAGCTTTAATTCCATAAGAATATCTCGAAATCGCGCTTAGGTGCATCAGGATAACACCGAATACATAGCGATTGGCAGACAGTACGGCACTATTTCGGTGCTGTTTAAGTCAGAAGCCCTCGCTATGAAACATGCTATGACACCTTGCAAAACCAGCAAGGTCATAATGTACCCCTCCCACATGGGAAAAAGAACGGCCCGTCTCCGCATTCCCAGAATCCCACCAGGACTTGACGTGTGGTGGCTTCTTGGATGTGTGATTGTGGAGGGGACGGATACCGTCCCGATAGAAGTAACAAGAACTACCAGAGAGGAGTGGTCCGGGGTTGACCTGCAGATACTTCTCCAGATCAGGTCGGTGAATGTCAAAACAATCCCGGACCACATCCGTCTTCAGAATGAGACGTTAATACACATCATAACTGAGGGAAAATGCGGCATTGTTTTGTTTGCGGGGAAAAAACCCATTTGCGAGCATTCTGCCTTCAACTGCTGAAAGATGCAAGGGGTCGAAGGGCTCCACTGCTGCCGACGCCGGGGCGAGGACCACAACCAACACCAGCACCGGCAAAACCACCACCAACAACACCAATAGAACGACCACCACCAATATTGACCACCCAGGGGGGAAACGAGGAAAGTTGTCAAATTCCCCCTCCCCCCCAAAAATACACACATCAATAAAAACATAACATACACACAGACACACTTACAGACACAGACCCCTCAACTACCAGTAGTGAAGATGAGGGAAAACCAAAATCCCCAAAAGTACAAAAAAGTAAACACAAAAAGAAAAAAAACTCAAAGCACAAAATCACCCACAATAAAAATAAGCAGGCATCACCCACGCAAACATCTCCCCAACAACACCAACATCAACACAACCATCACCATCACCAGAATCCCCCAAACGCAAACAACTTAAACAGACGCAAGAACAAATACACACAAACATCTGAAAACACAGACACCGCACTCAAAACAAACACAACCGAAACAACACCATCAAAACCATCATCACCACAGTCACGCAAACAAATAAAATCACACCAACAAAACATACAAAACTTCGTGCTCGTCAGGAGGGGCAACAAGAAACTGATGGCCCTCGTAGCACGAAGTGAAGAAATACAAAAAGAGTGGGAAATTTTTTAATCGAGCACATTTCGCGTGCCGGAAGATTTGTTTCTGGTGCGAATGTCGTTCGATTTATACAAAGAGACACGAGACAGCTTTCCTCGGGACGTGGGAACCCCGAACGTTAAACCCACTCCAAGACTTTTAAAGAGGTTCCCAAAAGAAACCGCACCAACTATGGAGGTCGAACCACCCGACCTTCACAAGAGCCCGGAAGGTAAGTAAACCTTTCCTCTCTCTCTTTTAGCCTGCCAACATGGCCGTATTAAGACGAGGAAGTTTAAATGTTCGAGGCCTATAGAAATGGATGTAATTGTCGTCAGCGAGACCAGGATTTCCGACACTTGCGCACTAGCCCCATTTTCGACGACTATCAGATCTTTGCATCTGTTAGTCGGCCGGGAATGGGAGGTGGGGTGGCAGTGCTGTTTAGGAAAGGCGTGGATCTCGAGGTAAGGTCGATCTTGCGGGACCCGGACGGTAGATTGGTGGTCCTGGGCGTGAACAATAACGAAGGTGGTGCCTTTAGACTGGTGGCCGTCTACGCTCCTACTGGGGAAGGACGGCCGGACTTCTTTAGACGCCTGGAAGCCTTCCTGGGTACGTCTCGCCCTTTACTGTGAGCGGGGGACTAGAACGGCATCTTAGACGCACGCTGGGACTGTGTGGGAGTATCTGATAGGAGCGGCGAGTGCAAAATCCACAAGAACCTAATCAGCCAGTTCCAACTGTCTGACAGGTAACAACTAGATTTATCTAATGCGCCAGTGTAGACCTGGATTAACCGCATAAGGTCATCTAGATCGTATGAAGAGAGAAGTGCTGCCCCCCAGTACATTTGCTGAAAGGTGGGTGAATGTGGCGAGGATGGCCCGTGTGAGTGGGCCTACTCTGATCATGCATCTGTAGGTTGGTAAATTTGAGGAGGAGAGGGGTGCCCTTCCCGGCTACTCTCGAAGCGTGGGGTCGTTCAGGATTGGTGTGGTACCTGAGCGAATCCTGGGTAGTCATTCTTGTATTTTTGTTACTTTGTTATTGTTATTCATATTGTTTACTCGGTTTTTCTGTAAAACCCCACTGTCCCAGTCTTTTGTATTGACCCCTATATGTGGGCCCTTGTAGCCAATAAATGAAATCATTATCGTCAAATCTGTTACAGTCACTGACAGGATGTTATAGGTAAACTTGACTGCTAAGCAGCAGCAGCAGCAGCAGCAGCATTCTGTAGCTTAACATTTCCAATAAACGTTATGTTGACTTCATATAAGTAGTAATTTATGTCCGAGTACGGGACTGGTCTCCGTGTTTTTTTGTATGTATGTATTTATGTGTCTTTCTGCATCATATATTTGTTAAATTCTAAGCCGACAATAAGGAGAGTTTAAACTTAGATCATTAACAATTGGAGCGTTTATGAGTTTCCTGTGAGTATAATTGGTGTGAACATTTTTAATTGGATTCAAAATAGAATAGAAATCTGCATGAATTTTCTTCGCTCTGATGTATTTTGCCACTTTCTCTGGGACATCCATTTTGTATGGTTTAATTAAATTAATTAATGGATTGAGCTGATGCCCTCCAGCAAGAAATGTTCTTCCTCTTGTAATTTTATTCCGATCTAGCTTTTCAACTCCCAAATTGAATTTAATTCACTTCACTTAGCTTATCGATGTTTACTAAATATTATTAGCACTATTAGCACCCTTGGGAAATTTGTGAACTTCAGTGAACATTCACAATTTTACCTTCACTTTGTGAATGTATCATATAGGGAAAGTTTCGGATTTTCTACATTTGACACAATTGCATGAGATAGAAAAATATTTAATTGTGTATACACATTTCTTTTCCAGACTGCATTTTAAAATCTCCATCAACCTGGAGAAAATTCCATATGTTTAAGGTTACCATTCTATTACAGATGATACCATGAGCCATTAGTTACCAAAAGGCAGTTCATAACCTTATGAACTGCCTTATTTGTGTTAGAGGGGCGGTTATAGTAAATCGAACTAAAACATGGAAGCGGATTAGTATTTAGTCCCATTTATCTACGTTAATATGTTCAAATAATGAGCCGGTTTGATTTAATCATTTCCATTCTTCTAATATTAACTTCTGAGTCGACAATGAGCCTCGATATAGTCAGTCAATCAACAAAGAATGACAGTTATATTTCAGGTCAATCACAAATTACTTCCAAAAAAGGAAGAACAGATAATAAATTTTCTGAAAATTGGTGGAATAGTCACAGTTTGGAGCTGATTTAGGCCCAGACAATACCTATAGTAATATGGACTATAATAAGGTGTAGAACTCTGGGATCTTAAATGATGAGGAGGAGGGGAAGAAAGGGAGAGACGAATCAATAAAATACTGTACTTAACTGGCATTCTATAATATTTGCGGAGACGCGTGGCTTAGTGGTTAGAGAATTAGATTCGTAATCGTAAGGTTACCAGTTTGATTCCCGTATAAGACTCAGACTACACAAAATCATTTCAACATCACAAGCCATAAAACTGAACTTGATCAAAAGAATTCTAACGTTTATGATTTCGTATTTGATACTCCAGTTCCAAATGTAGACACACTATAGAAAACTAGTTCAGCAGCTACTTCTCAGAGCTGTTTTTGTGAAAGGTATAGACATCACGGGTGTGAATGTTCAGCTAGAAATGCCATATGTTACAAGTGTTGAAAAAAGGCCATTTTTCGCAGGTATGTAAATTAGATAATAAACAAATCTCTAAAGCATAAATTTTGTCAGCATTATTGATTTTTTTTACTCAAATTTACTGGAACATTAATTGCATTCATTACTATTTTGATTAAAAATCACTTAACGCAAAATTTAATTGACAATGAAAGCGTTCTAAATTTATCTAAGCTGATATTGCTAAGTGGAATGGTTTAGTCACACAAAGGTAAGAGCGCTTAGTTAACGAGTTACAGTAATATGCAAAATTGACATTTTATACCCCTAATAATTTTACAACCTGCATTCATTGTTGGCGATACACACTACCTGTTCAAATGTAATATTTCGGCAGGGCATCATGCCTCAACATTCTTTTGTTTCATTTACATTTATCCAATCAAAGAACACATCAAAAGTAGGACTCTCACCATGGAGAGCTCAACATTTAATAACATAAAAGAAAACTGCAAATGATATATTTTCTGTCATTGCTGCATTAATCTATAGTAGAGTTTCGAAAATTCTTATTTGAGCAAGATAGATATGAAATAAGTATATTATCAACTACTATTTACATTTAAATATCACCCACACTGCTTTTCAAGCCTTAGGACAATTGTATCATTATACAACTCTTTCAATTGGCCTTGTGAACACATTTGCTTCCTCAATGGGTGAGGAAACAAATGTGTTCACAATTTAAACTTAAATCTACATATTCATATTTAGATGATAGTATCGTATGGGGTAAAGCTATTGAAAATCATGACAAAAACTTTTAGAATTTTTTTACATGTATAACAAATCTCGCTATAAATGTTCAAAATAGAAAAAATCTTTTTCCTGAAGCAAGCATACATTTCTTTCGTTATTGCATTAAAACGTAAAATAACAACTTATCATGATAGAGTGTGTTCCTTTAAATATCTTACACTTTTTAACTCGCAAAGAAAAAAGAAAAAATATTTTCGATTTCTAGTTTATAACCGCAAATGGATGGTACACACTTTTTCTATTTTCCAAGAAGCTGTTTCTGTTTACAAAACTATCAAAATCGATATAGAAAATATTTTCCGCCGTCCAATTAAGAAATCTTTACGATAGTTTCCCTTGTATTTCTGATATTGTGTGAAAGAGGATGGCGACATTTGCCGGCCATTACTACGATACTTAAAGGAATATGTCTCCTTTGGTCCTTTGTAAACCAACATCTGTCAGAAGCCAAATAGGTTGCAAGCTCTCCTATCCAGTTTTCATAGCTAAGAAGGCTAATGTTCATGATTATTAACAAAACAATGCAATGAGCGACAGACATACATAGAAATATATCGTTGATTCTATTTTGCCTTAGGCTTTAGGATGATGATGATTAAAATTCTATTTCATTTAGTGTTGCACTCCGTTCATTATTTACACCTCTCCTGTTCATTATTTACATGAATAGGATTGACATGCGCAGCCTGGTTTGAAGTAGTATCATAATTGGCGGGTGTAAATTCAGTCGGCTGGAATTTGCAGCCGACATGGTGTTACTTAACCCGACAGAAGGTGATCTCCGACTTACACTTGATAGGTTTGATGCCGAGTGCTGCATGGCTGGAATGAAAGTCAGTGCTGCGAAACCAGAGACACACGTCTGCGCAGTGTACTCTACATGTAAATTGTGTTCCTCTGAAGCAGGTAGGGAACTTCAATTATCTCAGGGCCGTGTTCATGAGTGATGGAAGGCAGGAGGATGAATTAAGTGCAAACATTGCAGGAGCTAGTGCAGTACTGCGCCAGCTTCAGCATTCGGTAATCAGAAGAATAGAGGTAGGTGTAAAAGCCAAACTCGTTATCTTCAATTCAGTATTCGTGCCAACCCTTACCTATGGTCATGAATCTTGGGTAATGACCGAAAACATGCGAAAGCGAATACAAGTAGCCGAAATGGGATACCTCCGAAGGGTCTTTGGAGTAACATTACTCGACAGAGTGCATAGCTCGGAGATCAGAACCGCTCCAGGTAGAACAGCTACTTCTCCGAATTGAGAGATCACAGCTGCGATACTATAGGTATGTGGCTAGAATGTCTGACGAAAGAATCGCTGGGGTCCAGCCGGATCAGTTATAGACGGTTGCTTATGACAGGACCCGCTGAAAAGAGTGTTTGAAAACTCTGCCCCTTTCACAACTGTTACAAACGTGACGAATCATTAATCTTCTTTTGTTTTCCTTTATGGTAGTTTTCCGACTGGTGGCTCTCTACTTTCTTAGCTAAATTCGCCTGGCCTTGACCTACTACTTTGATAGAAGAAGCTGATCTACATGAATATAGTTTATTTTTCTTCGACACTCTTACTTCATGACTTGTTTCAATATTTGACATATCAAGGCGAAATAATTTAGCTTTTCCAAATGCTTAATCAGTTTCGGAGCGCAACCACACTTCACACTTCATTTAACGACAATCCTATTTCCCAAGGGAAAGATTTTTTTTAATTTACAGTGATGATATACTTACTTCAAAGATCCCTGCAACACAAATCACTCCCATTGATGAACCTTATTGTTAAAAGAGAACTAATAACACCCTGGATGACCTAATTTATTATTAGCATTAATTCTATAAACATGAAATCGATTTCCAGAATAGTTTCATATTACTATTAATATTTAATAATGTTATATTTTATCTCATTGTAAATAAAAAAGAAAATGAATGTCTTGATTCTACATTCATTTCAATAAGGCACGTGAGTTATATTCCTTACTTAAACCGGATATAGAAGTGAAGAAAATCTTCGTATAAGGTTTCTTATGATGACAACTACTATAACTGGCACTCCGTTGGTTACGACGATGAGTGCTCCGGATGATACGATCAAAGGAAATTAACATGCAAGTGGCTGAACATCCCACAGACATGTGTACCCTTAACATAATTCTCAGGGAAATTCAGGGTGACACTATGTGACAAGTGTGGCCTTTCGAATTACAAGTACAACTCATTTGTGCCAGCTGGGTCGATTGGAGCAACGTAAATAAAGTGTTTAGACACAACGCACTGACAGGATTCGAACTCACAATCTTACGCTTTTGAACCGAATACCCAAACCACAAAGCCACGCTCATTCAGGATAACTACTATAATCGAAAATAACGGTTCATAACAAACAACAACAAAAATTATAATTTGTCAGACAAACAACAAAATATAAATATAGAAATAAAACAAAAAACAAATTTAGCACCGCTGCTAAACGTAAGACTTCAGAAGATAACAAGATGGCATTGCTATTTTGGTTTACATATGTTCTCATTAGCAGCTCTTTCTCTTGCTTCGTATTTCTTCTTTATCCTGGATTCCATCATTATTCCTTCTTACTCTTGTCATCCGGCGAATCTTAAAATAATCATTATATCTACGGATTCTCGTCTTAGCTACGTCGTGTCCTTCAATTATATTTCTTGTGGATAAAATTTTCAATATTTCTTTGGCTGTCACATTCACGTTTAACGACACACACACAGGTATATGTATACACACGTATACATATATATATATATATATATATATATATATATATATATACAAATAAATATATATATATATATATATATATATATATATATATATATACAAATTAATTGAAGAAATATCTATATATATATAATATGTAGGGTCCCGAGTGGTCTTATAAAAGGTGCGCAATATGTTGTTAGAGTATAGGCATATTTATTAAATATTGAAACATCTAGAGAATGGGAACTGTTTTGTTCGTATGAAATTATCAGGATATTCCTGATTTCATGCGAACGAAACAGATATTGTCCTCTAAAAGAAATTATATGAGATGAGCCCAAACAATACCAATTTGGTCAATGAAGGAATTAATAAGAATCAATTAGGGAACATTTTCAAACAAGAAAGAATTCATTTGCGTTCCCTGGGGAGATGAAGTTTTCGCAGTACTCAGTACTGCGATTTACTCAATGAAACTGTAGTGGTGACGTTCTAGGTAAATAGGTAAAAATATTTCTTTATCTGTTTTGCTTTCCCAAATATAATTTATATATTTATACTATAAAGCTGACGGCCGTATGTAGGTAACAAACTTTCCGCCTCACGCCTGAACCAAACGGCACCAAATTTGCACCATAGATGTAACCTTTCCAAATAAGAGCTTGATACGTTGGTCATCCTCCCTTCCACCTTCGCAGGCAGTCCTCGATATATGCATGAGAAGACTCAAGAGGCAATGACATACGTCCTTTTCATCACCTTCACATGCAACCCAAAGTGGACTGAAATAACTGGTGAACTCCTTCCTGGCCAAACGTCCGCTCACCGTCATGACCTTATTACAAGAGTATTTGGCCTGAAAGTTGTGAAGCTCATGTCAATCCTAACGAAGCAAGAAATCTTTGTACCAACACGATGTGATATGTGCACCATTGAGTGGCAGAAACGTGGACTTCCCCATGCCCACATTCTAATCTGGCTAATCGAGAAAATCCGTCCTTCCTAGATTGACTCATTGATAAGTGCTGAACCCCTTGATCCTGCAGAAGACCAGAGGCTGTTCGACATTATCAGAGCTCAAATGGTTAATGGTCCATGTTGGGAATTCAACCCAACGTCACCTTGCATGGAAAATGGAAAATGCAGCAAGAAGTTTCCACGCGAATTCCTAAAAGGAGACACAAACGGGGCATGATGGCTACCCACTGTATAGGAGAAGAACGCCAGAGGATGGTGGGAAAACACACACAGCCATTATAAGAGTCAGTGGTCAGCCAGAACAATTCATTATTGACAACAAGTGGATTGTTGCGTACTGTCCTCCAATGGACTCCAAAGGACTCCAAAGCCTTCGATGCACATCTCAACGTTAAATTCTGCAATTCCATAAAGTCTATCAAGTATGTTTGCAAATATGTGAACAAGGACAGAATGGCAGAGATGAAGTGAAATAATACCAGAGTGGTTGATACATAAGCAGCAATGAGGCCATTTGGCGAATTCTCGGTTTCCCACTTCATGAACGCCATCCCGCAGTCGAGCACCTGGCAATGCCTAAGAATGCTCCTGTTCGAGCTTAGAGGACCACAATCTTTCCAAGATCTGAGAACCATCAATGGCCATCAATGTTCCACTTACCGTTTGGCTTGCCTGATGCGTGGCACGTTACACGATGACAGCCATTGGCACCTCACCCTGCACGAAGCAGCAACTGCTAAAGTCCCTTCTCAGCTGCGAACACTTTTTGCTATTATGCTGCATAACGGCGATCTCGCCGACCCTCTCGCACTGTGGAACAACCACCGCGAAAGTCTAGCTGAGGACATCCTCCACCGAACACGCAGACACAATCCGAACGTAACCTACGATGTCGTTTTCAATGAGGCGCTGATTTGTCTTGAAAACAGTGTCATGGAGATTGGTAGTAGGCCTCTAAGTCACTACAGCTTACCTGCTCCTGACAGGAGTGTCCAGAGGTCAACGTCTACAGAGCTTCTCCACGAGACGAGCTACGAGGTCAGTGCTCTTCATGAGTTTATTAATACCAACGAACCCAAATTGATCCATGATCAGCAACTGGCTTACAACACCATTGTTGATGATGTAAGAACCAACAAGGGCGGCCTCTTCTAGGTTGATGCTCCAGGAGGCACGGGAAAGACATTCGTCATCAACCTTTTACTTGCAACGGTGAGAAACAACAGGTGGATCGCACTGGCCGTTGCTTCCTCTGGAATTGCAGCGACTCTTCTCTCCGGAGGTCGCACCGCTCATTCCAGTTTCAAACTCCCGCTGAACCTTGCGAAGATTGAAACTCCAATCTGCAACATCCAACGCGGAAGTGTTCTGGCTGATCTCATCAAGCAGTGTCGCCTCATTGTCTGGGATGAATGCACTATGGCTCACAAAGGTACTTATTTCTAATTTGGGCGTCATTTTTGTTTTTCTACTTCTTTGTTTTTTGGCACTTTTGGCATCCTCCTATAATTCCTTTTTCGTGTTTTTTTCTCACACAGCTGCTTTTGAGGCGCTGGAGAGGACACTGCAAGACGTTCGAGGAAATAACTCCGTCATGGGAGGCGTTACCTTCGTCATGGCTGGTAACTTCAGACAAACACTTCCAGTTATTCTTCGCGGAACTCGAGCTGACGAGGTGAAGGCATCAATTAAGTCTTCATACCTCTGGAACAAAATCTCAAAGCTCAGTCTGTCGACCAATATGAGAGTTCACCTACATGGAATCATTGGAATCATTGCACAGCGCCTACTTGAGCTTGGAAGAGGGGCAACATGTGCTAGCAATGGACTCACTGGTGTGGAACGAATTGGGATGGTCGTCCAGACAGAAGAAAGACTTTCATCCAAAGTCTTCCCACGGCTGTCTGAGAATTTCATTTGCCATGATTGGCTCTGTGAAAGAGCAATACTTGCACCAAGAAATGAGTGTCAGAGACATCAACGATAGGCTTCTTAAGCAGATCCCTGGGCCTGTTCACACGTACCAGTAAATCGATTGTGCGGTTGACACAGATGTGGCAGTTCAATACCCAGTGGAATTCTTGAACGCTCCTGATTTGCCAGGAATTCCTCCACACAGGTTGCAGTTAAAGCTTGGTGCCCCTATCATCCTGCTGCGAAATCTGAACCCACCAAAGCTCTGCAATGGCACACGACTTGCAGTGAAGCAAATGCTGCATCATGTTATTGAAGCCACAATCATGACTGGAGTTGGTAGAGGGGAAGATGTATTTATTCCTTGCATCCCGTTGCTGCCAGCCGACTTACCCATTGAGTTCAAGCGACTTCAATTTCCAATAAGACTAAGCTTCGCGATTACCATCAACAAAGCTCAGGGTCAACCCCTACAAGTGGCTGGCCTTCATCTTGGAAAACCATGCTTCTCCCATGGTCAATTGTATGTAGGATGCTCTAGGGTGAGCTCGCCAAACAATCTCTTCCTCTTTGATCCGGAGGGCCGAACAAAAAATATTGTATACTCAGAGGCTATAACAATGTAATATAAATATTTTCAGTTACTTGGAATTATAAAAGCGATTCAAACTCAACATCACAGCACGTTAATCCCACCTATCCCCCACCTATCCCCCACCTGATCCCAACCTCGCAGACTTGAGAGGGTGTGCGGTATCTTTGCACTGTAGTGTAGGGGAGATTCCTGAAAAGATAAAAAGCCGGTATACCTAGCCGGGCGGGCCAGATAGTATATATATATACACAATCATTCTTAGATATTTAGGTGCATACATACAGAAACTACGTGATGACACCGTCATCTCTTTTCCCATGTTGATAAAATAATCTACTGGTCAAGAACTAGGGTAGATATAATCGACTTTTTCCTAACCTCAGAGGGTGGTGGATTGATAGAATTGTTAGTTTATCGAAAGATATTAAGTTACGGCCCTTTACGTTCTGTGTTCAAATCCTGTCGAGGTTAACTTTGCCTTTCATACTTTTGTGGTTGATAAAATATATTACCAGTCAGGTACTGGGTTCGATATAATTAATTTGTCCTAACCGTGTGCTTGAATGTGAAATTGTTGCTTGTGTTGACGCTAAGAAATTCTTTTAATAGACACTCATGTTATCTAAGCTTACTTGATTCTATTTATTTCCTTTTGAAGAATTGTGGATGTAACTGAAATGTTAAAGTGACAACAATTAAACACCTTACAATATTGGATTTCCTTCATTTAATTTGCTTCAATAGATTTTGGCTTTCATTTCTGCAGAGTCGACAAAATAACTTTGAGTATAAATTGAGATCTGTTCAGTAAAATCCAGAACAAGAGAAAATTGGTGGGGTTTCCATCTCAAAAATTAACTCATAGGAGTTAAGAATTCAGTGAGTTGATTTACCTTGGAGAGCTAAAGAATCTAACGTAGTTTACACCTGTTCACTTATTAAGAGAGCATATAGAGAGGTGATTATAGAGAGAGAATATACAGAGGTGATTATCACACAATCAACTAAACAAAATACAGATAAAGGTTATCTTGGGTCAGATGAAGATATTATTCATTTTAGTTCGGAGAGAACGTTATTGAAACATTCAATAATTTCTTCGTGGGAGTGATTCAGGGAACATCAAGACGTTTATAAGTTAGCAGGTGTCAAGCACGGTTGACATTGACATAATAATGTTAGTCTCCTGTTGCTTTCATTTCACAATGTATATATTATCTTATCCAGCTCATGACAAGAACATGATATGAAAGCCATGTTCTTTTGTTTAACATAAACATGTCTGTACAAGGAACATTTAGTTCCCGATACTCATTTTTATCAACAGATCTCTATCTATTGCATACAAGCGCAAATGTATAAGCACAATCTCACAAAGATCCACATACACACAAACACCAACGTGTTTATATTTACATACATAAATAATGAATCATATATGAAATAAATATATATGTGCATGTGTGTGAACGTGTTTGGAGGACTGGGAGTGTATAAATGGTTATGTAGAGGATGTGTCTTTTTATACGCCAGACTTAACGTTTCGAAAAACGAGACTCAATAAATTAAGAAGTGTGAAATAAGTAATGTGACTAATCGATCAGTTTAAGTCATTCCGCTACAATTATAGTGGTGAAATAAACTTCAAGGAAGTAGTCGGATAGCTAAGTTACAGGAAAAAATAGAACGCAACGCAAAAAACATCAGATTTCAGACCATTGTAATACAAATCCCGGCGCCGCAACATTTATGCATATATATACATATATATTTACGAAGATAAGTCAAAATAAATTTCGTTTGTCTGAATCAGGTGTGCAAACAGAATAAATACACTTATTACTATTATATGTGTGTGGGGGGTGTATGCGGCGCGCATACACACTGGCTAGATCGGGCTAGAGCGATACACATCGAACCTTGAGCTGATCAATAGCGAAACGCGCGTCACCAACCAATAAAGGCAATGAAGGAGTAATCATTAGTCCTTGTATTATTATTATTATATATATATATATATATATATAATCACCTTTGGTGTAGAAGTGTGTAATGAAAGCGATCAGTTCGTATAAACCACTGTTTATAAGGTCTAACAACATTGAAGTGCGTGATAACATTAAATATGTTGGTGAACCGTGAGACGACAGGTGAAGGTATCTTGTAGCTAATTGACTAATTGAATCGACAGGTGAAATTGTACAGAAGCATAAGTACACCTAACAAAGTGTAACCAAATAAAAATATTTCCGAATTTCAACTAGATATCATTCTTTTGTAGCAACACAATTATTATAATATTAATGTTGCTTCGGAAAAATATTTCATATTTCTTACGCATATTAATATTTCATGAATTCATATTGAAGTGGGTTTTAATCGTGCTGAATAGTATCCGATGTCTTTAGCTTGGTGAAATGTGCCAGTTATAGGACTTCAGCATACAACACCATTTGGTTATTAGTAGTTCAACAGCTAATGAAAATACTTCTGTCTGCTTGCTCTTGATTTTAGCTCTAGAATCTAAATGTGAAGCTGTCGCTACAATATTTACTAAAATATTTAGCTTATGATTTCTCATGTTTTTATTCAATTCAATTCAATTCAATATATTTGTCAGAAATTAAAACATAGATACTTCAGATGCCATGTAAGGAGGGGAGGGGGGCAAAATTTACAAAGTCGGAAACAGAGTGGTCCAACACCGGTCCAATTTCGCTTTGAATTATTGCGTAGTTGACGCGTTGACTACTTCTTCTGGAAGCCGATTCCAGGGTCCAGAGATGCTGATCGAGAAAGCAGATTTCCGTCTATTTAGGCGAAAGCGGCGGTGAAACAGCTTTTTGTCATGTCCACGTAGACCCCTTTCAAGTGCCGGAGTGAATAGGAGATCTTGAGGGAGATCGTATGGCCATTGAAGAGATTGTAAGCCAAAATGAGATCGCCTCTTAGCCGTCGACGCTCCAAGGAGAAGAGGTTCAGCTTCTGCAACCGGCTTTCGTAGGGCAGCTCATGAAGACCCTGTACCATTCGAGTCGCTAGTCGTTGAACTCTCTCCAAGTGATGGATATCCCAGATGAGATATGGGTTTGATGCTCGGATGCCATATTCTAGGTGCGGTCTCACGAGGGCGATATAGAGAGGCCTGACAATTTCTGGAGTGAGTTTGGCAAAGGAGTGTCGAATAAGAAAAAGAGAGCTCCTTGCCTTGTTTGCGGCTTGAATGCAATGTTTTGATGGTTTGAAGGACGAGTCGACCAGCAAACCAAGATCTTTAGTCTCCTCATCTTCCTTCAAAGGAGCAGTGCCACCGTTGAAGGTAAGAGCTGAGTTATAAGGTGTACCCACTGCCATATGGCAACACTTATCGACCAACTCCAGGCGCGCTGGAGGCTGGACTTGAGATTGTCGATCTCGCTCCTACGGGCTACCATTTTCACATCATCTGCAAATAGAAGCACGTTTCCACCAATCACGTCCGGCATGTCGTTGATGTATAGAAGGAAGAGAATTGGGCCCAATACAGAGCCCTGGGGAACGCCGCTGCCTACACCCACCCCCGATGACAGACTGCCATTGATCCGAACTCTGCAAGTACGACCCTCAAGAAATGATACAATCCACTTTATAATCGAATCATGGAGACCATAGTTGCTGAGCTTATGCAGGAGCAGGCGGTGCTTGACAGAGTCAAAGGCTTTTGCGAAGTCGAGAAAGATAATATCGGCCGCATCTCCATCATCTATTATCCTCGTCACCCATTCTTCCACCACGAGTAGGTTTGTAAGACAGGAACGTTTCTGGATGAAACCGTGTTGAGATGGAGAGATGACAGTGAAAGACGCAAGATGAGCCATAATTGCCCGTTTGATTAGAGATTCCAAGGCCTTACAGACAATTGAGGTGAGGCTCACGGGTCTGTAGTGCCACGGATCTTCTTTGTCGCCTTTTTTAAAGATAGGGAAAATTATAGCTACTTTCCAGTCGGCAGGAACAATTCTGGTAGCCAACGATAGGTTGAATAGTGTGGCTAGAGGTTTAGCAAGGTTGGGTGCAACTGCACCCAAAATCGCTGGTTGTAGACCGTCTGGACCATGCCCCTTATTCACATCTAAGGACAAAAGCAACTTTTCCACCTCATCTGGTCTGACGGTGATTAGCTGCATTGGTGGGGAGATCATGTTTAGATTTTGGAGGTTCTCTGCCATCGTCCTCCTTGAAGATATTTGCAAAAACATCGGCAAAAAGAGAAGCTTGTTGGTCAGCGTGTTCAATAACTGCACCTTCGGGTTTCAAGGAGTGACAATTTGGTTATTCAGTTTTAGATTTCTCTGCACGTGAACGTAAAAGCGCTTTGGATTACGACCGGCATCATTTGCAAGTTCCCTTTCAAAATTTTGCCTTCCAATTCTGGAAATATGCTCTACATGATTTCGCTGCTTTTTCTAGACTTCAAATGCCGCCGCAGACATGATCTATTGATAGTGCCCCCAAGCAGTGTTTCTTAACTTCGGTTCGCGGATAATTGTCTTTGTTATCCAGGGTTTGTGTTTCTTGCGTTTTGGCGTTCTCAGCGGCACTGCCATTTCTGTTAGCCCAAGTAGAATTTCCTTTATTTATCGCCACAAAGTTTCAACAGACTGATTTTCAGTTGGGCTGCGCCAATTTATCTCGTCGGAGGCCATTTTGATAAGATCATGATTCATAGCAGCAAATATTCTTCTCGGCTGATTCGAAACGGGAGGCGGTGCAAGCGAAGTATGCATGCTAAAGCTCAGTACTGCATGATCGCTTTTCCCAAGTGGAGACAGAACTTGCAGAGACGATACGGATCTAGGATAACAGGAGAAGATAAGGTCTAGTGGCGACGGTCGTTGACCACTTCGAGCCCTTGTCGGTTTTGTAACATGCTGGCAGATGAAACATTCTTCCGTCGTATCGAGCAATAGTTGGTCGAAGTTATTGTTGGACGTGCACACACTTGAGTTCCAGTCTATAGTTGGGGCATTAAAATCCCCGAGTATAAGACAGTCTTTGGGACATCTTGAGACAGGTTTCATTGCATTAATGAGGATTGGCAGTATCGGTAGAGGGTCGGACGCCATACTTTCCAGCATAATTACGTCCCTTTACGATCTGAGTTCAAATCCCGCCGAGGTTGACTTTGCCTTTCATCCTTACGGGGTCGATAAAATAAAGTACCAGTAATGCACTGGGTAATTGCTGGCCTTGTGCCTAAAGTAGAAACAATTAATGAGACTCTGATGTTCATCTGTTGTAGAACCAGGACTGCGATAGGTGGAAAGAACGGGAATAGTTTCTCCACCCACATTAAGATTGCAAAGAACAGCATCACAGTTCTCCGACAGTACGGTGTTCGGTGCTAGATGTTGACGGGATGGTTTGAGTGATGATCTTGCATAAACGATAACTCCCCCACCTTTTCTTTGAGATCTGTCACATCGGAATGTAGTAAAGTCAGGAATGTGAATCTCTGCATCCTTGATTCTGAATTTAACCAGGTTTCGGTTATGACTATGAGCTTTGTCTTCTCGTTTGCAATAACGGAATGGAGATCATCAAGTTTGGACAGAAGGGAGCAAGCGTTGGTTAAAATAACTTTGAATGATTGATCAAGGGACGGCGATTTGGGCTTTAATCGCTTTTTGGGGATCTTCGGGAGGATGTTGGAGAGCTTCTTGCATACCTTCACATCTGAGATGGTTGTTTGTTCTGCCAGGGAAGTTTGGAATCTTTGGATATCGTTATTGGGGCCGTTCAAAGGTAAGAGTGTACTATCTTTCCGTTTCTTATCGGCTGACCAGTCTCTCCGGCAGCTATGCGTGACCTGAGTTCTGTCTTCAAAGTTCTCCAGCGGATTCTTTCTTTTAAGGAGAACTCCTTCCGAAAATCCAATTTACTACCCCGGTGACACTTTCTGGCTTCGGCAAGGAAGTCCTCTGCTTGCTGAGAAGCAGAGAATTTGACTTTGATGGGTCGGGGTCTTGAGTTGGGATTTCGCTCTTCAGATTTTTTACCAATTCTCACGGCTCGGACTTGCGTCTTGCCATCTGAATCGCCAATAGTGTCTTTGATAATGTTTGAGATAAACTCAGTCTTGGTGGTACCTCTCCTTTTCAGTGTTTGCACAGCTTTCGGAAACTCCGTAGGCATAGACAGATTTGTTACACTGTTGTTCTTCAGCGCTGGCAGCTGTCTTGGGGGTACCACATTTACCTGTAACATAATGGCGACCGTTTTCCAGCACAATTAGATCTAAATGTATTTGAGGCATATTAATATGCTATAACGATTAAATATGCTCTTTCATACTAAACTGTTGGCAAACCATGATATCTGCTGTTGTATAAAACAGTTTATATATACATACATGTATACAAACACATACACATATATATTTATATAGATAGATAGGTAGATTTCTTTATTTGCCACAAGGGTGCACAAGAAAAGGGGACAATACAAAGACATATGCCGGGGATTTTACATACAATCATGTAAAAAATGTTAGCATGCAAATTCAACAATCGAAATCCCCAATAGGGGGGAGGCGTTACAAATGGGTTGTTTTATACCCTGTAGATAGAACAACCCTCAACTCCAGGAGCATGTTGTGCAAGTGCTCCTTTATTCCTTTTGCTCTCTTCTTCAACCTACAGGTTTATATACCTACAGGTTTATATACAGAGAAGGCCCAATCACCCGGAGAGAAAGGCATCTGTCCTCAGTCCTCTCAATCTTGTCCACTATATAACCTCTTTTACCATAGCCACTATACCGAGGAAAACCGCCTCTCTTTCGTTTTTGAAAGAAAGTGGCGGTTTGATCCTTACTATGGACTCGGCAGTCAACTGGATTTGTCCCATACGCGACAGCAGTTGTTCTGCGTAGCTCCACAGCCCGGGCAGTGTACAATTGCGTGCAGGATGGTTTCAATGTCCTGCTCGCATCTTGGACACGTCCTCTTGGAAGGATCCTTGCCGGGGAAGCCATGCCTATAGATCTTATCGCGTACTTGTAGAGCTTCTCGGTAGCACTGCCAGACCAGGGAACTTTAGAAGTTGCTAATAGGTCCCGGGCGGAAAGTCCTACAGAACAGACAGGTGAGCTCGTCTTCTTTGACGCCCAGAGTCTCTCCGAGCACGTTGTCGCACTTGTAATGTATTATCCCTCTATAGAATGTCGCAATGGAGTCACCACTGATTGCTGTGCCCACCTGAGAGAGGCCTGTGAGCGCCTGAGCACATTCAATGTGCCAAGCGCCCATTTACTTCGGTCTCTGTTTGACCCAGGACTGCAGCTCCGTCAGCGAGACCAGTTGTGAAAAGGCTTGTCTTACAGACGGGGCCCACACCGCTAGGTCGATGACGAATACCTGGAGATGCCGTAGCCTCAGAGCCTCAGAGCCACCTCCGCTCGACCTTTCAAGGATAGTTTGCACTCTGGCCACTTCTGGGTGAGCGCAAATACCTTGGCCGCGACCTCGTTCCAGTTTTTATCCACCTGGAGGTCCGGACCGAACCAGACCCGGAGCAATTTCACCGGTCCTTCCGTCCAGCGTCCGATAACGCTGTCGGACGGCATCGGTTTGCCTCTCCACGTTCCGAGTTACAAGCCGACATATTTGTCCGGGTTGAGTTTTTCTCCTGTAAGCCCTTCGTATTCCTGCAGTAAGTTGCCGATCGTCCCGATTTCCGAGGTTTTTGACACCATCCCTGTCAGTCCCGGTTCCAACGGGATGCCCTGCAAAAGCTCCAACTTCCGCAGTAGTGGCTCTAGAGTCAATACGTAAAGAGAGGGCATTCCTGTCGGATGGAACGCTACCTATCGGAACCGTTCACTTTGACTGTCGAGTAGATGTTGGTGTGCATGGCTGTGATACAGCCTCTGAAGGTGGGTCCGAAACCGGCCGCTTTGAGAACTGTTTGGGAACTGCTTCCAAGTATCGAAGGTCGACCCTATCAAACACATTAGACTAATCTAAATTGATCAGATCCCCACCGAAGCCGGGTTTACAAGCCCACCTACTCTATGATGCATTGCATCAGGTGGATGTTGTCGTGTATGGACCTGGTTGGAATTGCACACGTTTGAGCTTTTCCCACCAGGTTCTCGACGACAAGCGCCAGCCTCATTGCTAACACCTTGGCCAAAATCTTTAACTTTATGTTTAGGAGAGTTATGAGCCTGAAGTTACTTATCTCGTCCCCCTTGTTCTCGTCTTTCCTGATCAGCGTTACTACACCTCTGCATTCAGAATTGGGAATTCTCCCGTTCTGCTGCCAGTTGCAGTAGATGGCTTCGAGGACGCCAGAGAACAAGTCCGGCATGCCTATGTAAATTTCATAGAGTAGACCATCTAGACCGGGTGATTTGCGTTTCCCACAGCGTCCAGAGCGTCCCGTATCTCATTGGCTGTGATCGATATTTCGCAGAACTTGGCATCCATGCTCGAGAGACGCGGTAGGCTATCGAGGTATGAACCGAAGTCCATTGCCCCGTTCGGCGTACCGCTCTGCTCGAACAGTTGTGCAAAGTGCCGCTGAAAGGCCGTGTACATCTGTCTGGAATCAAGTAGCACGCGTCCGTTTTGGTCTTTCAGAGACCGAATCATGGACTTGTTGCCACTTTTCGCTTCTGCCACTCGGGCCCAGCTAACAGCTTTTGCTCCCTCGTTTCCTAGACCACGCAGCCTTCGTGTTTCGCATTAAAGAACTGGTCTAATGCCGTTCTCGTTGTTAGCACTCTAGCTGCGTTGCCACTGCTAAGCGCCTCCTCTACCTTAGCTACTAGTTCTCTTTCTGTTGTGTCTTTCTCTAAGTCTAGTTCTTTGCTAAAAGCTATGGACTCTACTCTAATTGTTCTCTTGAGAGAGCACCACCACCTATTGTTGACGATGGCTCCCGTCAACTAGTTCTTAACTAAACTACTTATCCGTCTACTGCAGGCTTTACGCGTCGGTAACGACATTTTCAGCTTCCAGTATCCGGGTCCTTGTCTATGCGTTCTATCATGGTTGACTATGCAGGTGACTAGTTTGTGGTCTGAATAGGCAAACATGTACATTTCTGGACAGCTTAACATTTTCCTGTCTCTCTCTCTAATTAAGAATCTATCTAAATACGATCTAGATGTCCCACTGCGATTTGTCCAAATGTTTTAGGCTGTTGCACCAAATTTTTGAGGTTGTTGCACCCCCCTCTACTGAGACATGTTCCTACATAGTCCCCACGTGCGTCCAGGATACCATTCCAGTCACCCACTAAAAGCAAGGAACGAGACGTTCACAGAAAATACTCTAGACGCTTAAAAAAGTCTGGCCACGATGTCCCAGTCGGGGCATAAACGACCACCAGTCTGAAGGCTCCACCTCCAACACTGTTCACGTCTAGGATCAACAGTCTACACTCCGGGTCCAACTGTATTTTCTGTATTTCGAGGTTCAGGTTTTTCCGGATCATAACAGCCACTCCCCCTCCACCTCCTAGCGGACAGAGTGATGCGTAGATCCCAAAGTCATCAAAGATGGGGGTTAGTTGCTGCTTGTTGTGGATCCTGAACTCGCTATCACATCCATACCGTTTGTGTTTGGGGTGGTGTTTGTGTTTGTTTTGCTGGCAGGGGTCTTTGATTGTGGTGTTTGTGTTGGTGGCTGTGTCTTTGTGCTTTTGTAGTTTTGCGGTGTTTCTTTATTTGTTTTTTTTTTAATTCAGAGGCTCTCCCTCATCCTCGCTTGGGGATGGAGAAGTAGCCTTGTCTGATGATGAATCGTCAACAGGCGCGTGTGGGAGAGGTATATTGTGTGGTGATGGTGTGTTTGTGTGTGTGGTTGTGGTAGTGTTGGATGGAGTGGGATGGGGTGGGACTGTGTTCTTCAGGGGAATTGTCTGTGTTTTTCTGTTGTTTGTGGTTGAGTAGTTGTTTGTTTTTGTGTGTTTGCTTGTTTTGTGTGTTGTTTGTTGTTGTGGTGGTGGTGGGTTTTTTTGGTGTTGGTGTTGGTAAGAGTACTTTTTTGTTTTTGTTGAAGTTTGTCTGTAAAGGGCAGGAGGCCTTTAAATGCGATATGCTGGAACATCGAAAGCAGTGCGGCCTCCCTGATTCAGTAGAAATGTTGATGTGGTTGATGTTGTCTACTAATACCCTCTCCGGTTTCTTGGAATTTCTCTCTGGTTTCATCTGTACCAGAACTTACAAACTGGTACCAGACCACGTGTGTCTGGTTGACTTCTTAATGGAGATGATGGTGACCTCTCCCTCCTCTAAAAATCCTGCCAAAATCCACCAAATATTGATATTTGGTGGTATATTGGAGATTTTTATTTTTTTAGTCCTTTTTTCCAGGTAAGTAGGGAAAAGGTATAGTTGGTAGAGGTGACCGGAGACACCGAATATTTTTGTGCGAGGGCCTCGCTTTTGAGAAGCACCGAAATGCTTCCATACTGTCTGACCCTCTGCATAAAATCGGTATCCGGCAACGCCGCCTTCAATGCTGCTTCTATTTCTCCTTGACTGAGGAATGCCGGCTTTCTGGTAGTATTTGAGACTGTCCTGAAAGTAATAGTTTTCCGGAGAGTTTCAAAGCGAATTTCGGGGGTGAGTTTATTTTAAACCCACCCTTTTCTTCGAAAATTACAAATTCTTTTCCCTGGCTCAGCATCTAGTTGGCATTGGAGATATCCAAATATCTTTAAACTGTTGTTTTTTGGCTGCTGTTTCAGCGAAAGATATTTCTTTGGTATTGTTATTGTTGTTGTTGTGGTTATCACTTGTTTGATTTATGGTTGTGGAAATTGTCTGTTTAGTTATGGTCTTTGTTTTCTGTTCTGTGCTACTTGGTTTATTCGGTGAATCACTTGTTTCACCTTCTTGGCGAAACATTTTGTTGTTACAATTTTTAACCATAGTGACGTCTCTGCAGGCAGACGGCTTGGCAACGTTAAATATAACCTTCCTCTCACCACTTGCTGCAGCAGTCGAGACTAGCGTCCGTTGTTCGTTAGACATTTTTTATTGTAAAATATTTTTTTCTTTTCTAAAAAGTTTTTCAAATAAAATTTCCGCCCCTATGGGGCGAAAAGTGAGATTACCCACCCACTGACAATTCAGACGTGTGAAAGATTAATCTACAAAACAATATATTTACAAAAAACTTACCAGCAAAGCGGCGAGGCAACTATCTGAGATAGATAGATAGATATATTTCTTTTATTTGCCACTAGGGCATCAAAAGTGGGACAAGTACAAAGGGGGGAGTTTACACAAAAAGGCGTCCTCAATAAGGAGGAGGCAATAACAAAATATAAAAATAAAATAAGATATAACAAAAAATAAAATTTTTAACAAAATCCTCAATAGAGAGGAGGCGCCTTGGGGGGTCGCACACACCCCCGAAAAAAATGTGCAACCCTTCTCCTCAGGAGCACAGAGAAGGGGTGCTCCCTTGGTCTTTCATCTTCCTCACCTATAGTCTGATGTAGAGTGAAGGCCCATTCACACGGGCCATTCTCGCCACTTTCACCCATCTTTCATAGAAACGGCTGGGGTGCAGCACCTCTCTCTCCATCCTGATCCTTCTTCCGAAATGATATCGGAAGAAACGGACCAGTTGTTGGCCAGAGAGAAAGGTGCCCGACCTCAGTCCTTTCAGACGCGTCCACCATACAACCTCTTTCGCCATGGCTATTACGCACAGAAACACCGCCTCTGCTTCATCTTTGAAGGGGGGAGGCGGCTTGATCATTACAATAGACTCGGTGGTCAACCGGATCGGTCCCACCCTTGACAGCAGTTGTTCGACATAGCCCCACAGATCGGCTACGCCCGAGCAGTGTACTAATGCGTGTGCAACGGTTTCCTCGTCGCACACGCATCTGGGACAGATCTTTTTGGCGGGGTCCCTACCCGGGCGCCCGTGTCTGTAGAGCCTTTCTCGAACGGGTAAAGCCCCTCGGTAGCACTGCCAGGCCAGGGACTTCTGGAAGTTGTCCATAGGTCCCGGGCTGAATGTCCTACCGAACAGGCTGGCCAGTTCGTCCTCCTCCATGTCTAGGGCTTCTCCGAGGGCGTCGTCGCACCTGCTGCGTACCAGCCCTCTATAGAATGTTGCGGTGGAGTCTCCACTGATAACCGGATCCGCCTGCCAGAGGGCGGTGAGCGCCTGGGCACACTCAGTGTGCCAGGCGCCCAGTTTTCTCGGTCTTTGCTTGACCCAGGATTGCAGCTCGGTGAGTGAGACGAGTCTGGGAAAGGTTCGTCTCACAAACGAGGCCCACACCGGTTGTCCGGTGAGGAATACGTAGAGGTGTCGTAGCCTTAATGCGTGTTTACGCATCATTAGCCACGGCATCCCCAGCCCTCCTTTCGAAGGGTGTTGACAGCAGATGGATCTCCTCACCATAGGAGCCCGCCTCTTCCAAAGGAATTGGAAGAGCGCGCGCTCCATCTTGGTGAGGGTTTCCCTTGGGCAGGGCACTACGGTCAGGCGGTAGTAGATGACGGACGCTATATAAGTGTTCGCCACCTCCGCCCGACCTTTCAGGGACAGTTTGCACTCGGCCCACTTCTGGGTCAGTGCAAACACCCTGTTCGTTACCTCACCCCAGTTTATCTCCACCTGGAGGTCTGGTCCGAACCAGACCCCGAGCAACTTCACAGGGCCCTCCGTCCAGCGTCCGACGACGCTATCGGAGGGCATCAGTCTGCCCTCCACGTGCCGAGTTGCAAACCGATCGACTTGTCCCGGTTCAGCTTAGCCCCTGTGAACTTTTCGTACTCCTCCAGTAAGGTGCCGACCGCCTCGATTTCGGAGGCCGTCGACACCATTACTGTCACGTCATCGGCGTAGGCCGACACCGCTTTCCGCAATCCCGGTTCCAAAGGGATGCCCTGCAAGAACTCCAACTTCCGCAGTAGTGGCTCGAGAGTCAACACATACAGAAGGGAGGAGAGAGGGCACCCTTGTCGGATGGACCGCGCGATTTTGAACGGCTCCGAGAGGTAGCCGTTCACCTTGACCCTAGAGCAGATGCGGCTGCTGTGCATAGCAGTGATCCAGCCCCTGAAAACGGGTCCGAATCCTGCCGCCGCTAGCACCGCATCCAGGTAACCATGGTCGACCCTATCGAACGCCTTAGATTGATCCAAGTTGATCAGAGCCCCACCAAAGCCGGGTTCGTTCCCAACCCTCTCTATGATGTATCGCATGAGGTGGAGGTTGTCATGGATGGACCTGGACGGGATAGCGCATGTCTGCGCATCTCCCACCAGGTTGCCCACGACAAGCGCCAACCTCTTTGCTAGCACCTTGGCCAAAATCTGTAACTCTGTATTTAGCAGTGTTATGGGCCTGAAGTTACTTATTTCGTCCCCCTTGTTCTCGTCCTTCCTCACTAGCGTGACTACGCCCTTGGTCACAGTACAGGGAATTCTCCCGTTCTGTTGCCAGTTGCAGTAGACCGCCTCGAGGAGATCGGGGAACAAGTCCGGCATAGCTAGATATAATTCGTAAGGAAGACCATCGAGACCCGGGGATTTGCGTTTGCCGCATTGGCTCAGCACGTCCTCTATCTCAGCGGCCGAAATCGGCTCCTCGCAGGACTTCGCCTCCCTGTCCGAGAGGCGCGGCAGGCCGTCGAGGTATGGACCGAAGTCCACGTTCCCAACCGGCTCCCCGCCCCTCCCGAACAGTCGGGCAAAGTGCCTTTGAAAGGCCTCACACATCTGCTTAGGCTCAAGAATCGCCCGTCCATCCTGGTCTCGCAAAGACCGGATGGTGGATTTAGTTCCACTGTTGGCCTCTGTCACGCGGGCCCAGCTAACAGCTTTGGTCCCCTCGTTCCCTAGAGCACGTATTTTACTTCGGACAACGCAGCTTTCGTGCTTCGCGTCGAAAAACTGGCTCAAAGCCGTTCTCGACGCTAGCACTCTGGCCACGTCGCCGCTTCTAATTGCCTCTTCTACTCTATCTATTAGCTCCCTTTCCTTCCTATTCCTATCCGCAGCTAGAACCTTACTAAATTCTATCGAGACTACTCTAATCTCTCTCTTTAGAGATACCCACCACCTGCTGTTGACGATCGCTCCAGTCAACCGTTCCTTAACTAACGTACTAATCCGATTCCTGTAGGCTCTACTTGCCGGCAAGGACAAGTTGAGCTTCCAGTAACCGGGGCCCTGTCTATGAGTTCTGTCAAGGTTGACCATGCAGGTTACTAATTTGTGGTCTGAATAGCCAACCATGCGCATTTTTGGACAACTTAAAAAGTCCTTATCCTTAATTCTAACTAAGAACCTATCTAGGTACGACCTAGATGATCCGCTACGATTTGCCCAAGTCCAGGTTGGCGCAGTCGGAAAATCTAGTCGATATCTATCGGCCAGGTCAAATCGACCGATTAACCCTTTGAGGCTATTACACCCCTCTCTATCGGGGCAGGCCCCTACGTAGTCCCAGCGTGCATCTAGGATACCATTCTAGTCCCCCACTAATAGCAAGGAGCGGGACGTCCCTAGAAAAGTCTCCAGACGATGGAAGAAGTCCGGCCGCATTGACCCGAAAGGGCCGTAGGCGGCTACCAACCTAAACGCTCCGCCTTTACCACTGCCAAGGTCCAGAACCACTAGTCGACCCTCCGGGTCCAAATGTACCATCTGTGTTGCGAGACCCAGATGTTTTTGCAGCAGAACGAGAACCCCACCCCCACCTCCGGGCTGACAGAGAGATGCGTGCATCTCAAAGTCATCAAAGGTGGGGGCCAGCTGTCGCACGTTGCTGATCCGGGCCTCGCAAATAACCATCACATCTATACGTTGTGACCTGAGGTCATTTAGAAGCATTGCTTGCTTCCAAGTTGAGCCCAGGCCACGCGCATTTAAACAGCCTACTCTTAGCACAGCCATGTTGGTGGTGAAGAGAAAAGGCACTTACCTCTCTGCGTCCCGGGTATCGGGCTGCACAATTTCCATTAGGGTGGGGGATGGGTTGTTGGGTGGGGTGGTGGTTTGTGGAAGTGTGGGGGCATCAGTGTGTTGTGTGGTTGGGGAGCTTGGAGTTGTGTGGGTGTTTGGGGAGAGGGTGGGATAGTTTTTTAGGAGGACGCGGTTAATGGGCCCGACGCAGGGGGGACCCACGTCCTCTTTAAAATTGTTTTTTAAAGTTTTATAGGTGTCCTGTGGGGCCTTAATCATTTTGAGGTGGGGAAAATCCCCTGCCTGGGTGAAGTTAGGCCCTTGTGTTTTTATTAGATTGTTGTTGTACACAATGTTTAACAGTTTTTTGTTTCTTGTATTTATGTATGTGTATGCATGTTTTTGTTTTTGTGTGGTGTTTTTTGTTTGCTGTTGTTGTGAGCTCTTTTGTGTTGGTGTCAGTGTTATGTTTTGGGGAGGGTTTTTTTTCATTTGTGTGTCTGAGGTGTGTTTTCTTTTTTTTCTTTTGATTGTGTGGAAGTGCTCCTCCTCGTCTGACGACGAACTAGGGTCATCTTCCGCGTTGGAGGGGAGGGGTATATTTTCGGGTTGTGTTTGCGGTACGGGTGTTTTGGAAATTGTTTTTGTTTTTTGAGTGGAGGGGATGGGTTGGACATTGTTTTGTTTTGGTTTGAGCTGTGGTGGTTGTTTTTGTAGTGGTAGTTGTGGTGATTGTGTTGGTTGTGCAGTTGTTGGTGGTGTAGGCAGGATTGGGGTTTTCTTATTAAGTTGGGGACAGACAGCCCTCAGGTGACCTCTGGTTCCGCAGAGGTAACACGAGAGCCGTTTACCCTCAACGGTAATGTTGATGAAGGTTAGATTATCCAGTATGACGCGTTCAGGGATCTGGGCGATCCTTTCGGGCCTCATTTGAACTACAAGTTCGAGGCTCGTTCCACTGAACGCGTCACCCGATGCCTTTCCCATGGACACCAGCATGTCATCCTCCAGGTCCAGAAAACCTGTCAAAACCCACCATATGTCCATAATCGGCAGGATGGTGTGGATTTTTATTTTTTGTGTTCTTCTACCCATGTACGTAGGGTAGAAGGTGTATGCGGTGGATGTGATTGGTTTGATGGACAGTTTCACTGCTGTGTCCCTGTCCTTCATGAGAATGGATAGACTCCCGTAGAGTCTATCCTTTTGAATGAAGGTGATGTCCTTCATGACGTCTTTTAAAACCAGCTCTATCTCGCTCTGTGATGGTTGAGCTGGTTTTTTACTTTTGTTCGAGATTGTCCTAAACATGACCGTGTTTAGGAGTCTCTGGCATTTTAGTTCCGGGGGGGAATGGATTGTGAATGAACCATTTTCCCCGTACACTATATATTTTTTCGCATCCGCCAGTAGCTCCTTCGCTTTTGTTATATCTACTGGCAGATAGTCGAGGGTTTTCCTTGTCGTCTCGGCGAAGGAGAAATTTTGTTTGTTTGTGTTGTTGTTGTCGTTGGTGGTGTTGTTGTTATCATTGTTGTTGTTGTCACAGTTATTGGTCTTGTTGTTGTTGTTATTGTTATTGTTATTGGTGTTGTTTTCGTCCGTCGCATTGTTGTTGTTGTTGCTGCTGGTTCTTTGGGTTGTTGCCATGGCAACGTCAAGTTGTCGGTTAACAGGTGGAGAGAATTCTTCCTCTGGCTGACCTTTCTTCTTGACCTCTGCTACTGTGACAGTGGCAGGGGGAAGCTGTAAGTTCATCTTCCCCTTTCCTCCTTCGAATTTTGGTGAAGAAGCTTCGGCCATTTAAAAGAATATTGACTTTTGAACAAGAAAAAACTTTTTTTTTTTTTTGTTTAACTATTTCGCCTAAAGGCGTAGAATATTTTGAGAGACTGACCAGATCAAAGTTTGACCTGGCAGTCCCTCTACAAAATGGTACAAAAATTAAAGTTATCAGACAAGAATTTCTATAGAAATTTAAACAGAACTTACTCAGCAAGTTATACGCGTGTGTCCATCCCAGAGATAGATAGATAGATAGATAGATAGATAGATAGATAGATAGATAGATAGATAGATAGATAGATAGATAGATAGATAGATAGATAGATAGATAGATAGATAGATATGTTTCTTTTATTTGCCACCAGGGCATCAAAAGTGGGACAAGTACAATGGAGGGAGTTTACAAAACAAGGCGTCCTCAGTAAGGAGGAGGCAATAACAAAATATAAAAATAAAATAAAATATAACAGAATAAAATATATAACAAAATCCTCAATAGAGAGGAGGCGCCTTGGGGGGTCGCACACACCCCCGAAAAAAGTGTGCAACCTTTTTCCTCAGGAGCACAGAGAAGGGGTGCTCCCTTGGTCTTTCATCTTCCTCACCTATAGTCTGATGTGGAGTGAAGGCCCATTCACACGGGCCATTCTCGCCACTTTCACCCATCTTTCATAAAAACGGCTGGGGTGCAGCACCTCTCTCTCCATCCTGATCCTTCTTCCGAAATGATATCGGAAGAAACGGACCAGTTGTTGGCCAGAGAGAAAGGTGTCTGACCTTAGTCCTTTCAGACGCGTCCACCATACAACCTCTTTCGCCAAGGCTATTACGAACAGAAACACCGCCTCTCCGACGTTTTTGAAGAGGGGAGGCGGCTTGATCGTTACAATAGACTCGGTGGTCAACCGGATCGGTCCCACCCTTGACAGCAGTTGTTCGACATAGCCCCACAGATCAGCAATGCCCGAGCAGTGTACCAATGCGTGTGCAAGGGTTTCCTCGTCGCACACGCATCTGGGACAGGTCTTTTTCGAGGGGTCCCTACCCGGGCGCCCGTGTCTGTAGAGCCTTTCTCGAACGGGCAGAGCCCTTCTGTAGCACTGCCAGGCCAGGGATCTCTGGAAGTTAGCCATGAGTCCCAGGCTGAATGTCCTACCGAACAGGTTGGCCAGTTCGTCTTCCTCCATGCCTAGGGCTTCTCTGAGGGCGTCGTCGCACCTTCTAACCACCAGCCCTCTATAGAATGACGAGGTGGATTCTCCATTGACAGTCCGGTCCGCCTGCCAGAGAGCCGTGAGCGCCTGGGCACACTCGGTGTGCCAGGCGCCCAGTTTTCTCGGTCTTTGCTTGACCCAGGATTGCAGCTCGGTGAGTGAGACGAGTCTGGGAAAGGCTCGGCTCACAAACGGGGCCCACACCGGTTGACCGGAGAGGAATACCTGGAGGTGCCGTAGCCTTAATGCGTGTTTACGTATCATTAGCCACGGCATCCCCAGCCCTCCTTTCGAAGGGTGTTGACAGCAGATGGATCTCCTCACCATAGGAGCCCGCTTCTTCCAAAGGAATTGGAAGAGTGCGCGCTCCATTTTGGCGAGCGTTTCCCTTGGGCAAGGCACAACGGTCAGGCGGTAGTAGATGACGGACGCTATATAAGTGTTCGCCACCTCCGCCCGACCTTTCAGGGACAGTTTGCACTCGGCCCACTTCTGGGTCAGTGCAAACACCCTGTTCGTTACCTCACCCCAGTTTATCTCCACCTGGAGGTCTGGTCCGAACCAGACCCCGAGCAACTTCACAGGGCCCTCCGTCCAGCGCCCGACGACGCCATCGGAGGGCATCGATCTGCCCCTCCACGTGCCGAGTTGCAGACCGATCGACTTGTCCCGGTTCAGCTTAGCCCCTGTAAACCTTTCGTACTCCTCCAGTAAGGTGCCGATCGCCCCGATTTCCGAGGCCGTAGATACCATTACTGTTACGTCGTCGGTGTAGGCCGACACCGGTTTCCGCAATTCCGGTTCCAACGGGATGCCCTGCAACAACTCCAACTTCCGCAGCAGTGGCTCTAGAGTCATTACATACAGAAGGGAGGAGAGAGGGCACCCCTGTCGGATGGACCGCGCGATTTTGAACGGCTCCGAGAGGTAGCCGTTCACCTTGAACCTAGAGCAGATGCGGCTGCTGTGCATGGCATTGATCCAGCCCCTGAAAACGGGTCCGTATCCTGCCGCCGCTAGCACCGCATCCAGGTAACCATGGTCGACCCTATCGTATGCCTTAGATTGATCCAAGTTGATCAGGGCCCCACCAAAGCCGGGTTCGTTCCCAACCCTCTCTATGATGTATCGCATGAGGTGGAGGTTGTCGTGGATGGACCTGGACGGGATAGCACATGTCTGCGCATCTCCCACCAGGTTGCCCACGACAAGCGCCAACCTCTTTGCTAGCACCTTGGCCAAAATCTGTAACTCTGTATTTAACAGAGTTATGGGCCTGAAATTATTTATATCGTCCCCCTTGTTCTCCTCCTTCCTCACTAACGTGACTACGCCCTTGGTCACAGCACAGGGAATTCTCCCGTTCTGTTGCCAGTTGCAGTAGACGGCCTCGAGGAGATCGGGGAACAAGTCCGGCATAGCTAGATATAGTTCGTATGGAAGACCATCAAAACCCGGGGATTTGCGTTTGCTGCATTGGCTCAGCACGTCCTCTATCTCAGCGGCTGAAATCGGCTCCTCGCAGGACTTCGCCTCCCTGTCCAAGAGACGCGGCAGGCCGTCGAGGTATGGACCGAAGTCCACATCCTCAACCGGCTCCCCGCCCCTTCGAACAATCCGGTAAAGTGCTTTTGAAAAGCCTCGCACATCTGCTTAGGTTCAAGGATCACCCGTCCATCCTGGTCTCGTAAAGACCGGATAGTGGATCTGCTCCCTCTTTTGGCTTCTGTTACGCGGGCCCAGCTAACAGCTTTGGTCCCCTCATTTCCCAGAGCACGTATTTTGCTTCGGACGATGCAGCCTTCGTGTTTCGCGTCGAAGAACTGGCCCAGAGCCGTTCTCGACGCTAGCACTCTGGCCACGTCGCCGCTTCTAATTGCTTCTTCTACACTATCTGCCAACTCCCTTTCCTTCCTATTTCTATTTGAGGCTAACTCCTTACTAAATTCTATAGAGACTACTCTAATCTCTCTTTTGAGAGATCACCACCTGCTGTTGACGATGGCGCCCGTCAACCGCTCCTTAACTAAAGTGTTAATCCGGTCCCTGTAAGCCTTACTTGCCGGTAAGGACAAGTTGAGCTTCCAGTAACCGGGTCCCTGTCTATGAGTTCTGTCAAGGTTGACCATGCAGGTCACTAACTTGTGGTCTGAATAGCCAACCATGCCCATTTTTGGACAACTTAAAAAGTCCTTATCCTTAATTCTAACTAAGAACCTATCTAGGTACGACCTAGATGATCCGCTACGATTTGCCCAAGTCCAGGTTGGCGCAGTCGGAAAATCTAGTCGATATCTATCGGCCAGATCAAATCGACCGATTAACCCTTTGAGGCTATTACACCCCTCTCTATCGGGACAGGCCCCTACGTAGTCCCAGCGTGCATCTAGGATACCATTCTAGTCGCCCACTAATAGCAAGGAGCGGGACGTCCCTAGAAAAGTCTCCAGACGATGGAAGAAGTCCGGTCGCATTGACCCGAAAGGGCCGTATGCGGCTACCAACCTAAACGCTCCGCCTTCACCACTGCCAAGGTCCAGAACCACTAGTCGACCCTCCGGGTCCAAATGTACCATCTGTGTTGCGAGACCCAGATGTTTTTGCAGCAGAACGAGAACCCCACCCCCACCTCCGGGCTGACAGAGAGATGCGTGCATCTCAAAGTCATCAAAGGTGGGGGCCAGCTGTCGCACGTTGCTGATCCGGGCCTCGCAAATAACCATCACATCTATACGTTGTGACCTGAGGTCATTTAGAAGCATTGCTTGCTTCCAAGTTGAGCCCAGGCCACGCGCATTTAAACAGCCTACTCTTAGCATAGCCATGTTGGTGGTGAAGAGAAAAGGCACTTACCTCTCTGCGTCCCGGGTAACCTGCTGCACAATTTCCATTAGGGTGGGGTATGGGTTGTTGGGTGGGGTGGTGGTTTGTGGAAGTGTAGGGTCATCAGTGTGTTGTGTGGTTGGGGTGTTTGGAGTTGTGTGGAAACATATTTACGCATGTATGTGTGTAAATTTCTGACATTTGTCTGGAGGTATTCACGGTTTATAAAAATTACTCAATACATTGCTAGAGTATAGGCATGATGATTATATATATAGGAATGACTGCTAGAAGACTAGAAATGTTTCATTCGTATGAAATCATCGGGAATGTTTATACGAATAATTGCCTAGATAAAAACTTAATATACAAATGCACAGTAAAAACTAGAGTAAAATATTCAACTACATAGGAGCCACTTCTACAAAATTCAAAGAACGCTGGTATAATCACAAACATACATTTAATAGATCCGATAAAAAATCTTCCACGTCAATTTTACATCTAATTTGGTATTTAAAGGACAATAATATAGACTAATCAATCTCTTGGGGAACGATTTCGAAAGCACCCGTTTACCGAAATATGGCTCTTTCAAGAATTTGTCATTTATGTATTGAAGAAAATGTTTATATACTTAACTGCCAAAATTCTATAAATTTAAAAAATGAGATATTCAGTTCTTGCAGGCATCGCCGAAAAACGACTTTCCGAAGTATTTTTAATCTATAATATTCATTTCACTTGACCACATCTTATATGTCTTTACATTGCTTCTGGCGATGTTTAGTGGTGTTTTTTTGTATGACTTATTTTCCCTTTTTCTTCTTAAATTAATATTTTTCCAATGATATTCTTTTCCAAATTTCTGGATTGATATTCTACCATTCCAACAAACTTTTAATTTTTAACGGTTTAATTTGTAAATTCATGTACACTCTAATATAAGCTTCTCTTTCTTCTTCCTATTTATATATCCTAATAATTATTTAAATTTACTTAGCGTCTAAAAATAACGATTTTTTCATCCCTACGCTTCAACTTCATTTCCATATTCATCAAAATAATTTGAAATATTTGTTCTTTTTTCCTCTCTTCCTCTTTTTTTCTCATTTTTTTCTCTTTCCTCTCACTATCCAAACGGAACCTGAACCGTTAAGGTCTGATTCATGGGTATGCCACTATTTATAAAACAAATTTTGTATTTTATCTGATGAGAGCGTACCAAAGTGTTGGTACCCTTGAAATATATATAATAGAATAAATATGGTTTTATAAATATAGTTTCCATTTATTAATATCATTGATATTATACTCCAGTTCTTCGAATCTGTTATAAATATATTTGTTGAATTACCAACAAATTAAATATCTCTTTGCTTATATATATACATAGAGAGAGAGAGAGAGAGAGAGAGAGAGAGAGAACCGTTTATATATATATATATACGTGCGTAAGGGATATGTATATGCACGCGAGCGTATATGTGATTGTTTCCATAAAATATTGATTTCTTATATATACATTTGAAATTTTAATATAATTCAAAATATATATTGTCGACTTTTATAATTTAATTTCGCAGATACTTTTGTTTTCAGCTACACAGGTCAGCTTTTTCTTGTTATTGTTTCCGTTGTTGCTGTCGAAGTATGTGGTATTCTTGTGTTTTGGCGTGAACAGAATTTTGTTGAACAGTTTTACTGGTTTATTTTACGAAGTTTATTAGAAGTTGACGACGTCTATCTCAATAGTCGGAGCAGACGACACTTTAATCTTTTAGCCATAATTTTATTCTTGCTACAAATCTACTTCTGATTACATCCTATTCAATATGGTGACTTCTAATAAAAACTCACGTGCAGGTGTTACAAATAAAGTATGTAGCACTGGTTACGCCTCCTCCAGAAAATAAAATCATTTCTGAATGCATGAAAATGAATTTATAAACAGAGAAACAGATTTCAAGACATGATAAAGAAACGGATATAACAATCAAACAGGCACACTTCCAAACGCGCACACATATACACGTATGTATGTATATATGTATGTATGTATGTGTGTGTGTGTGTATGTGTATGCGCGGGTGCGTGTGTGTATGTGCTTGTACCCGTCTTTTTCCCCATTATTAAACTGTATTATAGAAAAACAATATAGTTCATATCTCGCTGTAGTTAACTTTGCCTTTCATCCTTTCGGGGTCGATAAAATAAAGTACCAGTAACGCACTACGGTCGATTGAATCGACTTTCCCCTCTCCAAAATTGTTGGCCTTGTGCCTAAATCAGAAACCAATATTATTATTTATCATATTATTTCTCTATACTATCTTCCTTTTCTCTTTTGGAACACGCATAGAAAATTCAATTGCCTGACAATAGCACATTCATCAACTATATTCTTCAATTCACAAACAGTTTGTTCCTTTGAGGCTGGTTATATTATCCGAAGAATCCATAGTCGTATTTCATTCTACCAAGTTTGGGACCAATATTAATATAAAATATCGGATATTGATAGCAATATTAATGGCGAGTAAACCATGTGTTGGAAACCAATCTATTGTATATGTTATATTCCTTTAGTTATTTTAGAAAAGATACAATATTTTGAACCTCTTGTTCAAGCCAATTGATAGAACTAAGTTCTACATGTAAGCTATCAAATATGCGCTAGATATACAGTTAAACCCCCTGGTAACATTGATCTATTGCACCTGTGCATCTTAATTACTTTTGCAGATGTGTCAATAGGGTTCCTCTGTCTGGTTACTCAATTGTTAGAAATAGCGTCCAAATCCCCCTTCCAATGCACATTGGAAAATACATATATTTCTAGACTTCTGAATCAACTAACTCGACTTGCTAGAAAGACCAAAACTGGATTATTTATTGAACCAAAGAGAAGGCCTTTCTGTGGTCCCTCATCTTGCTAAAAATAAAACCCAAACTACCTCAAACCACACACTACAGCCTTAACATTATAAGAACACTGAAATAATATAGTCTTAGATCGTTTTAGGTCCGATTTCCCATGTTTGCACAGGTTGGACATAGGCTGAGAATTAATTCGGTTTTATGAAAGTTAAGTAACAGAAACTATTAAATTCCTCCTAAGCGAGAAATGAAGTGCCTTGCTAAATGACACACAGAGTTTCCCAATTGAACCCAGAACATTATGATCGTCAGCCAAACATTCTAACCAATACAACACTAACCTTTACATAGTCAAAGATATAGGGTTAAATTAAAATGGCATGGTAGTTATAATTGGAAGCTTACTTTTTTTAGGTATACATAATCTGAGATGTTCTAAGACTAAGTAACAACTAAATTACTATTTAATGTTCAAATCTCTCTCTCTCTCTCTCTTCTCTCTCTCTCTCTCTCTCTCTCTACAAGTAATGTAGTGCAGGAGAATTTATAGGCGTCACATTGAAGAGTAACAATGGTTGAGTGTTATGTTTCTTTAGCCTAGGTAACATCATCTAGTGTCCGGTATTAGAATTCCTGTTAAAAATAATAGTAGAGTCAAGATTTGGATCAAGTTTTTTTTCCAAAACGCAATATATGGTATAATAAATTAAACGTGTTGAGTTTTAAAAAATCTCACTAATTTGTTGTTTTATTACTAAAATGAAATGAAAAATAAAGTATGACGCCAATGCAGTTTTAATTGCGGTGTTTCTGTTTTATGGCTTCTAAAAAAGAATCAGTTGAAAGGCCGTTGTTAGATAAAGTCTAGGGGTGATGTCGGTAGAGCTAGCAGCGATCAAAATTTAATACAATGTAACATAGTCTTGTTTTTTCAATACTTTCGGAGGTAATAACATACATTCCTCTATATCGCTTTCTATTTCATTTCTCTCACTCTCTCTCTATCCTTCTCTAAATGAAATCTGCTGTCTTCAGACCTAGAGGAGATGGGCTCTGCCAGGTTTAAAAAATGCCTTAGAAAATCCGTATGTCAATACAGTGCCCCTAGGACTCCTTCAGGCATTAGGAGTTACATACAAACAATCTGTTGTTCATGGAGTCATAACACAACTTAAAGTCTTAGATTTCAGCAATAGTAACTGAATTGTAGGACACCATTGTAGCGGGCCCGCTTTGTTTTCCAATGGAAGGGTGTTAAATAAATAAACATTGTTTTCACACTGATTCTTCTGTCAAAATACGTGAGAGCACTTTATGAAACTTTGATAGTATTGTATACTTGATTGTTGGGAGCTAAGTTCTTGGCTACATATACCATACAAACCATAGATCCAGTGCATTAGAATTGATAGGGACCACTGATTTCATGGCTGTTTCCTTTTCTTTTTCTTTATTTTTCCCCCTTTTTTTACCTTAAATAGTATGCCTACTATCGCAAGTAGTATTTCCTGTGGAAGGGTATGAGCTGAGATTCTTGTCAAATGTACAGTGCCGAATTCAAGCACTCAAAGAACTAAATATATGAAATATGATTTTCTCCTTTGATGTCCCGTTAATCCATTTAGCTGCACTAGCCTTCTTACTAAGGGAATTAAACGCAATGCTGTTGCTCAAATCGATGAAGTCTGGTGCCAATTTAATCCGGAGTTTTTAAATGATTTTATTTTTCATAAGCAGCAATATTCTAAACAATTACATTTTCCAGACCAAGTTATACTATTATATATGAGTTTTACGAGGGTCGGCTGAAAGTTTCATAGACTCAATATGAAGGAGTAATGCTAAAGTTTTAAGATCTTGTATGCACTAATTTAATCTATTAAAACTATTATTATTAATAATAGCATTGTGGAATTACAGTATCGGTAGAGGGACGGACACCATGATTTGCAGCACAGAGTTACGGCCCTTTATGGTCTGAGTTCAAATCCCGCCGAGGTTAACTTTGCCTTTCATCCTTACGGGGTTGATAAAATAAAGTACTATTAATACACTGGGATAATTGCTGGCCTTGTGCCAAAAGTAGAAACAATTCTTAATAACAGCATTGTTTCTTTCCAGAGACTACTTGTATGTTGAAAATTAAACCTCATTTGGTAATTTCATGAGAGTATTTTGGTCATCCTATGAACATTTCTGCCGACCTTCATATATGACTGTTATTTCTTAATCAAGAAAAAACTAATATATTTATTATCTGATTGCTATATAATGGAAATTTCCAGTGAGCTTTAACTGCAACGCAATTTCAATTCCCATTTGCAGCAGTCAGAATCAAACAAAATATTTGCTAGTGAATCCATTGAACTACGTTGTATTTCCATGATGTTTCGAATACATCTCATTGGTTATTTACAGAGATTGTAAGTGTTGTAGTATTTTTCTTTTACCACTATCACAATTGTAGATATGACATACCTGTAATTTATAATGTTCATGAGTAGTATTTCCTACCGTGATATTTTTCAAAGCGAATTAGCCGTTATCCTTCAAACAATTTTCTCAGTTTTATAAAAGTTTTCTACAAATCTTTGCTGCATTAGCACATGTCAGCGCTATATATATATATTTATTTTTTTTTAAATAAAAAGCTAATAAACGAATCCTAAGAGAATGTAGCATATGGTTTCTGTAAAATAACCATATTGATAACATTTATCATCAAAATCATACAAATTTAAAATATTATTTTCAAAAATATATAATTATTTAGGAAAAAATATGTTTTCTATTGCGCATTTAAAACGTCCTTTTGAATGTACAAGAGAAAAGATTTGTTATTCATAAGCGAGCATTCAATCCAGAAAGATATTCAACATGTAAATGCATGTTATTTCATGATTATTAATTATAACCATTGCCTTTTGAATGTCTTCCTTCTTATTCGCGATTTCAGCTTTTAATGTCAGTTATTAAAATAATTCTTATCACAATTTCAACGAGGTCCTGCTCATGGTTATCCCTTATATGTGTATATGTGTATATACATATATATATACATATAGAAATCACATGAATCAAAGTTCTGTTCAAACCATTTATTAACTTACAATTGTTTCGTCCAAACCGAGGTTTGGAGTCTTCGTAGCAATTTTTTCAATGATTGTTTACATACATGACCTCCTTTCCAACACAAGAGACATCCAGAAACATATGTATATATCGATGTACAGTGGGGTGACATCCATTATAATATTCTAGCATGGCAATTTACATTCAAAAATTAAAATCATATTAAAAGAAAATTAAAACAAAATTAAAGTTAAAATCGGCAGTTTACGAAGATAATGCAAGAGGATAGTTTGAAGTAGTTAGTGTATGCAATAGTTACACGTGGGGCATGCACGTGTGTCTTATTTATATAAGATTAATGTGCGGCAAGGTGTTATTTGCAATACAAGCACTTTAAGCGGGTAAACAAGAGTATTATGGGGGTTGTACTTGTAAAGTATTTTTTATGTATGATAAAGAAGCTTGTGTGCAGAGAAATATTAAAGATGAGAAGCAAAATAATGTTATGGTTTTCGTATACACCACCATTTTCACAATCCAGGAAACGTAATATATAGGTTATATGTCCTTCACATAATTCACGATGATTCAGTATTGGAAGCTTGATGTATTAGGTTAGAATATTTCAGCATGTTGTTCTTTAATCCAATTTTATAGAGCAAGTTGTTTTTGTTGCGAGAATTTACATCGTTATATTTTCCGGAAGTATGTGTGTGATTAAGGGGAGTTAATGTATACATATATATATACATAAAAGAAAATTTCGCTCTACATGGCTGAATACAATAAATGTAATCTGAGTTTTTCGAATATTAATAATAACATTCGATTTGTTTGCAATTATGCAAACAAGCCTCAAGTATGCTAATATGCAAATCAGGCCAATCAGTCACTGTGAATTTTTGAAAATAGCATATATTTTCACTAGCTCTGACAGTTTGGCAGGGGAACAGTGAGTTGTACTGGTGAAGGGTGATACCCAGAAACATTAATGTCTTCAGTTCTGTTCGCATGCCAACACAAGAGCAAGAATGAAGGCTTCATTCTACTAATATGGCTATAAACTTGATGCTTGTTTGCATAATTGCAAACGAATCGAATGTTATTATTAATATTCGAAAAACTCAGATTACATTCATTCACATATATATATATATATATATATATATATATATATATATATATATATATATATATATATATATATATATTATATTATATTTAGAGTTATAAACTCAAACAGTCTTTTACAATTAATTAGCTCAAAGAAAGAAGCATTTCTGAGCCGTGAAATACAAGTTAATATAAATTAATATATGATAAACACCAATATAAACATATAAGCGTTTGTATTTTTTTAAATTATCGTTGCAAAACTTATTTGGATTTTGAAATTTAAATTTGTCTGCGGAAAAGGTTTGGATTTTAAAATTTAAATTTGTCCAGGTATCACGGCTATTGTCA
>OZ024747.1:37862794-37867794 GCA_964016885.1 Eledone cirrhosa | reverse complement strand
TATATATATATATATATATATATATATATATATATATATATATATATATATATATATATATATATATATATATATATATATATATATATATATATTATATTATATTATATTATATATATATATATATTACATATATATATTATATATATATATAAACGGGTGGATTGGCAATATCGGTAGAGGGTCGGACGCCATACTTTCCAGCATAGTTACGTCCCTTTACGATCTGAGTTCAAATCCCGCCGAGGTTGACTTTGCCTTTCATCCTTACGGGGTCGATAAAATAAAGTACCAGTAATGTACTGGGTAATTGCTGGCCTTGTGCCAAAAGTAGAAACAATTATATATATATATTATATTATATATATATTATATATATATATTATACTAGCAGCAGTACCCAGCGTTGCCTGGGTAGGTAAAATAATATCTGCTTTGATGAAAAGGTGTTGATCTTAGCGACTGCGAGTTTCTTGAAAATCGGTCGTAAAGTGTAGCAAATGGCGAAATGTTGAGTGAAATCGTATGGAATATGTGGGAGGTGGAAAAAAATCGTATTTTGAAGAGTTAAACAGCTGCGACGTCGTCCCTAAACAAAAAATGCAAAGTGTAAAGCTACTATAAGATGTGCAATGATAGGTTCTATCGTAGTATAAAAGTTGAACCAAATAAATTGATTTATGTGTAAGGTGGAGCCGAAATTTCGAATTTGAACAAAATCGATTAAAAAATGTGGGAGCTAATGATAGGTTCTATCGTAGTATAAAAGTTGGAGCAAATAAATTGATTTATGTGTAAGGTGGAGCTGAAGTTTCGAATGAGAAAGAAATCAGTTGAAAAATGTGGGAGCTAGAGCCGAGAAGGCGGAAATTTGAGCGAAAAGGTGGTATTTTCGAATTTTAAAGTGGCGGCCACGCCGTTCCTGAACAAAAGATTCAAAATGTAAAGCTACTTTAAGACGTGAAATAATCAGATCTAGCGTAGTGTAATATTTGAACAAAGTAGGTTGATTAATGTGGGAGCTAGAGCCGAAAAAGTGGAAATTTGAGTCTAAAAGTAGTATTTTTGAATACTTAAGCAGCTGCCACGCCGTCCCTGAACAACAAATACAAGATATAAAGGAATTATAGGATGTGCAATGATTAATTGTATTTTGTTCTAAAGTTGGAACGAAATCGGTGGCAAAATGTGGGAGCTAGAGCCAAAAATCTTATTTTTCGTTATCTAAAAAAAGGTGACCCTCTATTGATTTTTATCTGCAAAATGACCCCGGAATAAAAAAAAAACCTTACGCTGATATATGGAAAACACTCCCGATGACTAGTCCATGAGACTGTAAAGCTTCATAAAAATCGGTCGTAAGATGTAGGCGCCTATAGGTAATACACAGACACACAGACACACACACACACACATATACTTAATTTTATATATATACACACACACACACACACACATATATATATATATATATATATATATATATATATATATATATATATATATATATATAGGAACAGGTAGGACACCGACGGCTGAGCTCAAGCCGTTTCGACGGCTAATTCTGTACTAAATAAAAAATGTTAACCTGGTAAGTGAATAGCCGAACTTCTCAGCGGGTAATTCCATATATGGAAAAAGTGATTGTCACAAGGATTGGTCAAAAGTTTGTTGTTAAGACATATGATTCTAATAAAATCTACATAAATACTCATACAATATATATAAAGAAACTAATACGATATATATAAATACTGCTACAATACATAAATTCTAATACAATCTACATAAATACTCGTACAATATATATGAAAAACTAATACGAAATATTAATTCAGAATCCCCAAAAAATAAATACTAATATACAAGAAACTAAAGCAGATATACCACTAAGAAATCTAGAAATCACGGAAATGGGGCAGCAACCAGAGAAGAAAGCAAGTATCTGAAGTCTAGCACATGTGCTATAAAAAGCGGAATCGGCCAATTCTATCATAAAATCTAGGGGGTGGGGGTACTGAGGCTACAGAGGACCGAAGCGCTGCATCGGGGTGGGCGAGGTGTAAAGAACGACAACAAAGAAGGAGATCTGGGGTGGAAGGACTAGGAAGGGATGGGGGGAAGAAGGAAATATAGAGGAAACGTAAAAAATATATAAAAAAGTTACGTCTACCTTTGTAAGCAGGGGTTACCTCTTACGAAGTCAGCAAGTGAGGTGTTTCATCCCTTGTCTACCCCCCCCCCCGGTCATTATGGGGTTTGAGGGCGAGGTAAGTCGTATGCAATCTGTGTTTCCATGCAGTTACCAGTTCGTATTTCTTGCTTAGGAGTTGGTCCGTCGAATAGTCCCACCAAGAAAACTCTACCTTCGGATGCTCACGCAAAAAATCGACCTCTTTGCGAAAAGACTAAGATGGAGAACTTTTTTCCACGACAGATATTGCGACAATAAAGACTTCGATACCAAGGAGAGATTCGGATTTAATACCTACAAATCCCCCCCCCCTCCGAAACCTATGCTCTCACCCTTCGAGAATGACCTTTTCCAACTGGTCAAGAGCATTAAATTCAAACCCAGACACAACAGATTCCTACAAAAACTCCGTAGCAATTTAACAGAGTATGAAAACACCAACGACATCATGGTGCACTCGGATAAAATTGGTAACCTCTAATTCGTCAACCCCGACAGATACCATACACTGATCAGGACCAGCCTAAACTCCACCTATAAAAAGGCTAACCACTCAAGCATCGAAGACATAAATCGAGATGGACAACAAATTACCTCCAGCCTCGGGGACGCCGACCGCACTGAACCCCTAGACCCACAGACTCCCTACTTCACACTGAAGGACCACAAATCCGACTTCGGCCGTAAACCATCTATCAGGCTTATAAACCCAACGAAGTCCGACATAGGGATAATCATTACAAAAATTCTAGACCGCGTTATACCAAAAGTTAAGCAAAACGCCAGACTTACCCTATGGGTCAACACCCAGGAAGTAATCTCATGGTTCCGCAATATGGATGACAAACGAGAGACAAAATTCATCCAGTTTGACATAGAGGGTTACTATGCTTCAATTACCTTACCACTCCTTACGGCCGCCTTGGACTTTGCCGAGACACTCGCGCCCATCACCGACCAGGAAAGAAATATCATCCTCCACGCCAGGAAGACAGTCCTACTTTTCGACAACTCCAAATGGATAAAGAGAGCTCCCGACTCCCACTTCGACGTCAGTATGGGCGCGACTAATTCGGCTGAGGTCACAGATCTTATAGGATAATTCCTACTATTTAAACTGACCGATATGTTTCCTGCATTCGGTGGTGGATTGTACCGTGAGGATGGGCTCCTTACCCTCAAAGGGTACAACCCCAGTAGTACATACCGGATCCGTAAACAATTAATCAGCTTCTTCCGCGACTGGGGATTTAAAATAACCCTACAAACGTCCCTAACCCGAGTAAACTTCATGGACGTTACCCTTAACCTCGATAACGATCTGTACTACCCATACAGGAAACCAAACGACAACCTGCACTATATCCACCGCCGGTCGAACCATCCTAGAAACATCACCAATAACCTGGTTTAAAACATCTCCCTCCGCATATCTCGTTTGTCCGCTAATGAGCAGATATTCGAGGAATATGCGCCTTATTACAACCAGTCCCTCAAGCGGAGTGGCTTCCGGGAGGAAATATCCTATTGTTCAGCTTCCATTAGCGGAACCAGCAGGCTCACGCAACGTAACGTGGATCAATCCACCCCACATTGCCGAGGTGACAACACCTATCGGGAAAATCTTCTTTAGGCTCATCGAAAAACACTTCCCACTACAACACTGCTACCACAACATAATCAACAAAAACAGAATCAAACTCTCCTACATCACCACACCTAACTTTGCACAAAACATCGTCTCCTCTTACAACAAAAAACTCAACCCCTATGGAAGAAATAACCTAGATAGCAGTGGAGAGCCGACCAGGTGTAACTGTCCTGATGGATCCCTTTGCTCCCTCGACAACAGATGCAGAGATCGTAATGTGATCTACCAGTGCAACGTGAGGACGGACACCTCCAACAAAGCTTATATAGAATTAACCGCTTGTGACTTCAAGACCCGGCTCTACCAACACAAACATACTTTCCGAAACCTGGTCCGGTGTCACGCCACTACACTTTCGGGCCACATCTGGGACCTCAAAGATAGTAATATAACCTACAATCTCACTTGGAGCTTACTGTCCAGAGCCAACTCTTACATGGGAGGACGCCGTCCGTGTAACTTATGGTCGGAGGAAACATTACAAATGCTGTTTTCGACGGACCAACTCCTAAACAAGAAAGACGAACTAGTAACTGCATGCAAACACAGATTGCGTAGGACTTACCTCGCTCTCAAACCCCATAATGACCCGGAGAGGGTAGACAAGGGATGAGACACCCCACTTGCCGACTTTGTAAGGGGTAACCCTGCTTACAAAGGTAGAGGTAACTTTTTTATATATTCTTTTTTATATATTTTTTATCGTTTCCTCTATATTTCTTTCTTCCCCCCATCTCTTCCTAGTCCTTCCACTCTAGATCTCCTTCTTTGTCGTCGTTCTTTTAACCTTCTCGCCCACCCCGATGCAGCCCTTCGGTCCTCTGTAGCCTTAGTATGATAGAATTGCCGACCGATTCCGCTTTTTATAGCAGATGTGCTAGACCCCAGATACTTGCTTTCTTCTCTGGTTGCTGCCTCATTTCCGTGATTTCTAGATTTCTTAGTGGTATTTCTGCTTTAGTTTCTTGTATATTAGTATTTATTTTGGGGGGGATTCTGAATTAATATTTCGTATTAGTTTTTCATATATATTTTACGAGTATTTATGTAGATTGTATTAGAATTTATGTATTGTAGCAGTATCTATATATATTGTATTAGTTTTTTTTATATATATTGTATGAGTATTTATGTAGATTGTATAATAATTTATGT